>JAOVVF010000039.1:21989711-22006900 GCA_028565595.1 Duopalatinus emarginatus | reverse complement strand
GCCATCTCCACATCATAGCATTCAGTTTTTATTCACAATTTGTTTAGTGTCCCAACTTTTTTGGAATCCGGTTTGTACTCCTATTTTACCTTGGCCAGTATGGTTTTGGGAAAATCTGTCTGGGACATGGATATGTTACTGTATTAATGTGCATGACTTTGGATCAGCAGCAAAACGTGACTGATGAATAACATGACTGTGTGGTGATCCCATGATAAATTAGAGATAACAAATTTTGTTCATTTTTTATTTATTATGAATCCAGGGGCTGGAGATTATCCTGGGAACACTTTGTGTAGGAGCTCTGAATTGGAAGCCAGTCCATTACAAATCATGCACATACACATTCTCATAATCATTCACACCAAGGGGTAATTTAGAAGCCGATTTACGGTGTAACTGCCCTGATTAAAAAATTGTGCAACGGATACAATTTGTGATAAACTTGGGATGCGTTTAACATTTCTGCATCCGTAATAACTGATTTATTTATATATAATTATTAGTAGAGACACTATAGTAGAGGCCTTTATTATTTAGAATGACCAGTAATTTTATAATTAGATTGACTCCTGGTCCTTTAGGTGTTGTTCTCCAATCTTCACTGCTGTTAGCCAATTCTCATCAGGTTTCTCAAATGGAGGTGTGTCTGGAGAGTCACCAGTTATCACAGAGAAGGAAAATATATACGTTCTTACCATACAGAATTGCATGTCATATTAGTTTGTATTGCACTGTATTATGTTGAATCACATTGTATTGAATTAAATCGTGTCGAACAAGATCAATCATATTGTCTCACATTCAGTGTTGCTTCATATGCATCTTTAATGTTTCAGAGCACTCGCTATGCATAGAGATGTGTATTGGATTGGCCTCATCACTGTGGAGGTGCACATCTCTAGCAGCCAGTCCACAGTTCAGTTTTTTTGAAGAAGGGAAGATACCAGGGAGCCTAGAGGATATACACAGTCGAGCAGAGTAAACAAAACCTGTTCCACCACTATATATCATTTAACTCTTGTTTCAGACACCAGCTGGTATTGTCTCTTTCTTATACCACAAACTTTTACTCAGCTATAATGAAATCATACCTGCAACACTGTAAGACCAAGTTGTTCTGCAGATCTTTTAAGGCCCTCAACATAAAGGTCTGACCAAAGCAATCAGCCAGCTGTATTCACACACATCACTGCTCGCGGCTAATTAACACAGAAGATTAGTGAAAGTCAGTGAACAGCACTAAAGTTCATTGAACTGCAATGGATGCTTCTATAACAGTATAAAAGAGCACCACCTAATATCAAACACCAGTAGTGTGAATATCAATCCTGACCAGTGCTAAAAATACTGTACAGATGGATAAGGTGAACTCTTATAATGGGGACCTAACTGAAAACTTCCCAATGGAGACAAGACAAATATCCCTATAAACCTTCTAGAGTTATTTTTCTGCACATACTGGACATCACTGAACAGTACACTGTCAGACTAAATGTACTGTTTATATACCTTTTTGTTCCATTAGACAGAAATGTTAATGTACGTGCAAATGGACCAGAGTGGTCCAATTACATAAAGAAAATGTGGCACATTTAGAGTTATGCAGGAAACCTTCATTTCACTCACCACACACACACACATACACACACACACACACACACACACACACACACACACACTTGCTCATTTTGGAATGACTCTCTACAGAAATAAAATTAAATAATGAGCAGAAGTCTTATACTGTCATATATTCACTGCAGCACAGTATTATTATTATTATTTTTTACATATGCCAGCTTGTAGGAGTCAGAGCACAGGGTCAGTCAGGATACAGTGGCCCTGGAGCAGAGTTAAGGGACTTGCTCAGAGGCCCAGCAGTGTCAGCTTGGTGGCTTGAACCCCCAAACCCCTGATCAGAAACCCAGTTCCCTAAAATTTGAGCCACCACTAAAAAAACAGCTTAATCCACAATTCTAGGCCAAATATAGTCCAAGGCACAGTTATGGCAATTGCAAGTGTATTGTGGGCAGAAACTGTTCCAACTTTAGCAGCAGCTTTTAAACTTTGTTATAGCTTGCAGACTTTGGGCCACACGTGGTCCACATGCAGTCCACCATGTGAAATATTTGTAAAGATTGTAAATTTGGGGCCAAAGCTGGCCCAAACTATAGCCAGACATATTTTTTTGGCTGAGTTCTGGTACCCGGATCTGGATGAAGTCATCACGTATGTGGGCTGGATAAAAGTGTGGGCCAGATCAGGGCCACAGCTTGTTTGCTATCAGGGGATTGGTGTTTCCTAACTATTTGGCTGTATTAAGTTTACACCAAACATTATGGTTTGACTTTAGATTGTACAAACTATTTCCAAATTTCTATTTCTAAATTGAAGGTGGCTTTCTTCTGGCCAATAGTTCTGTACAGAGCTGATGATATTGTTGACATCTGCACTTTTCTTGCTTCAGCCAGTAATCTTTGTGACTCCTTCAGTCTTGTATCTAGCTGACTCCTGGACACTACTCTGACAACTGCCCTTCTTGCCTTTGCACTCAGTTTGGCTTGATCTTTTTGGTGTCTGGGCTGTGCTATACCTTGGTATAACAGATTTCACAAAAATCTTTAAAAGGTTCAAAACATTTCCAATAGTTTAATACAGTTATTCATCTCTTTCCTTCAAATAATTTCACCGCATAGCTTTACAGGCAGTTACTCTGTCTTCATGACAGCAGGACTGATCCGATCCTCCGTTTCAGCATCAGAGATGTTTATCATGAAAGCATATAATTGGACTCAAATGGATTTTAAATGAAAGCAGGTGTACCCTGTTTAACACATTTAGTGTAGCACTTGGAAATTAAATACTACTCCTAATTCAAATACCTAATTTGCTTTTTGCCAAAAGCAGAAGTGGGGTTTATTACTTATGAATTATTCAGCTGTGATTTATTGAAATATGTTTCTGTTAAAAAAAGAGCAAGGAGAAAAATTCATTTTCAATAAGCTTAAATTTGCTGTTGCAATACAGCTAAAACGAGGACTAATCATTGGGGGTAAATACTTTCTGGAGGCAGTGCATGAACCAACGACATGCCTTTGAGGGTTACTTCAAAGCCTGGCCTTTTTTTCTACACTGGCTGGTGTTGGCACCACTTTTTGCTCGGAGAGTATTCTACATCACTGAATATCACTAAACATCTCGGAACTGTTTGTGTTAATGAGCTGAACACTTGCCATTTTAACACACACGTTTACTCACAGATAACAAACACTTGCAATGTTTAATCATTAATAATCGCCGAACAGCATTAAACACTACTGACTATTTATTCCTTTAACATCACTCACAAGTTCCTGACAATTACCACTGAAAATCATAGTAGAGCAATGTACCGAGCATCAAGCAAAGTACTGATAATCACTCACCTGTTACAAGTACAATAAATAAAACAAATAGTGCACCTTTGACTGAATGAGGCAACTTTATAAATAATAAAAATATGTTTGTTGAATTGATTTTCCAAGTGTACAAGAAATAACATCATGTGAAAACGTTCTTTTCTTTCTTTTTTTGTTGCTGTGGTACTATTAAGGATTCACAATTGTAGCTTAAGGAGCACTGAAGTACCTTTACAAAAAAAGCCCTAGAGGCATGCATACTAAAGGTGCATGCAAAACAGGTATCCTTGATGACAGCAATGAAAGTTTAGCACTTTTATTTCTGACAGCCTGGTGTTATTCTCCTGTGTAGATCATTACACATCACTGACAATAGTTAAGACTTTTCGTACTGCATGTCATGATGTCATAAGTAAAAGCAAGGTGTTTGTTTGTATATATTTTTGTTTGTTTGTTTGTTTGTGAGGGGGGAGGGGTCAGGATAGTGGTGCTGACCTGAACCAAAGGTGCTATCCCAGCTGGTCTTACCTGATGATTACATACATGACGAGCACGTTGCCCACCAGCCCCACCACACACACGATGGAATAGAGCGCAGTGATGATGATGGCGATGATAACAGGGGTCGAGTCTTTGTTCGGGTCGGTGTTGGGTGGTTGCTCACACGTGTGGTTCCACAGCGAGGTCGCGTTCGAGTTGGGGCAGAAGGCGCTGGTGTTGGGGTCTGAGACGTTCATCACGCTCCCCATGGTTCTTGGTGGACCCGGTTCCAGTTGCGTTAAGGTGCGCAGCGCTCTTTCTCTTTCTCTCTCTCTCTCTCTCTGTGTGTGTGTGTGTGTGTGTGTGTGTGTGTGTATCTCCCGCACTCCCTATCGACACCTGTTCCGTTTAGCGCGCTGTTCGAGAGCGCGCGCGCCGGCGTCCGTGCGGCGTCGAAGAGCAGGTAAACGCGCGAGAGCCTCGGTACGATACGCACACTGAGGTGCGCTCACTGTCATCCGATCACCAGGCAGCGTGCGTCGTCCCCCAGTCCTGTCGGCGTGACACGACATAAAAACGGATAGGAGGGCTCCTCTTTCTCATTTTTAATCCGGCAAAAAAAAGGGGTGACGTCACGCGCGGAGGCACGTGACCCACGGCTCCGGCTTTTGAAGCGCGCGTGAGAAGTGCGCTCGAGGTCGAAGCGCGAGCGCGGTGCGATTCGGAGCCGCGCGTCGCCGTTCAAACTGGACATTTGGCGCGTCCAAGGTGCAACATGACAGAGCGCACTGGAGCTGATCTGTTGTGCGTTATAATACTCAAAAGACACTACAACAAAGAGTAATAAACATCACATGCACATACACATCATTGTAGTATCTATCTATCTATAATACAATACAATGATGTATATTTATGTTATAAATTATGTTATATATTATGAGAAAGAGAGAGAGATTGTCTTGAAATTCTGACATATCAAATCTGAATTACAGATATCTGAAATTGAGTTTGAATAGAGGTCAATGGTAAAAGTTAACTAGTTGTAATGAAGTTACAGATATCTACAGTTCCCAATTCCACTAGTAGAAACTGAATTGTCGATATCAAGAATTACCTTTGTGACTAGTAAGAAATGAACATAGACTGTACATAGTACATAGACTCATGGTGTCACACTCTAATCAGCTAATCAACACAAAACACCTGCGAAGGTTTCCTTACCCTTTAAATGCTCTCTTAGGCTGAGACATTGACACCCTCACTCACAGCTCACTCACCTGAGCGTGAGTCACAAAAGGTCTTTGCTGAAGAAGTTGGCTGTATCGAAGCATACTGATGGAAAAGTTGAGTGGAAGGAAAAAAATTGGTAAAAAAAAGTGCACAAGCGACAGGGGTATCCAAGATTGTCAAGAAAAGGCCACTCGAGAGTTTGGGGGAGATTTACAAGAGGTGGACTGTCCACACTGCCAAAAGTACCTATACTTGGTTTAATATCCACGGTATCACTATGCTTGACAGATCAGCAAACTCACCTGAACTAACCCTATAGAGAATCTTTGGGGTATTGTCAAGAGGAAGTTGCAATGCAATGCAGACGGGCTGAAGGCGGCTATCAAAGCAACCTGGGCTTCCATAACACACAGCAGTACCACAGGCTGATAGCCTCCATGCCACACTTTACTGATGCAGTAATTCATGCAAAAGGAGCCCAGACCAAGTACATATTCTTTTAATTGATCTGAGACAATGACTTTTGGATTGTCATTACCTGTAAGCCATAATCATTAAAAGAATGAAGATATTCTAATGTATTGAGATGCACCCGTATTTCACAGTAACTAACCATCAAAGACGTAAACATCATTTAAATACCATGCACACATAGTTGTCATCGCTTCGCAATAGCTGGCTGCACAGATGAGTCGGGTGTTCAATGTACTCTATAGAAGTAGATAAACTGACTGAGCATCCAAATCTCTTGTCAGCTGACACACATGCACACACACTGACAGGCAATTTAGAGTGATCGATCAACCTAATGCACATGTCTTTGGACTGTGGGAGGAAACCGAAGTATCCGGAGGAAACCCACGTAAGCATGGGGAGAACATACAGACCCCCACACAGACGCCCCCAGGCAGGGAATCAAACCCAGATTGTCTTGCTGTGAGGCGACAGCGCTAACCACAACACCACCATGCCTCCAGACACATAAACAAGTAAATGAGCCTTCCCTTCCCAATACACCAATACAGTTTCTGCCATTACAGCTTGTTTCAATATTTAATGTCATTATATAATAGCATTAACATTAAATAACATTAACAAAAAACAACAAATAACATTAAAGTCCCATGTCATGTCAGAGCACAACAGACCCTGCTACTTCACCAGAAATTGATTTTGATAATGGTAGACTAATGCAAGTCTCTATGACCTTATTTTCCCTGGAAATGTTAAATGGATTGAATTATGGTCTGAAAATATGTTAAGTAATTTCCCAGCATTCCAGTCCTTAGGGTAAAGCCATTTGCAGGTTGTGAAATCTGTCATTCAGTAAGTGGTGTGAAAGTGCCATAGCAACCCCCTCGGTACAGGAACAAATGGAGTACCTCTCAGCTGGGTGACTGAACGGAAAGGATATTACTGTGAAGGTGTAAATATAGAGTAGATTATATTATGTGTAGTGTTACGATTTGGCAACAAATTCCCAGAGGTAATTGAAGTTAAACTAGACCTAAATTACATGATAGATATCGGCTCAACGGGTTAAGGAGGCTTGTGTCTCTCTGGTGACATGAGGTTAGAGTCTCTCTATGTGGCAGCCAATTCATGCTTCCCTCTGCTGACAAGCTTTATTGAGATGCTTTTTTCATTTTCCAGCAGGACTCACTATGCCTGATAAGTCAGCAAACTCACCTAAACTAAACCCTGTAGAGGATCTATGGGGTATTGTCAAGAAGAAGATGAGATCACCAGACCCAAAATTGTGCCCACCTACTCCTACAGAGCACAGTGAGTATGGCGAATGCCTGTCTCTTTCATGTGATGTATGCATATGTGTGGCACAGTGGTAACATCAATGGGTTCCCATGTGAGAGACCTGGGTTCGACTCCTAATCTGGGCAGCCAGTCTGTGCTTCACCAATAAGGGTCCTTGGGCAAGACTCCTGTTGGCCTACCTGTAATACCAGTAACCTTGTAAGTTGCTCTGGATAAGAGCATCTGCCAAATGCCGTAAATTTTAGTATGTATATTTTAAAAAAATTGTGTACTAATCATATAAGAAATAGTTGTCCTTTAGGACACTAAATGGAGCCATTATTTATTTTTTCTGGAATGGGGCATTTACTTATTAGATACAATCACCAAAACTATAACAACCCTCTCAATGTAGCAGCATTTCAGTTTATATAGCCTTATACTATGACTCACAGTCCATGAATTCTCGTCATGGTCTTTGTCTTCCTAGTAAGATTTCCAAAGGGAAAAGTATTTTATTAAAACAAACAGCTAAAGCATAAAACAGCTCTGCTGCTTCAGATCTACCTTCAAACACTGCTCAGTTGTGATCTAACACCCCATCTAGGCAATCAGCATGTTAGTAGCAATGAAATGATAGAGCCTGGGTCCACTGGGTTCACTGTCTCTTTGTACTGGCATTTTTTAGTGATTGAGATCAAAGATCAAATCAAAGAGATCGAATCACATGCATGATATGGTAAAGATCAGAAAATGCCAAAAAGACAAAGGATTAGGGCAAGGGTTAAGAGCCGGCGACTAAAAAATAAGGCCAATGAAAATGGGCTTTAAAGCACAATATACAAAAGATTTCATGCACATACATACACTAGATAATAAGAATTTTAAAAAATCTCTTGGAAACAGGTGAATAAAGATTTGACATGAGGTTCGGGAATAACCGAGCTGAGGGAAGCAAGCAATAAGTTTGCACATCTGCATTCTTTTCACCAGAATTTCCTTCTCAGACACTGTCAAGGATAATGCTTTGTTAATATTCCCCACACGTCCTTAACATTTGATTGTCTTTTATGTTATCTCTTTGTCTTGAATTTATTTGTCGTCTTGGCCTAGATGGATGCATCCTTGTAGATTATTTAGGATCCTTGTATTGTATTAGCATTTTGTAAGAATCTCTAGACAGAGTGTCTGCCAACAGACTAAATAAGATATAAACTGCAGGGTGTGTTGGTATTAAATTCTGCAAGGTGGTATCACGGCTGGGATTATATTTTAATGCAACTCCCTGAAATGCTACACTTGTTGTGCCATTTCAGGCATGAACAGTTTTATTAAAGTCGACATGTTGATATGATATAAATCCTGAGTGATTTACCAGGAGTGATAAAAAAAAAGGCAGCCTTCTAAAACACTACATAGTGGAATACAGTGAGAGCATGAGGTTTGTCCAAGTCAGGTGTTTTTGTAAAGGGCAGTGTCTAGTCAGAACTAATACCACCTGTCTGACCTTTTCACTTCATTTCAGTGTCCCATGTCAACACCAGCATTTTTAAATTAAAATATACTCCATTATTCAGAATATTTGTGAAATTATGACAGTGTTTTGAAGGGACCTGGAAATAGCATTACATTAGAAGTATAATAATATTCTCTCAGTATCTCAGTATGGGTTGTTTCCTCTAAAATAAAGCCTTCTGGTTGACATTAAAAGCATCTTGTCTGCCAGTTTGAAACAACTTATTGCTATAAGGTTATAATTATACATTGTAATATATATTATATTGCATTGTACACATTGCACTTACTTAGTTATCATATAAATTTATATTCACAATTTGTTGAAATTTATTTTGCCAATCCATAACCACTGAGTCTAACTTTGCTGCATATTGTAGAAAAGTGTTTTTAAATCATTTTTGGTGATTATGTGTGTGCCACTTGTACTCCTAGCTTTCAACAAATCTGTTTTTTTTTATTTTTACATTTATATTTGTGGGGTTCAGCAGACACTCTTCTGCACAACAATTTACAAAGGTGCTTAGTCATTAACTTGAAATAGACAAAACTTCTGCTGGTAAATATATAAATCAAAATATCTGAAGCTATTGATAGTTTTCTATACATCTTACTGTTATCTTAATAATAATCAGTCAGTCATTCTTTTATCCCCTTAGTCCACCAGGAACTTGCCTGGAGTCATTGGGTGCAAGGCTTAATAATAATCATTAAATGTACAGTACTGTGCAAAAGTCTTAGGCAGCCTATATGGTGTTTAGTATAAATGATGTTGTAGACATTTATTTTATGAATTCTGCATTTTTGAGTCAGTACAAAAACATTTTAGATTATAAATCCAAAGATTATAAATAATCTTAATAATAATAATAATAATAATAATAATAATAATAATAATAATAATAATAATAATAATGTTACAGGAAAAAAATCTATGTCATTAAGGAAAGCAATCTGTTAAATAAGATATAAACAGGACACTGGAGTAAAACACAGTAAAACTGATCATCTAATTGGATCGTCCCAACCTGGGATGACTATTTAACAAAAAAAGCAAAGTGTAGTCACACCGAATCCTGACTTTCTTTACTTTATTACTGTTTACTGCTCACTGTGGGGTTTTTTCTTTCAAATAGTAAAAACCTCTTCACAACATTTCTTCACATGTGCCTAAGTCTTTTACACAGTACTGTATATAATAATTTACTGACTGCTAACAATATGTTGAAGTGTATCTCGCTGAAATACATTGTCTCCACGGTGCCAGTAATCATAGAACTGACTTATACATACACACACTTTCAGATGACCATGTCGAAAGCTTGACTCTCTACACTTGGGTCCTCTTATGAGCAGGTTCTTACAGCTTTAGGTGTATTCAACTTCTTAATTATTGCCATAACAGTAAATGTTGGTATGTTTAGGTATGTTTAGGTATGTAACTCTTTCTATAGGAATTTGGGGGCTTATGATGGTCCATGAAGCTTTGTCTTATTTAAATTGTTCACTAATCTTATGAAAATGACTATAATGGATGTTGATGTATGAATGATGAATGAAGTAGTTTGTTTTCATTAGACATATACAGACAGTAGACATTCATTAACCTGGCACTGTGTAAAATAAAACCCCACAGATGAACAGTTTACTTACATAAACTAGCCAACCTAGTTAACGTTGTTCGAATCCCAGAATTAAGTCATCATGTACTTTATTATAACTAGTCTAACATGAATTTGCAAAATGAGCAGTACAGCAGGTCTGAGAATGACACTGACAGTATAAGTGAGCCATTTTCACATCTCCACTGTGTGTAAAAGAACTGTGTATTATTGGGCTGTAGGGGCATGAGTGGAAGCACTAACAATCCTCTGTGGTCCTTCCACGCCACAAGAGTCCGCCTGTTTCCATGGTGACAAGCCTTTTCTTTCAGGGCCTGCTTCGGCAGAGCTCGCACATTACAATCCCATCAATGTTTTGATAAAATGCCAAACAAGTCCAACCCTGTCATAATTATTTCTTCTTGGGGAATTTTATTTTTACAAATGCAACACAATTCTATGACGTTGTGCAAAATTAATGGATGTCAAAACCTCAGAATGAGAAAAAAAAATTATTCTGGTGCTGATATTAAGGGATGTTGTGGTTTCGGCGAATATGCATCAAAGTCTGCAGTTTTAAAGATCTGAAGATCAGAATCACTTTATTTCAGCAGGTATTTTATACATCAAAAAATCTGTCTTGGTGAGTCCACATGTGTATGACATGCCATTCAATACATATTAGACAAGCACACAGACTGTTAAAAAGTTTTTAAATAAGGAAAAATTGTATATAAATACAACAAACATAGTAAAGAATAATGAACAGTCATGGGAGTTGAGTTAAGGAGATGTGTGAATATCTGTAAAAATGAATATCTATACACATGCAGCTTTGAGTAGACATACAGTAAGGTAAGTGTGAAAAGTCTACACACCTCTGATAAAATGTCTGGTGTTTGTGATGTACAAAAATAATTCCTACTTAAAAAAAAAAAAAAAAAAAATAAAATAAAATAAAATAAAATCGGTTAGGGGGAAATAAAAACAAAGAACATACTATAATGTGCTTGCATACACATGCACACTCTTACACTAATACTTTGTTGAAACACCTTTTGATTTTATGACAGACATTCAGTCTTTTTGGGTAGGAGCATAGCACATCTTGACCTGGCAAACTTTACTGACTCTTCCTTGCAAAATCACTCCAAATCTGTCAGAAATCAGATTACAAGTGCATCTCCTGTGCACTTCCTTCCATAACCTAACCTGTAAATTAATCCTGTATCTGTATATCTTATTTATAGTAGTTTCTCTTCAATCTGTACATTATGTTTACATTATTTCTATAACATTCAGATGTATATTTACAATACCTCTTTAATATATTCACATGTACATTTTTACAGTAGTTTACAATGTCTCTAATATATTCACATGTATATTTGTCTATATCTCTGCCTATATATTTTATATACTGTACCTATTGTACATTCAGCACTAGCTGCTTATGGCACTTCTGGTTAGATGATAAGCTATATTTCATTGTCTTGTACTTGTACATGTGTAATGACAATAAAGTTGAATCTAATCTAATCTAATCTAATCTAATCTAATCTAATCAGCCCTCCTAAGGTCACCACACAGATTTTCAATTGGACTCAGCTCTGGCTAAGCCATTTTCAAACTCTGATCTTCTTCTGGTGAAGCTGTTGTTTTGTTGTTTCAGAGGTATGCTTTGGGTCATTGTTGTGCTAAGAGGTGAAATTCCTATTCTTAGCAGAGGCCTGGGGGCTTTGTGCCAAAATCGAGTGATATTGGGAACTGTTCATTATTCTCATAACCTTCCATAAAGCCCCAGTTCCAGCTGAAGAAACACTGCCTTCAGGGGGAAAAAAAATTCATCCGTTTTAGAGGTTGTCCAGTTCTTATTTATGTCCCTGTTGTACCATATTTCATCTAATTGTTGATGACCATCTTCACTTTGTTCCATGGTGTTCCATCAAATGCCTTTTTGTACCTTTGACTAATAACCTTCCGCAATTAGAATCCTTTGATGAATTGTAAGCTCTTTGAGGACCATGGTCTTTGCGGTAAGATGCAGCAAGTAAATGTCAAGAAAATCCCAGAACAGCTGAACTTTATATGGGGTTAATCACTTAAATCACAAAGTCACTTTAATTTATAGCATGTTTGTACTGATAACTATTGAACACAAGCTTGAATACCCTTGGTTCATTCTAAACAGAGCTGCACCCCCAATTACAGCAGGATGTGCACATTTATGCAACCATATTATGTTAGTTTTTTCCACCTCAAAACAATTTTAGTTATTTTTTTAATTAAGTTGGCCAGTTTATAGGTCACATTAAAGGTGGAAATAAAATCTGAAATGAATTTGGTTAAAACATTTTACATTACCAAACTAACATATTAACAGGGGTGTGTAGACGTTTTATATCCACTGTATAAAATGATTATTATTTATTTTATTATGAGTATTAGCAAAAATGTCCTGTCATGTCCAAATACAGATCTCAGGATTTACAGCAACCAAGCAAAATGGGCACACCTAGCTATACTTCACTTTCCACCCACTTTTAGTCCTCTGTTTTATTTAACTGTCTTAATCTGGTCTAAGCCTCGGTTCTAAGTTAAAACATTCAGGCCTGTGCGGTTTTAGTTTAAGAGGTGAAGTGCTACAACATTACCATGAGTTTCTGTTGCTATAACAAGCATTTCTCTGTTTGCCTTTGCCTAAGTGTTTAGACCACAGCCAGTGCTTAGACCAAGTTCATAGCCTAGCCCAGTCTACAAATGACAACTAAACACCTACCAATTGATAAAGTATTTACTGTGAATTTGTATGTAAATTGTAAGATAAAAACCCAGGTCTTATGTGTCTGTTCATACTATACACACACCTCCCCAACAGAGTTTTTCAGACTGACAAACCCTGTTAATCTCTGACCTAGTGAACCACGATGCACTTATTGTTAGAGACATCAAAACACTTCTCTAAGTCTCTGTGGATAAGAGTGTCAAGTCAGGTCAAAGTCAAGGAGTTTATTGTTATCCACACAGTTTGAAACAAGTTTTTCCACACAATAAAATTCTTGCTGTGCTTACCCATGTGAACACCATTTATCTTGACATAAGGCCTGAGAAGGGAAGAAGACAAGATTAACTACAAGGCATGTATAGTAATAGTAATAAATATCCAGGAGCATTATGTACAATACACAGCTTGTGTTATGTTGTTTCGGAGCAAAAAGTCTGTTCAAAAATGCCAAGTTCAAAAGATGACATTTAAATGTTAATGTCATTTCAGATGCATTAATCACTGATACATTAAATTACTGCAGTAACGTACTGGATCCACAATTAATGCTTAAGTATTTATTAACATAGTGCAAAGGTAGTCAGGGGTTTCCATATCAGTTTTTGATTAATTACTCCTGAATGCAATGCTTAATGTCAACAGTGTTAGTTTAATATTTTCAAAACTAATCTTAAAAAGAGAGTAAAAGTAAAGAATGACCTAGACATTTTTACCTGTTTTTTTTTTTTAAGAAGTGGGCTGTTTTTTTTCCATATTGCAGCTGTTCATCAAAAATATTCCATAAAATTGCATCGATTTTTTTTAATACAGAAAAGTTTTAGATAAGACTCTGAGTCAGGAGTCCATTAAAAGAATAAATGAAATTGTACCATCTTCTAGGACTCAATCGAAAGTACCTACTTTACAGTTACTTGTTTTTCAGATTGCGCAATCAGCCAGAACACATTGTGCTAATGGATTGCATGGTTGTGTATAAAATCTGAATCTTCCTGCTCACCAAGCTACATTCAGCTTCTCAATATAAGGACACAATTTTTTTTCTCCGGTAATGTCTTTTAGAGCAAAATGACCAGATACCAGAGAGCAATTCCAATATATTTCAGTTCATATCTGGAGGGTTGTTGCCATGGTAGTGAATCTTCATACTTCATACTCTCCTTATTGCGGGTCTTTGAGGGTTGGTGACCAGCTACGTGAACCATTATTCTATATACACTATATAGCACTGATTTTTTATGTTATGTACTACAATTCATAGCGTGGATAGCAAAGGAGTAACTGTCCAATTACAGCCTGCCCTTTTTAATTAACCTGGTCCACATATTACGGTGGAATGATAGCAGTGAACATGTCTAAATCTAGCTGAGAGAGCACAGCCATAAATCAGCCTTGGTCAGAGTGTGTGTTTACAGCTAGTCTAGTTTTGTTTATGGCTCATTTGTGGCATTTTCAAGTCCTCAGATGTCTTCATGGAGTACTTAAATTAGTAATAAAAAAGATTTTGTAATATTCTTAGTCTGTGAAACTGTATCAGGATTTATTTATTGAAAGAGACGTCAAAGGACGTCGCCAAATGTAAGAAATTGTTGATGTAAATGTCAATTTTCAGCCTATATTTTTAATACTGTTAAAATGTTAGCTGTCAATGCTTAGTGCTGGACCACTTTTGGCCAACAATACAATTGCTGTAATCAGCTCTTATGCACCTAAATGGCACCATATTTAGTTGGAAAGGCAGAAAAAGTGCCGTAATTGCTTCTGATATAACAGTTCAAAGAAATGCTGAAGTTTTTATTAGGCCATTTTGGATTCTTGTTGCATTAAAACTGAAAAAACTGAGGAATCCATACAAGGGAGGGATTTATGCAGAGTGCTGCTTTTAAGCCTGTAATTTTTTATGTATTACAGGAATTATTTACATTTGTCTGGATGTAAAAGCAGATGCTTTTATCACAAGTGCAAGCGAGGAAAAATATGACTTATGTTTGCATGTTTTAACCAATAGACCAGACTACTGCAGCATGTTTAGAGGATGAGCAGACACAGAGACAGCTACAACTTAAACATAAGGGTCGGATGAAGTGCGAGTTTCTCAGAGAGCTACAAACATAAAGCAGTCAGTCAAACTATGGCTGATACACTGAAGCTTACTTTGGTAAACCTCATTTATTACATGTGTAGTGCATTTATACCAAATTTGGAGTCAGATCTCTTAATTTTGACCTTAAAGAAAGTTATTTATCAATTACTGTGACATTCTAGACATAACAGACACAAGTGCTTCAAGTAATAAGTTGGTTTATTGTAAGTGTTGGAAGTCTAAATGGTTTTGCCCACATGCCTGTGACAGTGAATCAGTACAATCAGCTCAATTGGATTTGGTTCAATATAAGTTGATGGCCATTATGGCAGTGAAACACTTAAACACACATTTCACACAACAAACCTGAGGACAGTAGTGTGTTAGAAAGGTACTGGTCTGGCACAATCCACCAGAACAGATTCAGGTCAGGTCTCTGGAAATGAACTGGAGTAATGAAGACTGTTCCTCCTAAAGCTTTTTGTCTTCACATGGCTATAAAATGTCTTATATGTGCTCAAGTGGGAGTGTAAAAGCCATAGCATGTGATTTGTTCTTTTATTATATGATTTGTACACGGCTATAAAATGTCTTATATGTGCTCAAGTGGGATGAGTATGAAAGCCGTAGCAAATGATTTGTACTTTTATTAAACCATTCAGTGAGATTTTATGCCCTGTGGATAGGGGCAGCATCATCCTGGAAGATCATACCCATCAGGATAAAAATGTTTCATTATAGGAAGAAGATGAGCTGCATTAATGCTTTATTCTTAGAGGACAAGTGGAGACAAACCACGCCATTACAATGCATTTCCCTCGAAGCACAAAATAACTACTTTCCTGTTATTTGTCCCCATCATATATATGTCATACATGTCTGCAAACCAATCTGACAGGTAAACGTTATATATGTGTCTTCTTTCTGATGAGTTACGTCCGGTCATGTCCCGCATTCATTCTGATGGGTTTGGCCTCTCCCAACAGGACAATGCACCGTAACACATGTCTAGACCCAGCCTTGGATGGCTGTGACATCCCTGGCTCACAATCTTCAGACGACAGGGCAAATGCTCCATTTGGGAGCCATCACTGGAAAACATTTATTCCTAGATGAATATATTAAAACTGTGCTGACAGAGACAGAAGTTGAGAATCAAAGTCAAGTAAATTAAATTGTCTGGACCAACCTACCAGCTGATTTCATTATAAAACTGTATTTCAAAGTGAACCAAAAAGAGCTGATGCAGATCAATTCTATCAATAGCACATATCAAAAAGGGTCTTACTTATACTTTTTTTTTTGTAGTTTGTATATATTTGTAGAAACATTATTTTAAGTTTAATACTTTTAATATCTTTACCAAAATCTGTGAAAGACCTCTAAATACTGACCCCCGTGCTTGCATTTTCTTTTTATTTTGAACTTCTAAGCTTACACCAGAGTTCATTGTAAAATGTCGATAATTTCACTTCATGTGACCAGTCTAATACAGTAATTTGTAGTGTTGTACAGGAGCTGGGTGGAGAGGGTAAAGCTGCTTGAGGTCCCAATCTGTCATGAATATTTTATGACTGTTATGAAGAAAGGTGCTTTAGACCTTTTACTCCGCAACACATTTTAATGTTCCCTTTAAACCTTTCACTTCTCATGATAGTTTTGGGAGGAAAAGACAGGATGTTTTCTCTCCTGCCACTATCTATTAGTGAAAAAAAGCATGCATGCCATGATTTTATATGCGCAGATGGGGTTTGCTTAGATTTTGTTCGATGTATCCATTCTTTTAAATAGGCACATGTTTATCTGGAAACTATTTTTATTTAAAACTAGCATATTCTTGGACTGCAATCTATGAGCAGACTTACTCTACTTCTCAGATGCAAAAGCATAAAATGTAAACTGCATTTCTATAAAGATATATTGTTGTTATTGCTGGAAATGGAAAGAATCTAATTTTCTCAACCATTCTGGAGCATTTATGAATTAGTGCATGCTTGATGGTTCACTTCCCCCCCACACAAAAAAACAACAAAACAAAGAAAAAGCTTGTTCATTTTCACTAATCTCTTTATTCTAGTCAGGGTCACAATGAGTCTGGTTTGGAAGAGACACCAGCTCATCAGAGGACACACAAGTATTATTTGACATAATCATTTTGCCTACCTGAAAACTTACATGAACACAAGAGAACAGCGAAACTCCACTTAAGTTCACTATGGAACCCATAATAATAATAATAATGACAATAATAATAACAATAATAATAATCATAATAATAATAATAATAATAATAATAATAATTATTATTATTATTATTATTATTATTATTATTATTATTATTATTA
>JAOVVF010000039.1:21972640-21989611 GCA_028565595.1 Duopalatinus emarginatus | reverse complement strand
TTATTATTATTATTATTATTATTATTATTATTAAAATTATATTATTATAAAAAATAATTTACAAAGCCCATATTTACACTATGTTTAACTTTTTCTTTTTTTAAAAAAATGAAAAGCTGAAATATAAACATAAGGATGAAAAAAGTGCTAAAACATGCCATTATTACAGAAGTCATGTGAGCGCACATACAGTAACTCAGCTCTAATAACTTTTTCTGCATGGCCTTTGTCGTGACTGTGAGCGTGCACCGCATACTAGCGCACTAAACAGTACAGACGGCCCTCCTCTCGGGTTGCTATAGTTACCGCACTATTTAGTAGGGTAGTATGCGGTTTTGGACGTATAGCCTGCAGCTTTCGGTCCGTGCGCGTTGACAGCTGGATCCACGCGGCGCATGCGCAGTGCGATCTCCACTGGCTCGGTGCTGAAGTTGGGCGGATGGCAGAAAAAAAACAGGGTGAGCGCTGATGGAGATAAAACGGCAGGGCGTGCGTGCGCCGCGTGACACCGCGAATATCGGTCAAAAACAGCTGTAAAGTCAACTGACTGGGAAGAGAAACGACGGGGAAACGACAGGGTAAGACGAGAAATGTTCTTTTGCCGGTTTCAAAATGTCCCGCTAGCTTTCGGCGGCTAGCAACCGCTCGCTAGCTGTCGCCCTTCTCGTCGTGTAGAATATGAATCGGCTAACGTTAGCTAACCGAAAAGTAGCCGTCCGGAGCTGAATGCGGCTCTGCGTGTCGTCTGCTCGATTTTGTCTCACCGCAGCGCTTAATTCCGGTTATTTACAGGCGGAAAGACATGTCTGTGGCTTTGTGTGTGTGTGTGTGTGTGTCTTTACCTGCAGTGACTTGGTTCAGATGCACAAATCAAATCTCTCCACAGCTGCAAAGTCAGAAGAGAAAGAGCCTCTCGGTACCACACACACACACACACACACACACCGTATTCACATTACACACACATCCTGCACGGCTGGGTTTATTACTACTCGTGTGTAAGTGCTGCTCGTTTCTCGCTGACCTGCACTGTACTACACTGAGCTCTACACTGGAGGGTGAAACAACCGAGCCCCTCGTTCATCCATGTCGTTTTCCCACGCTTCCAAACAGCACCCATCCACCCACTGCCGTTTCTTCCCATTCCCTCTTCCTCCTGATCGCCCATCTGCCTTCTCCTTCCATCAGCTGTTTATTTAAGACCTGACAGATTGATGCACACTAAATAAACAGTCCTCCTTACCTACTGAAGCACAGACGATCACACAAGCTGGCTTATGATTCACTTTATTAATGCTGTAGCCTATGTCCAGTACAGTGCAGTACAGTACAGTGCACTTGGGCCTGAACTTCTTAAGGTGAAGATGATCTTATGACGGTGATTCACGTCTTTCACACTTGGTTGGGCATTTCCGTTTTTTTTTTTCTCCTGTAGCTTGCAAGTGCCAACACGGTCGATTGGCATTCGTACCCTTACTTTACCTTAATTAAAATAAGTGCTGTTGATTTTCGTGTTCTGAGTCGATCATGTTTTTCAGATTCAAGAATTGTTCATATCACAGGTCTGTTTTGATGCACTTCTTGTATAATTGTTTCACAATTTTACATGGATTTGTAAAATGGACGTCTAAATACTCTAAATTCGCAAAAAAAAAAAAAAAAGGATGTGATTGTCAATATGGTGGAACTTATGGAAGGAGTCTCCAGTGTCATTGTTTTGTTGTCCCAACCCAATAAAGTACCTCATTGACTTTCCACTTCTTTCTGGTTTCCTTATAAATGACAATCTGCGGTTTTTTTTTATCATTATCTTCAATAAAAAAAAGAAAAAGAAATTAGTTATACCTGCCATTACAGGTGATAGCAGAAATACTATGTGTCTGTAATGACTGGTAAATTTCTTGTTTAAAAAAAAGAGAGAACGAAACGAAAAAAAAAAACACTTAGGAAAGTTTAGGAAATACAGCATACCAGTGATCATTTTCCTACAACAGCATGTTTTGGCATGGTTTGTTACTCAAATGTTACTAGTGAAACACATTTTTTTATTTTGAATATATACAAATTTCCCCAGAGATCAAGATCTTGTTTCAGAAAACAAGCTACAGTTTAGAAATGATAACTGGTAGAGAAAATATTCAGAATGATAGCATGTCTAGTAGGGTTGTGAATCTCTCAGTGTCTGGCTATTCAATTTCAGTCAGATTTTTGGTGTCACGGTTCAAATCAGAATTTTAGATTTAGGAACAATTGTTCTATTTAAATGGTCTGTAAATTTTGTTTAAATTATGTGATTGAAAAGATGAAACGACAATGTAAACAAAAACATTTATTTAAAACAATACTTTTAGGTTCCTTACTGTATCAAATCTTTTTGCCTCATTTTATATTTAAAAGAAAAATAGGATTGTTTATAAAATGTAACTGTAACTTAACTCTATGCTTCCTGCTTCATCCTACTGGACTTCATCCAGACAAAGGGAGCTGGCTAACTAGCTTGTTGTATGGTGGCCTAGACGGCCTTCTTCTGCGGTGGCCGAGTGGACACGTAATGCGATATGCAGTATGCTTGGAAGTAGGAGTGGCAAAAATACAACTTAAATGCATTTTAAAATTGATTTTTGGCCATTTTGAATCGATTCAGAATTGCCAGGACTAGGAATTGCGATCCTTTAAAGAATCGATTTTTTTCAGCAATTCTACTGACAAGGGTGTTAGAGCAGTCATTGTCTTTGGGAAACTGGACCCAGGTTGGAGATCAGATACCACGGATCAACATCTTTTACATTTCAGTTCAGTTAGTTGGTTATTGACCACTGATGGATCTGTATCTGGCATAACGTATTGTTAAACTTTAAAATTGTTAAGGTTTCATTTTGTTGGCACATAAAAAGTAACAATTTTTTTTATTATTTTTAGATGTTTTATCTTGGTGTACCGTGCCCTTGATTGAAGAAAAGGATTTGCCTGTGAATACCAGGTGTAGCAAACCTACCTCTACCAACCACACCTTCTCTTCAAGCATCCTCAACCAGTGATGGTAAGAGAAGAAACGAGAGGCCACCAGTGCGTTTATATCCCGGCACCGTTCCTAACTCAATGTTTGACTGTATCACCATGAGGTTTCTAGCTGATCTGTGGATGGAAAGCTGCTAATTTGCATGGTAGGTTTTGCATATCATGACACTCTAAAATCTCTTTTGTCAGATTAGTGAATGAAGTCTTGCATGAAACGTTTTGGCTTTCAATGCTTGGGATTGCCTTTTATACATCAGGTCTAAGAGCAAATGTTTTTGTAAAATCGCAAACTTACAGTTTGTTCAAGCACTAACCACTCTAGACTAAGTTTTCTAAAAGTGTCACAGCAGAAAGATCACCTTAAAATCCTAGAGCAAGCATGAAACTGAATACTGTTCACCAGTTAAGAGTGCTTTAGTGTAACTGGGTTGTTAACACACAATTTGTTTTATTCAAATTGCATTTTTAATTAAATTTTAGAACCTGGGCACAGGACACACTACTACATGTTAGACCTTGTTTATTGATTTATTGATAAATCAATTACTTTCCGATTCATTTTTATCAACTAACAGTACAACAGAACTCTCAACTAGGCATAATTAAGTTGCTGTAAAACTACAGTACATCACTCACGTTAATCATATAATGTGTCACAGCATAACAGATACAATCAAGTGCTTATGTTGGCCAAATGAGACACACAAACTATGGCATGGTGGCTAGGCAAAGCTTTGTGCATTTCTTCCCTTGATTCTTTTCCCTCTGAACTGTTCATCTCTGCCCAGATATATTAAAAGTAAATGTGAAATACATGCCGTAACACAAAAGCGTTGTCATCTATAGATGGCGATTTTGCAACCCAGTGATGGAATCATGGGCGTTCTGCATACAGAAGTGGGCGAAAGCAGTTTCCTCAGAACCTCGTAACATTGCATTAGCAGCAGTTTGAAAAGATGCTATCAGCTGGTGTCCGCCAATAGCCTTTGCCCTCACTGAATGTTGACTGTGATATGATATGGAAGACAAGCCACAAATGAATTATTGGGAAAAAAGCTCAAATGCTGAGTATGTGCACAAGCCAAATCATTTTCCTCCCATTAAGGTGTTCTGTAATGTATCGACTTTTTTGGGCTAGTTAGCATAATATATCAGTATACCAATAAGGCAGGAAGGGATGGGCAATACATAAAAAAATGGGCAATACATAAAAACCGCGTGAAGGATTACGACAGTATAGTGTAATGTATTATATATAGTTCACATGGTTTAGAGGACGTTGTGTGTTTCTGTGTTCATTAAATTATTTCTCAAACGGTAACAGTAACTTGCTTATAATAAAAATAATGTACTCTTGTTGTACAATATATTATTACAACGTTGGCTATTGCAATACTGCTATAACAAGCTGAAAATATAGGGATTATAAACCAAAATGATTGTTTTATGTTTGGTGAGAGAACTGAGAAGTCTTTATGCTTGATCGATAATCCAGGTAGGTAAATCCGAGGAAGTTGAATCAGTTCGTTTGCACACAATGTTCAGTGGGAAAAACGTTTCGTCACTCAACCAATTGACTTCATCAGTCCCAGCTGACTACAAGTATTCGTGTCCAGATGAACTGATTCAACTTTCTGGGAACTGAGAAGTTCCACATAGGTTTTGTTTAGAGCATTAGCATGGCCCAGACATATATTTGTCTATATTATACCCCCATCAGCTAACAACAATTGGTGCTAAATATTACATTCCAAAAACAATAGTAGTAAGCTAAAACCTGTAACGATTTGTCAAATAAATGGAAAATGTAGATTAAGAAAATGTATTGAAATTGTGAAATATAACATTAAAGTAACTGTAGTAGTGTAAGGGTGAATAAATCTCTATTCCAGTGTAGAATGTAATACCATAGTAACACCATTGGGGGCAACAGGAACACTAACACTACTGCACCACATAGCAGCGTGCACAAAGTTGTTTTAGGCCCAGTGTTAATGCCATTGTTCAACCAGATAAGTAATTCAGGGTACAGTTTACTCCTTAGGAAAACATTTCATAGCAGCACATAGATGAGATGCACAGGCATTAAAACTGAAAGCATGCCCTGCTCCGTGAGTAAATTATAGTAAACGGGTGATCTTATAGCTTTATAATTTCACTTACAGGGCTTGATATTTTTTTCCTCATGTAGAAGTAAAATACGTGCAGTAGTTTCATAGTTTAATGAGGCCAGTTAAGTTTCACCTGTTTAATGTTGCCTTGTTGAAATTAACAATGATGAATGACTATGTAATTTAATAAAGTGTAGATAAAGAGACAAAGCGAAAGATCACATTTCACTTTTATCACTTTTATTTAAGGTATTTTCTTTATTAAATATCAACAACAGGGATTTTTTAATGTAAATTATGTTAAAACACTGCAAAATATTATTGTTACATCACTAAAGAAATGATTTAAGATGTTGCTTTCTATGTCCCACCTGTTTTGCACTAGCTAAATTCCTGGCTTTATTAGTAATTTTATCATAGTTGTTTAATAGGGAATTTGGATTGTTTATCAGAGCAGGGTTAGAGAAGACTTTATAATGCAGGCTTTTTTTAAGGATAATTGAAAATGAATTAATTGGCACATGTTGAATGTAGCTGTTCATTCAGCTAACATCAATATACATGATGTGCCCTTTATCAAAATGATACATTCACCCTGCCATGTTGGCAGAGAGGACTGAAATGCAGTAGTCAGATCAAATTGGCAGCTAATACGATAGAGAAAGATGTTTTCAAAATAAGATTGTATCTATGTCGTTTGTAGGATGGTTTTTCCGGAGTTTGACGCTGTTGCTCAGTTGGAGTTATTAAACACTAATGTGGCACCACAGCTTGATTAATCATGTTGTGTGTCAAGTAAACAGGAGGTCCCTGAGTTTATTTTGTCCTTTTTATTTTTAAATTCTTTGACTTTTTTATTGTGTATATAAAGTACGTCTATTGTATATATTTTAAATGTCTTAAAACCTCATTATATTATATTATATTATATTATAAGCTTTATTTTTGGTCTTCTAGAACTCTAATTCTCATCACATTTAAATCAACTTTTGTTATTGTAAAATAATTTTGCATTATTTACTTTAACTGATTTCCCAGCTGTAGATCCTCTTTACACATCTGGCTTCTATGCAACTGACGTCATCATTAGCAGCACTTTTCATGCATTAACATGCAGCTTCTGTGTTATATTTGTTTTAATTGCAAAACATTGTCTTTTTATAAGCTTTACAAGACAGAAAACAAGACAGATTCTTCAATTTCCATTTATCACATTGCTGCCATCATTTAAAGTTCTCTCTGTGATATGGTATTCATCCTGTAGTGTTGCATGTCATCCTTGTGTTTATATCAGTCACATTTAAGTTTACCTGACCTCAGTGCAAGGTGCCATTAAATCTCTTTTGTATATTTAGTCTGCTGGCTCCTTCTTCAAAGCAGGAATTCTATTCAGTGCAGGTCTACACACTCTAGTAAAGGTGTAGGTTTTTGTAGTAAATAAATCAATCATGACAGATCTTTGGTATCCACCTTTAATTTGGTATTACAACCAACAGGATTTAAGTGAAAAAAAATCATAGGTGAAGTGGGGTGTGGTGGGGGTTCCTCAAAAGCCCCAAATCTTTTTCAGATAATAAAGTTTTAAAAATAGCTTTGTGGTTCCCGAGTGGCGCAACAGAAAGCATTTTCTCAATCAGCACGAGTTTGAATACCGGGTGATGCTACAGCCATTGTAACCAGGAGTCTAGAGAGCAGAATTGACCGTGCTCTCATTGAGGGGGGGGTGGCTTTCCTCAGAGTGGTTTACACCATCCCCTGATGTTGCTAGGGCAAGTAGCTTGAAAAGAAGTGTCAGCTGGCTGCACGTGACTCTAAGGAAGCATACGATAGCCTTCGCCCTCCACGGTTGTCATGTTATAGGGGAGAGAAGCCTAATGAGGTGGGAATTCAACATGTCTAAATTAGGAGAAAAATCATTGCTCTGAAAGTTGTGGAGAAATATCACCATGTATGGATCTGTCCTGTCACCGTAGTTATCTGATATCACATTATTCAGTCTGTTGTTAGTAGGTAGCTAGCTTATTGTTTAGGCACTTAAAAGTCTCAGATTGCTTGAAAAAACGTTTATGCTGCTGCTATGAATGGGAAAATAAAAAGGCAAGTATGGTCCTGGACCTTTTGGGGGTAAGCCCTGGATGTTGAAAATGTCTGCCTCTGCCCTAGTACACACTCGTTTACTAACACCTTTTTAAACCACACAAGTCTACCAACTTGGCAAACCTTGATTTAACAATTTATTCTTCAAAAAAAATTGCTCAATGAGATCCTGTGTATGGGTTGTATGCTCATCATGAAAAAACAGCTGATCTTTAATTGGCAGTAGAGATCGACCGATATGGGTTTTTCTAAAACCGATGCAGATGTTGATATTTAGAGGTCAGGGTCAGCCAATGGCTAATCTGTGCTGCAGATTTATTTATTTATTTTTGCCGATTTTTAGGGCCGATATCTTAAAGTTTTCCCCTTTAATTGCATGCTAAAAATCTCACTAATAATAAGTGGATGCACAACATTTCTGAACTTAACATCATTTATTGAACACTGACGTGAACCATTTGTCAAATCTTAATTTTGTGCGCTTAAATATTTAACCAAAGTTAACCAAACAAATCAATACACTGACCAAATATAAACATAAAAAACTGTCAAGCGTTTGCATAAAAGTTTTAGAATATTTATTCAACTAAATCTTTCAAGTTTGTTGGAGCATAAGTGTAAACCTAAATGTACATTTAAATAAAACAAATACAACTTTTATAAAAGTCAATTAAGCTGAAAAATATAATATAAATATATTTAGATATAAAAAAAAAAATTAGTGGTGTTGCAAACACACTAGCAGCAACCAGCAACATTTGTGTTTGGTTGAATGAACATGTATGACACTTGACACAGAACATCTAAATTGTTATTTGCATATAAATCCTTAAGTATCCAACTGTGATTAAAACTTCCCTAACAGCATAAAACAGCAGCAAACCCCTCATTTTTCTGGGTACAGGAAATTATGTAAACATTACAAAACAAGAGAAAAAGGAATGCTTTTTCATTTTAACTCAACTGTTGTTACTAAGTCTTCCTTACTCTACCCATTTTTTACTAAAAGTTCTCAGTACTCCTAGTTTAAGAACGGCAGGTACATTGTTGTGCAGGAAGCACAACTGTTTTGCATGTTCTCCAGTGAGTCGGCTCCTCTTGTCATCATACATATTCCCAATATCACTGATTCACTCACAATAATACCTGACTTTAAATCGGTGCTTCTAAACACAAATATCAGCCGATGCCGATATAGTAAAAAAAATCATAAATATCGGCCCGATATATCGGTCGACCTCGAATTGGCGGTGGATCAAAGTCACTTCTTTAATGACCGCTGTATCAGTTTGAGTGTGATTGGTTCATTCTGAGCAGAGTCACATGACCCATTATGCAAACTTGTGCAACCATGTTATTAGTTGCTTTTCACTTGAGTTTTGTTAATGGCTATATCACATCTTAGTTTCATTTTTTTACATCACAAAAACTTAGTTTAACTGGGGTATGTATTTTTTTTTCTTGCTAGGTTTTGGTGAAATGTTTAGTCCAGGAATATATCTCTTAGTAAGTGTAAGACACTAGCATTTCCTGTATGGACAGTCAACTACATTTTTATTGTCATCAAATTTATGTACACACGTACAGTATTTAAGTGCCTCAGGGATCACGGTACAACATAAAAGACAATATTGAGTTCTGTGCACAGGAGTAAATAAAGTACAAATAGTGTGACACGTTTACGACGATACTCTAAAAAGACATGAGCTAATAAAGCCGAACAAGAAGAGAAGCATCAGGATGAACTGAAAAGTCAAACAGCATTCGCTGTAATTCACTAAAGTATTTGTGAATCATACCTGGGATTAAAATAGATCGTATACTCACATGGTTTCTTCTCATTTTCCAAACACATGCCACTAGCTGCTTGCAATTTTCACGTGTAAATTTTTAAGTGTAAATGTCTACACATCTACAGTTTGTACAGTGTGTTCGTTAGTTTATTTGTTTGTTTTTATGATCCAGAGTGTGTTTTTGCTCTGCCTCAGTGTTCTGTAAGAGGCTCTATATCCAATGCCACCCTGACCAGTTACTGAAGACTGAGGAAGACTGTTAGGAAAAGGCCAGCATACAGCACATGTTCCTCTTTCAGGTTATCATTCAAAGATGATGATTTAAGTCAATTACTTAGGTTTAAACGTTATGCCACTGTTTATCTGAGGAAAATTCTATGTGTTCAGAGTTGGCTTAGACAAGTTAGGGTTCTGCAATATTACAAATAAAATTAAATAAATCCTGTTATTTCACTTTTTTATCTATGAGAAAATCTCAATTACATTTTCAATTTTTAAGTACTTTGGTAATGCAATTAGAAAATGGATTTTTCTTATTGGATTATATTGGACAGTGGAAAGTATAGAAGTCCAAAGATAGTAACAGGACCATCTATAACAAACAGTGCATACAATGTTGCATTTAAATAAAGGATATTTAAATGAAGGATGTTTAAATGTAGTGCTGGTTGCCCTGTTTGCTGTAGATGGTGTTGATACTGTATTTGCACAATTTAATGAGTCCACCTTTCTCGACAATAGACGCCCTGTCTTTTGTGATATGAAATGCCAACACATCTGAAATTGTGTTCCCCAGGGAACTCTTCTTGTCCTACAGGACAGAGCTGGAAAATGTTTCAGCTAATGCTGCATTTGACCTGCTTTTTTTGTTGTTGTCTGTTTGTTTGTTTGTTCCAAGTTTTATTTTAAATTTATAAATTTAAATAAAATTATAAATTTTATATGCATTTTAGCCAAAAAGTAAAATACGTTATAGCGGTAAAAACAAGAGTCAACTTTTAAATAAAAAAGACTATTATGATGGTACAGAAATGACAATTTGAAAATAAATACAAACCAAGCATTTTACTAATACAGCATATTGTTGCATGAATAATCCTAGTAGTAATTTCCAGACTAACCACTATAATTTATATTATTACTTATTACTTATATATAGTGGTGGACAGAACCAAAATAAATGTAATTTCTTTCTGTACTTAAGTAAAATGTCACCCACAATGAAAATACTCTAGAAAGACACCCCAAAAATCTACTTAAGTCAATTACCTACTTTTTACCCCACTACATTATGGGAAATCTGTCATTCCTCTTGGCTTATGTGTGCTTAAAAATATAACATGTCAAAATAAAAGATGCACAGAACAAGCACACCAATCAGGGTACAGCACGCACGTTAGCAGGTAAAGCAGGATGGAGTAAATGCAAACACTGACTGTC
This sequence comes from Duopalatinus emarginatus, assembly GCA_028565595.1. NCBI lineage: Eukaryota > Metazoa > Chordata > Actinopteri > Siluriformes > Pimelodidae > Duopalatinus > Duopalatinus emarginatus. The sequence goes on along the minus strand of JAOVVF010000039.1, from coordinate 21,979,152 downwards.
AATTACCCATCAAGGCAGTAGTAAAGTGATGTAACATATTGTTCCTGACTTTTACTGGAGTAAAATTTTACCTTAGGTGTCTCTACTTCAACTTAAGTACACAGTTTTTGTACTTTGTCCACCACTGAATCTTGATAGTACGAACTATTATTTTAAAAACATGGCTTTTACACTCATTATTCAGCACTTTATATGATACACACTACTCAAACTATCCATCGTGAGCTACCAAAAAGGAGCCAAGATTTTTATTTACATTTACGGCATTTGGCAGACGCTCTTATCCAGAGCGACTTACAAGGTTACTGGTAATACAGGTAGGCCAACGTAGTGTAAGGAGTCTTGCCCAAGGACCCTTTTGGTGTAGCACAGAGACCTGGGTTCGATTCCTGGTCTGGGCAGCCAGTCTAACATGGGAGCCAATGATGTTACCACTGTACCACTGTAAGTCCATAGTAAGCTCTGAGGTCTGGATAACCCCCTACTACATGTGTGTAACTCAGGCCTATTGATTAGTACATTGCTAGAGAAAAACATTTACTCCTTGGAATTGTATTACAAGGAAATGAGTAAAATGGAACTACAGGAAGTAATTCGCAGAACTGACACTAATCTATTTTTAAGTATTTGGCCGAAGCACTGATGAAGTATATTGCTAATAAATGAATGTGAGATGGTCTTGTTCTACTTCACATAGGGTGTGTGTTGTAACATCTGTCTCAAGGGTGCTAACACTGTGCAGTCAGCTGTCACTATGCTTTTTGCTCTGCATCACTTGCTGCGCTGGAATGTGTATACAGTAAAGTGCACAAGAACTCAGAACACTTCCATGGGGACTGTTAGGGAAAACAGGATAAAGGTAGAAAAACACACTCAACACTATGACTATGCAGTTATAAAGATGTTTTTCAGACTTCCTGGAAACAGCTCGGATAGAGCTGAAGCAACAATCGCCGAAGAACATGAACGTTCTAGCGTGGTCCCAGCATCTGACAAACAAATACACAGAATATGGTGTCAGTACACAAACGTTTAGCCAAGATATGACCTCAGTATTTGTTTCCAATAGCAACCCTCCAGTGAACAAAGAACACCAAAGTCCACGTTGCTAAGTTCATGGCCTTGTGTCCTGTTTGCTGTCATCATCATTGTCAGTGTTAATACATTATAGATATTCTATATTAAAAGTCCTGTTCATTACTTTTGTCAGCCAGTATGTGATTATCAAATTATGAAATGATTTAAGAAAATCGGTTAAATGTTACAGTTTCCGATGGCTTTATGCATTGTGAATTCATATCTATATGGCCATCTATCTGTTAATGGTAGCCATGGGTTTGGAATGGGGTTGTCAGCAAGCACATATGGATATGATGGTCATTTGGCCTTAATGTTTCTTGAACCATAATTACCAAAGAAATCTTATGGTGCTTTTATTTCAAATGCTTTTCATAAACTGTAGATTTGTATGGATTTGAGCAATGAAACTTGAATTAAAACAAAGAAAATATTGAATAAAGCACTATTATTAATAAGGATGTCAGATGATGCTTGTCTGTGGTACAGCACAGCATTACTTTGAAAAAAAAAGCAAAATGTAGAGAATTGAATCAAATAAAATCATATTTATATGTTAACTTCCAAAATTCACAGTGCTTAAGGACAAGGAAATGTAAATAAAAATATTTTACAACACGGTTTTCTTGTAACTAGAGTGAATTTGTGATGCACACTGAGACTCTGACCACGTCACTGTATCTGTATATCAGTGTAGTGAATCTACTGTTTTTCATTACAATTTGACTGAACTGATGTCATTGCAGAATGTGGCATGCCAGATAGTGTTGATACCATGAGGGTTTCTGAGCTCTGTTCATGGTCTGTACAGAGATTTGCATATTCGCTGTTGGTAGACAAAATTGCCTCTGTACAAATGAGTGTACAAGTTTCTGGTTTAGGATAAAGCGGTTCCTGGTGAACGAGCAAATAAATCTATAAATAGACAACTCATGTCAACTCTGGACTGGTCTATCTTTCTTAAGGTCTTTGCCACTGTATGGAGCATGGTTTGTGTCCCTGACGAAATAGGTAATTGGAAATAATAGGGCAGTAAATTTCAGGACGAGTGCACTGACATGCAGACAGTAAACCTGATACAAATAGTACTGCTGCCTTTGTTTGCTTTACAGGATGTTTAGATCATTGGTAGTCTGTAAACAAATTATATTAGTCAAGTCAAAAATTTATATGCCATAAAATCCTGTTCCTGTTACTGGATGCCAGGGATGAATCCAGTTAGACCTGTGTTCCACATCCTTGTCTGGATATATGCTAGTTTCACTTTGGAACTGAATCTAGTGATACTTAGAAAGTTGCGCAGTCCGTGCACTCTGCGTTATTAAGTTTCCAAAAAAGTGACCCACTTGGATGTGAAACGATTCCCGAATCCTGGCCATGCATGCTAACCCGACACACATGGTGCTAATTCAATTAGCCACACCCAACATGTTGAAGTGTGGTGTAGAATAGTACACAGGGGCTCTTTGTCCACTGGTGACTTTATAAGCTAGTGTTCAATTCTAACACCCCATGGCCGAGGGGGAGAAATATTACAGACCAAAAGTGCAGGTTAGAAACGCACCACAGAGGTCTTCTGAAGCCCTACTAGTTCATTATTGTTTTCTCAAACCCACTGTGAGCTTACTCTTTTGCATATTTCCCCAAAGTAGTTGATGAATACAACAGGCGTAAACAAAGGAGGTCCTCACCATGATTTGCATCAATATGCATGTTTTCCACTGCCTAACTGGTGCTGGCCTTGCTTTGCATGTCTACCTTTGATGACATGAACAAAAGTCGTAATACACAAAACAAAGGTGCTCACTTTAGCCGACCTTTGATTGCTGCCCTTGGATCAATATGAGACATGCATGCTATTGTAAGGATTGAGGACAACACTATGGATTTGCGGGTAAGACATGATGTCAGTTTACGTTATGTTGTATCTTTTTAAAAGATAAAGACTTTTGATGTTGTTGTTGTTGTAGCTGCGTTTTGTAAAAGAGGAAAGGTTGGTTATCCATGGCTGTGGAGATAATTCCTCACCGTATTCTTATTATTAAAGATATTGTTATCGCAGAAATGGTTAACATGCTTATTTTAAATGTACGTATTTATTTGAACTAAATATCTTTGTACAGCAGATGCATTATCAGTGTTTATCTGAAACCTCTGTTGACTGTTCTATGAAAGTCCATTGCTAAAAAAAAACTGTTGTTTATTTAAATAGAATTACAACCAAAGGAAAATTGTAAAAAAAATAATAATAATAATAATAACATGAGGCTTCAAAGCTTAAAAAAATAAAATAGTACATGTCTAGCCCTTAACCCTGAATTCATACCATAGTAAATTAGATCAGCTTGCTGTGTATGGTATGTACACACTGTATGTGATGCGAAGCATCTGGCCCATGTTTTTGGATTGTGTCTTCAGCGAAGGGCCATACAACAAATGGTTGTCTCTTTCACACTAGGTTTCAGTTAAAACTGTTTATTAACCATTAAAAGAACTCTGTACAGGACAGATGTTGCTTAGTAGGCTGGTAATTGAAAGGTTGAGGTTTAAATCCCACTGCGAAGAGAAAGTAAACAAACATAAATGTCTGTGTCAAGTAGGGAAGTAAAATTAAAAGCATTACATACACATTAACTGACAGCAAATACAATATATTAGTAAGTTATAAGTGTCGTGAAGATTTCCTTTGTATTGTATTGACACTGATGTATTTCTCGAACGAGTGCTACTGTGCAGACCTGTTCGTCCAGCCGTCTGTCCTGTAGCTATCGTGACTACAGACATTTATAAACCCGTTGAAGCATGTCAAAGCACATCACGCATGTAGCCTCAAACAAAACATTTTCAGATTTGCACTGTTCCTCTGTTCCACTGGGGTTTGTTTTGTGGCCAATAGGATTTCAGCAGTTCTCGTTACTATTTTCAGTTTGAGTTTTATCGTGCATGCCTTCCACGATAAAAAGGAATTAGATAAAGCAATGTCATGAACCTGAAACTTACTGCTGTATGGAAGCTTTTAATAATATTTAAAAATAAAATGTATAAACATTTCTTGGTCTTAGCTGTGCTCAGATTTGCTCAAAAATTATTAGTAAGTAAAATTTTTACACGCCATCTACGTCATCTACACCTGCCATTTACGTCTGTAAATTGTTTTAACAGTCTAATTAGACTACAAAGGCAAATTTTAACCTTACTGTTCTAAGAGTCTGTCTACATAAAGATTTGAATGTCAGACATCTGTAAATTCACTAAGTTAGCATGAGATGTTGTTAGTAGCTTGTGACAAGTTTAACCAAAGGTTGTCTTGATGTTTGTTTAGCCGCAGAGCGTGAGTGGAGTTGAGATGAGGAAACAGCAGCAGGCCCACATCGAAGGACCCCCTCAGGCCCCTGGGCACCCGAGACCGAACACCTGCTGTCTGTGCTGGTGTGGCTGCTGCAAATGCCTCTGGTATGGAACATCCTGTTACAGGAAAAAAGGCAGACCTGTAAATTATGTTGAGTAAAATTATTTGCTGTGTGAACTGTAGCTACTATAGCTATTATAGCTGTGTCCAACTTACAATGGACAAATCCTGGATCACTTCAGTACAGGGCATCACATATTCCAACTGGGATAAATTAATACCTCGTTTTTAGACCAAGAATAAGTATGTTCTTTTGGAATTCAGAACTGATACTTATACAGAATACTGACACACAAATGACTGCATTTATGTAGTGTTAATCAGGATTGTCAGAAAACATTTATTTTAGTTCTGTTTACATTCCCCCGGGTAAAATTAGTGGCCAAGAAATGTACACAGGTGCGTGTTTTTAATCACACATTGGGTAAGAGCTGTTATATTCTCTATAATCCTAGTTAATTTGCAGAAACTGTGTGGTCTACAGCATCTCAGAAATGAGTGCAACTTTGCTTAAATATCAAAGAATTTAGAATTGTATCATCTTAAAGTAATTCCATTATTAATTTATTATAAGGTATTTGCTCTTGTGTAAAATTAAAAACTAACAATTTAGATTTACTATATTAAAAATACAGGCTCCAAACTTGGAACTCAATGCAACAAAAGTCAGTACACGGTTCATGAGATTCAAATCTTGTATTTAGCGGGTTCTCATTTATTTTTTGATTGCACACTCAGTCCTCCACAGCAAATGGGTTTGGCCTGAACCTGGCTAGGACTACCACAGTGTATGCATAGTCCCGACAGTGAAGCATGGAGGTGGGAGTGTGATGATACGGGGCTGCATGGGTGCAAACGGTGTTGGGGAGATGAGATTTATAAATGCAGACCTGCCAACATGTATGCATTTTGCGTCATGGGCATGCATTTTGACCTCCTAGTATGCTTATACAGTTCCATGTCCTAAAGTATGCCTATCTGATGTCGCATTTCGCCCGTTTCATTTAAATTGTCACCAGGTTGTCACAGACGTTGATTCCGTTGCTGAGCCACGGAGATCTGTGCGTAATCGGATTGCTTTCACCCAATCAGAGCTCAAGATAAAGTCACACCTTTTAACAAAAAGATCCATTCAGCTTGCTGCTTGTGCTGGGAGCAGGGGAGTAGGGGTCAGCGTGCTAGTGGCGAACCCCCTCCCTCACAGTGGAGTTGTGCAGACGCAGTAGCCGTAACAGGGTAAAAAATCAGTTAGCCGGTCCTCTTTCTCTGGTCCCTTTCGATAACATTGAAAAGGTAAAATTATGGGGTGGGAGATGGGCTTTCCTGAGCTTTGGAGGAGTCCAAGGCAATGTTCAGCAAAGAGTGGATGCTCAGTGCTCTTTTGTTGTGTCCATGTTTAAAGACAGGTTATTGTTTTTTTGTACCTGTCTGTTAGCCACTGCACCTCCTCTCCATTGCTGATTCATAGTTCTTGCTGATCAGACCCACCATAGTCATACCATCAAACTTGATGTGATTAGAGCTGTGCATATTGCTGTGCATTACTGCACAGTCGTGAGTCAGCAGACTGAACAGCGGTGGCCTGAGCATGCAGCCCTCAGGGCCCCAGTGCTCAGTGTGGTGGTATTGAAGATGCTGCCCTGATCTGGACTGGCTGAGACTTCCAGTCAGGATGTCCAGCATCCAGGTGCAGAGGGAGGTGTTCAGGCCCAGTTACCCAATCAGGCTGTTCTGTGGTTAAGATCTTAAGCTCTTCTTCTGTTTTCATTAAAGATAAGATTTGAAAAATAGGTCATTATATGCAGAAATAACTTAACTTGAAGCACATGGGAAATCCTGCTGATTATTTAAAAAGCACAAAACAATATGTTATCAGTGCAGCATGCACTAAAAGCAGTCTAACCTTCATTAACCTAAACCTAAAACGTTTGTCTGTGTTTTCTAATATTTGTTTTAAACTGAAAAACATGTCTCAGGGGTCTGTCTATGTATTGGTTGTTATTGTTTCATTTAGAAATGTTATTTT
>JAOVVF010000039.1:21962150-21972257 GCA_028565595.1 Duopalatinus emarginatus | reverse complement strand
TATATATAAAAATCATTTTCTTTTTATTTTATTACTTAGAGCATTCCTTTTAATTCCTTTTTTTAAATGATGGGAAAATTTTCAGTCACGCCATTTTTTTTCTCCTTCGCTTTAATCCTTGTACTCATGTAAACATAAATATAATCACAAAAAATAAAGAAAACACTGAGAAGAGGGAATGGGGCAAACCTGTGTTTATAAGGTCAGGTTTCCGCAACCATTCCCTATTATGCTTTGTATTTATCAGCTGTGTAAGCCTCTATTTCTGTCCCCACATCACATGCAAAACAGCTGTGTGGAACACTTTATATATTTAGAGTGCTCTCAGCATGCACAGACCCCTTTGGCTAGCAAGCCTAATTATACTTACACAATAGAGACTTTGAGAAACGAAAGGCAGCCTCTCTTGTCTATAAACCCAAAATAGAAAGTCCTGAATGGCTTTGGGAAGTATCAGATCAGTTAGTTGAGTGAGAAAAAGTTGCTGGGGGGTTATAATCTTTTTCATACTGATGATTTTTCTGAGAATTGTTTTCACTTTGGAGATTCCAGTTACATTTTTTTAAAAGACACTTTTCAACTTTTCCAGAAAACCTCTCTGCACTCCTGCTGCTTTTAGGGCCATTAGCAACATATCCGGAGTTCTTCAGCACATTGATTCAGACCCTGAACTCAAGCCATCTTTGTTAGATGAATGGATCTTTGTGTAGCCAATGGTTTACCTGTGTGATGAAAAGGACTTACTTGCCTTCTATGTTATTCACCCTAGTAAAGCTAAATAGTCCATTCATTTTTATAAGTGAAATTGAAACAGTGCTGTTGTTGGATAAATCTGTTGGGTTGCCTTCCAGCTTTTTGGTTCATCCTTGGGCCTGTAAGATCATGCTTACAAAAATAAGGTAGTATAGCACAATGAGCCATTCTTCACCATTAATTATCAGTAAAGCATTTAGGCTATGATACAATTGCCAAGTAAAATAATTTATTTTATTTTTGTAAGCTTTTTTTTTGTAAATAACATTAAATTACACAGCAGCAATGTTGAATGTGTTGCGTAAGTTTCTATAGTAGCACCTCTGACAGTTCTGTCTGCAAGACAAATCACTGTAAGGAAGTTGCTAAGGCAGGGCTTGATGCAAATGCAGGTACTTTTAATTGCAAAGTTTTAAACAGGTCGACTAAATCCAAAACCACAATCCAAATGCAAGGTCAAAGTAAGGCGAGGCCAGGTGATCTGCAAACTCTATAAATTGGACTTGGCAAAGCAATAAACAGGCTGTGGTCAAAAACACTCTTGGTATTGGAACTAAACAAAGTTTTATGGCCTGCCTGGAGTGCTGACATAGTCTGCCTCTAAGGTGCATTTTTTTTTCAATGCACCTATCTGCATTCTATCAGCCTCAAAGATATCTGGTGCTTGAGACTGTTCCATTGGCCTCCAATTAAGTAGGCATAGCATTGTTGGTCACCCTGCTTCCCATGTTTGGCTGCCTGAAGTATAGATAAAAAACTTTGAGTGGAGCCTGTCCCAGCTTTGAGCCAGCAGGGCATCAACAATGTCCTCAGTGGTGCCCGGCACAGACTGACTGGCCGCAACGTCCTCAGCAGGTCTGGTTCAGGCTGAGCGGTGATGATGTCCTCAGTGGGGTCAGGCACAGGCTGAACAGTGGTGATGTCCTCGGTGAGATCTGACTTTTGCATGACACTGGAGGTCATTCTGTCAGCCTCTGGCTTGGGACACTTCGCATGGGAGGCCGTCTTGTCTGCCTGTAATATTTCTTAAAACACCACTTTCTTTGCTGTTAACTTGAAACACATAGCTTGGAAGCCCACTTCTTAAGCCTCTAACTTGAAGATATGGTTTGGGAAGCCACTGTCTTGGACACTAACTTTGAATGTTTTGTTTGGAAGGCCGTCTTTACAGCCTCTTAACTCGTAGAACATGGCATCGGAGGCTGCCTTGTTGGCCTCACCTTGGCAAGCATGGCAAGAAGGGCTGCTTTATCGGCCTGTAGCTTTCTGAGCATGGTGTGCTTGGTGAAAAGGGCTGTCCTGTTGGCCTCTACCTTGGAGAACACAGGGTAAGAAGCTGCCCTGTTGGCCTCTAATTTGGTAATCTTGGCAGGCTTGGTGGGAAAGGCTACCCTATCAGCCTGAGGCCTAATCATGGTGCGCAATGGAGAAGGGCCATTTCATTCCATTGCCCTGACAACCTTCAATGCGGCAAACCTGGCAGGAGAACAAAACACCTCCTCTAGGTGCATTGTCTGTACATTAAGCATTGAATTACTGTCAGTGGAGAAATCGAAAGGACTCCTTGGTTCCATATAGGGTCCTCTTCGACATTGAAGGCACAGGGACGTCCTGCCATATGACCTTTGGCAAAAGGGATTAATTAAACCACAGTGCTGCTGTGCTCTCACTTACCCACTCCCTCCATGTTTCAGTGAAGCATTCTTAAAGAAAGTTGCTGAGGCAGTGTTGGATGCAAATGGAGGTATTTTTAATTGCAAAATTCAAAATGGGCAGAATAAATCCAAAGCCACAATCCAAAAGCAAGGTCAAGGCCAGGTGAGGGTAAGGTGATCTGCAAACTCTATAAGCTGGGCTAAGTGCAGTCCCTTTAAACAATAAACAGGCTGTGGTCAAAAACACTCTTGATGGTTTGTGCTATGAAGGTGCTGTGCTCGATGCAGCCATCTTGGCTGGTTGCTCGGTTTTTGGGAGCTATAGTCTGGACATTGCTGTGGTGTGTCTTGGCTGGAGTAGTGACAGTCAAAGTTTTATATCAAAGTACTCTACATTACTCTACATGTAGTTTCACATTCATAGGGACATGTTTGAAAAAATCTATACTGTTTATATGGTGAAGTTTTCTGTAAGGAATGTTTATTTAACATTTATAGAAGGAGTCTCTGGTGTCAGTGCTTTGTAACAGACAGTAGTTTTTTTCACTTTCGAAAAAAGTCTTTACAACTAAGCACTTGCAGGTTATTTTCCAATAACAGCACAACACACATATGTTTATTTCTAATGTAAAAGAAATACTTAGCAAAATACATGTTTTGTCATCCAGCCACTGCTGCAAAATATTTATGCATGCACGGTAAAGACCAGCGTGTGTATGTAGTTTAATCCTGTAGAAAAATGATACACGCGTGATCAGTCAGAGGATACAGATGCTTTTAAAATACGAAGTAAAAAAAACTGACACAACTCGGTGCTTTAATTCAGCCCCATTGGTTCTTCCCCTTTAGGAATGAAGAGCGTAGGGAACATCCCGAGCGGCAAACATGTACAAAAATGGACAGCATAGAAGCGACAGACGAACAGTAAGTCATCAGGGGATTTATTTTTTTATTCTTTACTTAGCAGTGATCAGGGACCAGGGATTTATTTAAAGAGTGAATGCGCAACAAAATAAAAAAATAATAAAAAACAGTCAACTTTCTTGTTCATAATTATTTTAATAAAAACGTTTGCCAGAGGCAATAAATTATGCTTTGTTTATATAATACTTCTCAAAGACTCATAGCCATTAAAGCTTAATATAGTCCTGTTTTATCCCTACATTAGAAAAACAATAATTATATTGTTTATTAAAGCCTCATTTCCTGTGTTGCTTCCCTCCTGTGCTGAAGGCATCCCACACTGGATGAAGTTGTAGCCTGGGCACGAAGCTTCGAAATCATGATGCGTTCCACAGAGGGCAGAGACATTTTTAGGCAGTTCCTCCGCTCGGAGTACAGTGAGGAGAACCTGATGTTCTGGGTAGCCTGTGAGGAACTGAAGAAGGAAACCAACCCCAGAGCTATAGATGAGAAAGCAAGGATCATTTATGAGGATTATGTATCTATCCTGTCACCAAAAGAGGTAGGATGTCAATACATTTGTCTGTGTTTTCTTATTCTGGTTTAAAGAAAGCTTCTCCTGACTGGCATGCCTATAAAGGCTATATAAACACTGTCGCTGGGATAGAAGCTCTAACAGCACATAATTTCATTTCCTGTCATGTTCATTATAACTTGCCACTAAAGGAGTAGGTGTAAACAGTGCCTCTAATTGGTGAATATGTGTGATTATGTTCTCTTTCTATATCATTCAGAAACCCAAGCGTTCGAACATAAATTTTAACCAGTAAATAATCAATTCTACTTTATGTAAGAATCCTAATACTGCATGATAGCATGTTTCGAGCCTGGTGATGCACTGCGTACACTCGAATACTGAAACATAAGGGCTTGTAGTGCAAATTCACAGTTGAGCAGATTGGCTAATGACTAGGCCACAACAATTTCAGGGTTGCCAGAAACTATTCCAAAGATGTAAAGTGGACTAATAACAACTGCCATGCCAAGCCAGTTTTTTCAATGCTTGGTGATTAAAAATAGCCCAATGATGTTCACATCAGCAATGATGTTTATCAACATCTATTAATGTAATGTGCCCTATTCTATATTATATATATATATATATATATATGTGTGTGTGTGTGTGTGTGTGTGTGTGTGTGTGTGTGTGTTTATGTAGCATTTAACATTCAGGGTTTCCCGCAGAAGCCTTTGTTGATCGGGTGGGAAGTGGTGCCAGGTGACAAACGATTGACACTTATTGCATAGGGCTGGGCGATAGAGACAAAAAATCATATCCCGATATATTTTAGCTGAATGGTGATATTATATACGTTGTGAAAAATAATGTAAAAAAATCTGTTTTATGAACATTATATGAACATTTAGTTTTATGTTACATTAACCTTATCTCTGAATATAGTTCAAATAAAATGAAATGAAATGTGTGAAATTTTAGCAAAGCTAAACAAGCTGAAAAATTTTTATTTATCAAACTGAAATAGATGACAAATGACTTGATTAACTTACAGACCTACAGTGTGTGTTAGAAAGTGATTTAAGAACAGTGGAATTAGGCTACATGCTAAGAACAGATTACACATGTTAACAAAAAAGCAAACCTAAGTGTTCTGTAAATGTATTTAAACATAATTATATATGTTGTAGGCTACATTTTCATTTAAGTATAAAATAAATAAAACAAATAATGATGTATCTTACATGTTCTACATTTTTAGAGACTACATTTATTTTACCGCTGTGTTACTTGCCTTCAGCGCGTCTATGTGTGTGTGAGCGTGAGCATGAGTGTGTGTGTGAGTGTGTGTGTGTGTGTGTGTGAGTGAGAGAGAAGGTGGGTGGGGGCGGGGCTGTGAGCAGAGAGAGCACGCGGGTGGGGACGGGGCTATGAGCTGAGCGAAGCAGACAAGCTCAGCGGAGTGAGAGAACAAAATGAGGCTCTGCACAAGATTTAAACTTTAAATTTTAAACTTCAAATATCGATATCTTTGGCAAGGCAGCCGTCGCTGCAGGAAACCCTGACATTAACACTACCTGCTGAAACTGCTCTGACTCATTGAGACATGGACTCCACACGATTTCTGAAGGTGTGCTGTGGTATCCGTGGCAGACAGCCTAGCCTTTGCTTCCCAAGCACATTAATGAGCCTTAGTTGATCTGATTAGCCAGTTGTCCTTGCTTGGACCACATTTGATAGGTATTTACAACTGTATATTGTGAACACCCCACAAGACCTACTGTTTTGGAGACACAGTCGTCTAACCATCACAGTTTGGCCCTTGTCAAAGTCACTCAGATCCTTATGCTTGCCCATTTTTCCTGCTTCCAACACATCAACCTTGAGAACTGACTGTTCACTTGCTTCCTAATATATCTCATCCATTGCCAGATACCACTGTAACAAGATAATCACAATTCAGTTCACTTATTTACTTTCAGTGTAATTCACCTGTCAATGATTTTGTTTATAGCTGATTGGTGTATATTTAAATAGCAGTTTAAATAAGACATATTGACTAATACGTATTATATAAGCAGACCTTATAACCGTTACACATGTTGTGTAGGAGCACGTTATTACTACTTACTTGTATATTACACCTGTATAGGTATTTTTAACTCTCTGATATTGACTAACACCCCGGAACTCCGGCCCTCTTCCCCGATCTCACATTCGTAACCTCTCCTCTCGATTTTCTCATGTGAATGATGCTGTGCCCCAACTTTCTGTCCAGCTAACTGAGGAATGAGTTTGAGTTTGCGTTTTTTGTGTCTATATATTTGTGTACATTTGACTTGGCTAACATAAGAGGAGTATATAGTTAAAATAATTAAAATACTGAAATTAAAATAGGCCTACAGATTATTTTAATGGTTATGATAATTAGAAGGAGCACAATTGCCTGTGCTCTGTATGTGGGCTGCAGTACTGTTGTGACATTAGCCAATCATGGGCATCTGTGAGCTCATGCACACAGAAGAGATTTGATGTGATGAAAAATGACTTGATTAGAATTACTGATATTGAAACTTAGCACATTAATACACGTTTTGTTATTGTGATGTGGTCGCAGTTGTGCATAAAAAAAAAACCTGCCAGATCAAATTCGACAACGGCTTTGAACACAGCTCAGCCAGAATCAGATTTTAAAAACTAAAACAATCTGTTTTCTTCTGTTTATTCTATTATGTATATAATACAGATATATTGTGTTCTGTAGGTCAGTTTGGATTCCCGGGTGAGGGAGGGCATCAACCAGAGCCTGGCAGAGCCCAGCAGCGTGATGTACGAGGAGGCACAGCTTCAGATCTACACGCTCATGCACAGAGACTCATTCCCACGTTTCCTCAACTCGTCTGTTTACAGGGACCTCCTGGAACGAAAGAGAGCCTGCTTAGACACCTAAGGTTCTAGCCAAAAAAAACTCGAGACAAAAAAAACGTCCTAAGGTGCCACTACGGAAAGGTGTGAGGTTTCCTATACATAGAGCGAGTAGTTAAGCAATTCTTACCGTCCAGTAGTGAGCCCGAAGTTCACTTCCTGTTTAAGTGCCAATATGAGCTGCTCAGCCAACTGTGACAAAAAGAACCGTGTAAGGAAAACCATCCGAGCCCTACTTCTTAACCTGTCTCTCTCTCTCTCTCTCTCTCTCTCTCTCTCTCTCTCTCTCTCTCTCTCTCTGTCTGTCTTTCTCTCTTTCTCTCCCTATTCTCCACCTGTCCTCCTTTCACTTGCCTCATGTGTTTGAGGACAGTTGACTAATGATCATTTTTACGATTGAATAAGAGTTGTTACAGCAGGTAACTCCTGACTTTGCATGATACAAGATTTTGGAATTGGTTCTAGCTTTGACGTTAAACTCCTGGCAGGACTGCAGTGGTTTTCGAATAAGAAACGTACTTCTTATGCTGTCGTGAGGAGAGAGCCTTTAAAGCTCTCGTATGCTAAGGGAAAACGTAGTTTCGCCAATTTTTCTGTTGGAAGCATTACCACTGTCATCCGTCTCCCCGATTTCTCGTCCGTCTTAACAACCTTTTCACTGGGATATGTAAGGGCTAGTGTTGTGGTTGGGCAGCTAGACAAACCATGAACATGACTTTCCTCTGCAAAAATCACAATGCCTCAATATCGATTAAGGGCACAGAAGCTGCTGACGCTGACCAACAACCAGAGTTAATTGTGCGCGTCCTCCCAGGCCCTCCCAGTCCACTCGTCCCTGAGAGCACAGTTACTGTATGTCACTCGTTGTAAGCATTGCTGGATTAAGAGTCTTGCTTGAAAATAAATCAGCAACATCTCAGAGGTACGTGAGAGAATTAGAACTGTCATTTACATTGAAATGCCTTTTTTGCTTTTTTTTTTTTTTAAACCAAGTCTTAAGGTTGTGAACACTGCCTTGTTTTTAAAGGCGTCACTGTATTTGAAATAATGACTTATGTCTTTGTTCAGGCACTGCACAATGACACATTTTATCAGAGGTAATTAAGGAACATGCTTCTGGTTTTAATATAAAAGGGTTTTTTTTGTGGACTGATGTGTATCGATGGTTAGCCGATTATATATGTAGGCTTCATGGACTTGTCTGTATGAAGCTCATGGCGCATTTTGACTGTTGGCCGCTTTGTGGTAATAGTGTTTTAAAGAGGCCACCAGGAGCAGTCCGCATCCTGTTAGCATGCATTTATGTGTTTGTGCACTGAACATGTCAGAATACACAATCCGAATAACCACTACGGATGACACTGCGCTAAACCGTAATTGAAATCGTTTCTATACACTTCGAGTTTTTGTCCCTGAAAATGACAGTATTTTCAGCTGTCAACTCAATGGCAATTTATTAAATGTTGCAGCGGCCAGTGCATGACAAAACAGTATGTAAATGCCTGCTTGGTATCACCACGTTCTCGTCTCTTAGCTTTCAATAAGAGTAAATTAAGCAGATTGTTATCCTTGTTCAACAATCTTTGAGTTGGAAGATGGCACTTTGTTGAAACGGTTTGCTAATGAGGGCGAGCCTGTGTTCGTTTTTGATTTTTGATTTTTTTTTTTTTCCGGTGCTTGCAAAAGCACTTAAAGTGCCAATCTCTAGATGTACAATAATTCACTGAAGACCTTTGCCACTCAACCAGCATTGCACTGATGCCATTTTTAAAATCACTGTTAAAGCATTAGTGGATTCACACATCAGCATCAGCCAATGCGAAGAGAGAACTAGGTCGGCCTGCAAACCTCCATACGTCTTACTAAGAAAAACAACTTGCATGCGTTTCCAGGATCTGGACTTGAATTGGAGTGCATCTCTTTGTCACTCACCGTTCAAAACTTGCTGACTTAAAAGACAATAAGGGATATATACTGAATATAACTTGTGTGTATTGATATATATAAAAAAAGAAAACACAAAAAAACACACAGCTAGTGCTGGAGGGGCTGAGGGACGTGTAGTGGGAACCTGCAACAGCGATGAACTAGTACAAGTGTTTGGGCTTGTTAGAGCCCAGTGAAAGTCTGCAGTGAGTATTTTTAACAAAAGCCGCACAAGCCCACGTTCAGCGTGCCATCATGAGCCCGTCTCTTCATTCAAACCGACGTGTGCCATCACCTTGATTAGTGCTGGCGTGCGCCACATATTACCGATTTAGGATTGAAAGCATGCAGCCTCTTTTAAAGGTTATTTTACACTTACATTTTTTAAACACTCCTATTCCGTTTTTTCAATTAATGCTGAAGCACTGGGAAGTCATGGACTTGAAGTGCGTTTACATGTAAACAGTGTGCCATGCGGTTTGTGAACGATGAGTCAGCAGGGCACAGAGCTTGAAACGATTGGCTGGATGTTTTTTTTTTTTAGATACGTCACATAAAAAATATTTCAAAGCTGAAAGCAGTGTGCTACAGATGTTTGTTTCGGTGTTTCAAGCAACAACAAAAAAAGCGCAAAATTAATCCATGACCGTTTTTTTGTTTAAAGATTTACTAGAAGACTGAATTGAATGGTGTAGTAAATGTATTCAGTTATAGACCAGTCATCAGTTACAATGACAGATATAACAGCATCTCAGATACTGAGTAATATTGGATATACTAAACCGTTTCAGCTAGTGTTCACATGGGAACCCATGCATGACGTCATGGATTAATTTTTATGCGTTGGCTTGATTTTATCCTGCCATAAGAGTCGAAGAGTTTTTGTTTGAAGGCTGTCTCAGGGAACAGCCAGCTATTGACTGATTGTTTGAATTTCTCTTTCTGCATTTCTTGCTGAAAGGCTCATTTGAAAAAAAAAATGGTTGTGGTAAAAAAATGAACTTGTGTGATCAGAGGAGTTTTGTAGTGACTGACATGTCTCAGAAGAATTTCATTGGGTTTCCTTTACCTCTCATGTTGCATTTTTTTTTTTTTTTTTTTTTTTTTTTTTTTTTCACATTTAGTGCAATTTGTTTCCTTTGATCTACTTGAAGCCTAACACTGTAAATGACGTGCACATGTATACTGAGGTTTGACAAACAAAGAGTAGCTATTATTTGTTGATTTTTTTTTTTTTCACTCAGCATAATTAGATAAAGATTCAGGAAACACACTGTTTAAGGGCTAATCTCATTTTGCCTATGCAAATATGTTAAGTGTCAGATCGGGAGAGTCGATGGTCGAGGGACGTTTTTCAAGAAATCGGATGGAACATGGTTTACATTTCCCTTTGCTGATATTCTTCAGTCTAGGTCGGAAAAATGTTTT
>JAOVVF010000039.1:21943717-21959944 GCA_028565595.1 Duopalatinus emarginatus | reverse complement strand
ATATGTGTATGAGTGTGTGTGTATATGTAGCCCTCGCCAAACAAAATATATATATATTTGGGCCCTCAGATATGTATGCATCCATGAAGACCTGATGCCACGGTTAGAGTGAAAAAAACCTGAGTTGCCTTTGGAATAAATCCACTTAGGAATAAACTGGAACTCCGACTGCCTGCCCAACAACACTGCCTGACCACACTGATGATCATGTGACTAAACAAACAAATCCCCACATGCCCACAACCACGCTCCAACAACTCTAGTAGAACGTGTCAGAAGAGTAGAGGTATCTTGTAACAGCAAAAATGAAACACATCTTAAATGTATGTAACGTTAAAAAAAGCACACATGAGTGTGATGACATATATCAATCTTCTGTCAATCTTTTGGCCGTATAATGTATCTCAGCATCCATGAGGGAGGTTTTCCACCACACTGTAGCATATGTGGTTTGTGGTATATAATGGACTGCATGGCCAGTCCAGTGTAGTGCTGTTAAATCCTTCATAGAGGATCATCATGGATCTCTTCTGAAAGGCAACTGAATCGGGTCTAGAGCTGAAACCCTCGTTTGTGAACTATATCAAGGCTACAGTGATTTTCTGCTACTCTGGAGTGTACGCTAGTGCAAGTGTTCGACGTTGCCGTCGTCTGTGTGGGAGGCCAAGCTATTAGCATGCATGCGTTGGTTCACAATGTTCTGCTCAGCATAAACATTACCTTTAATTATATTTAATTATATTATATAACATCCTAAACCGAGGTACGTCATCGGCTTGCTTTCTTTGTGTGGTTAAACCTGTTTATTTATGAAATGAACTGATGTTTGTACGTCTGGTCGAGTTTTAAAAGGGGCACCGACATGCATTTTAATGCTAGATCATTTCAGCAGTTCCTCTTAGCTGGCCTGTAGTATGTGTGTCTGGAGAAATGGTTTCAGGGAGGCGATTCCTGACTCACAGCTATATATGAAATCTGAAAATAATAAAATTTCATTTGTTGAGATTAAACAGTATATAAGGCTGTTGTATTTTGTTTGATTTTGTGTTTCAGATCTATTATATCCTACACGCTTTAGCCACTTTATAAGGAACACCCGTAGAGCAGCTGATTCATTCAGTTATCCAATCAGCTGATAATGTTGCAGCAGCACAAATCACAGTCCAACGCTTCAGTCAATGTTCGCATCAGACATCTGAACGATCAGGCTGTGTTTTTTTTTTATTGAGTCTGTTTCCACTGTAGCCCCAGATTCTTGTTCTTGGCTGACAGGAGGGGAACCTGATGTGGTCTTCTGCTTTAGAAGCCCGAAGCTCAGCATGTTGTGCATCCTGACAGGCATTTTTTTTTTTTTTTTTACCACGCTTGCGAAGAGTTACTGTAGACATCCAGGCAACTCGAACCAGTCTCAACATGGCCTTCCTTTCACTTTTGTTCAGTTTTCTGCTCGCCACAGCATTCTTTGTAAAGCGTAGAGAGTGCTGTGTGTTCCTAGAAGTGTTCCTAATAAAGTTATAAATATATGAGAGTGTTCCTGAAGATATATGTAGTGTTTATATATACCCCCCCCCCTATTCCTATATGCAGAGCCAAAAAAAAAAATTAAAATGAAATGCAGTACATGCTGGAACGTGTGCAGTGTACAGACTCGGTTTCCACTAAACCCAGAGCTTTCTCTCGCTTCTGTCTTTTTTTTTTTTTTTTGGCAAAATCTGTTGTGCAAATTTGACAGCATGACCAAGCCTCTCATCTAAACAAGCCTACACAACACAAGGTCATTAATGATGGAGCTTTAACTTTTCCATTTCAGCCAAGAAATTATGGACCATGTCCATGAAACCTTTTTTTTTTTTCTGTGCAATGTTGTCATATAGTGACGTTTGCCAAATAAGAAAAGGACCTTCTCAGAGAAATAATCTCAGAAAACCTTCCGTCCTGGCGTTTTTAAAATGTCTCCTAATTGCATCAAGTAGCTTTTAGTATCTAGCCCTTTATGATTTTCCTTATGAGTCAGAGAGCTACGGAAATGGCTTGACCATCATGGCTATGTATGTGTACATCAGGAACAACGAAAATACATTCGTACCCTGAGTAAGACGGCAAATACAGAGTCTAATTTCCATGTGCAATCTGGTAAATTGCGTCTGTAGGAAGTGGATGTCCTACAGGTGATGCAGAAAAAACAAATACATCATGTTCAACGAATGTTGAAAAAAACTATATTTATACTGTTATGAGAGGTATTTTTGATTGTGCTAATTGTTTTCAATCACAACCGCTAGTACAGATCTCAGAGAGCTCACCGAGAGCCAAGACGATGGCAGGATAGAAGTAGAAGAAATAAAAACAGAATAATAACTGGCATATAATAAAACCTCAGTAAATAAATGGTGTCAGTACAACAAAAAACAGATAAATGAAATGTAAAAGCACATATAATAATAATAATTGGTTTCGATTACTGATATTCATTACTGATATTCTGAAAAATCAATTAATTCTTATTAAAAATTTGCCAAAATTTTTCTTATGTTTTCTTATTATTCATTATTATGAACTACGTACAGTTTAAGAACTTTAATGCTTATTATGAAGAACTAATTTGGAGAAACTTTAAGTCATCATTTTAATAAACTACATGATTATTATAAAAGAAGTCAGTTTTGAGAAATGTAACGCCATAAATTTTATTATAAAATCAGAAAATCAGAATTTTTAAAATTGTGTCAAGTTTTTATTTTGTCTTTAAATTGTACACTTTTTTCAGGTTTTGTGTACATTGGTTTGAGTATCTGGAGAACCTGCCAACCCACAAACTGTGAATTAAAACAACCCAGTCAATTTTATTTTGACTACCTGAATAAGATTTTGGTCCCTTTGTGATGTCACATGTGGCCTCATTAGAATAATACCGCCTTTTCATCTGAGTATCTTCACCTGCTACACAGGTATATCAATCTACAGCTTGAGAATCACACTTCTGAATGTACAACAAAATGTGATGTGCATTTTTGTTTGTTTATTTATCATGAGATGTAAGGCAAATGTTCATGCTGCCAAGTGAACTCTACATAGGTTCCCAGCCTCAGAGAACATGACAGGTGAGTGAATAAACTTTATTTCTGATGATAACTTCCCACTCTGCATCTGTCCATTATCAGGAATTAAAAACTTTTACAATTCCTTATAACATTTGTGTACTTTAAATGTAAGTGATTCACTTCATCTAAGACTAAAAACTCACTCATCTAAAGTCTCATTATCAAGATTCAGAGTAATTGGTGACAAAATGTGTCAGACAGTGTGGTTATACTGTGACTCCATAGTGAACTATGAAAGTGAAAGTGAACTGTTGCCTACCTAGAGGAATGTGACCTCTGTGGAGTGAAACACACACACACACCAGTAAACACACTTGTCTGGAGCAGAAGGCAGCCCCAAATCATGGCGCCCGGGACCTTCCAGTCATGAGACCGGTTCCCTAACCCCAAACAAGTAAACAAGTATCTGCATAGGCTGGCTATTGAACCCGGTGAGAATTCTACCACTGAACCACCAATGCCGAACTATGCCTGTAGACCAGACATGGGCAAACTATGGCCCGTTGGGCTTTTTAGTCCGGCCCGCCAAACTTGTCCAAGTTATATTATTAAATTAAATTTTATTATAATTAAACCTGCTTTATTTTACCTTTCCCTGTGATGCCAGTGTTTCCCCAATAGATGGCACACTCCACAGACATTGACCTTTGTTTGAGTGTGATGTATTACTCTCCGCTTCACTTTTCAATTTGCAGTTTGAGCCCTTCAGTAAAAATGAGCAGACCGAAGAAAAGAAAGGTAGACAGTGAGTGCAGAGCGTTTAATAAAGAGTGGACAACAAAATATTTGTACCAAGACAAGTTTTTTTGCTAGCATTCAAATTAGCGAAGGCTAGTAAGCCTTTCTCCAAAGGTGAATTGGGAATGGGAGTTTATCTACTGTGTTATTACAGTACAGTTCACATAAACACACCATCCTTCTATTCTGGCCCGGCCCCTCTGTTAAATTTTTAGAAACCATTGTGGCCCGCGAGTCAAAAGGTTTGCCCACCCCTGCTGTAGACTTACATAAGCGGCAGAGGGAATGGAGTGAACAGTGATTTGTTATCATTTAAAACGACATGCACTGAGACTGAGCATTTGGAAAGAGCTGTTTTTTTAGACAAGGTGAAAAGACACTTGTGGGAAATTGGTACGGCTCCTTTAACTCTTGAAAACTCAGTGGTGCCCAAATGCACACACAAGTGCTGTTCATTCAGGTTGCAGTAAACGACAATACGTGTGCTATTTAAGTTATAATAAATCAGCCTGGACATTTTTTGTAGGGTTTCCAATTATTTACACTTACACGTGTCAAACAGAACAATGGCGTGAAAAGTTGATTGTCCAAGATGACCATTAGTGTTGATGAAATATTGAAAAGAGAGTTAATAGAAAAGTCGAGTCAGCAGTTTTCCTTTATTAAAAACATGTCGAGGAGTCCTACATCTGAGAAAGTGATTCCCTTGTTTACAAGCTTACTAATGTTTAAAATTTAACATACCAATATCACTGAGGAAAAAAATACGACATGACATACACGGTGTATTTATCTCGTGTCTAAATCTTTGGACAGTATGTGCTCAACAGTCCGAATGACATACATTTGATCAGATGTTTCTATTAGACATATCCTTTTGTGAGGTACTCTTACACGTCAGGCTGAATCAACCACCACGCTATCATCTTAAGTAACCAACAATAGAGCACATGCTGCAAATATGTCAGACTGACACATATCAGATGTGCAGCTTGTGATGCTGAAAATATTTACCAGGGCTGCCTCCTAAATGACACACTTAAAAAGTTTGTACTAGATTGAATCTAGTGTGCACTTCTAGGCCGATAAAGTAGTAGGCTCTGTAAGTATGTACGTGTGCAATGTGCACACAATTTCAAATGTATGACGTCTGCCATCTAACCAACATGACGTGGTGCGAGTTGCGTTAATAACAATTTTAAAATTGGACAAAATGTCTTTCTACACAAGGATACTCACAAAATTACCTGACTCCCTGCTTTCCCCAGCTCCAGGTGAGTCATGAAGGAGATAATCAGACCACAGTGTGCTATGTTCACATACTTTAAAATGGCTATGTGAGAAGTAAACAGTACGTACTCTATTAGATTCAGTGCACGCTGTTTGGCCGGTAAGTCTCTTCATCTTGGGCGTACTGACATCTTACTAATGTCATGTGACGCAAGTTAGGCTAATAGCGATTTTATAGTCAGACAAAATGTCTGTTGTTTTACAAAAAGCTACTCATAACGTTACTTGGGGTTGTACATAATAATATATTTTTTTAGTTTATTTTTCTGGTTATTTTTCATAGTACTCATTTTTCTTTTTTAGCTCTGAATGACATAGCAGCTCCAGTTAAATTATGGGATAGATTATCAAACCACAGTGTGCTCTCTTCACATACTTTAAAATGTCTCCTGATGCGTTACATCATCCGCTGACTTTTCATGTTGTTACTGTTTAATGAATACTCTTATGTATTTGGACACAGTATGCGTTCTTGTGTATTACTTTCACGTACTGTTCAGTATGGAAGTATGCAATTTCCAACACAGCCCAGCTAAAATTTGAGAAAATAAATAGTGGTGACATTTTTGTAGTTAAATGCTGAAACTTTGTGACTCATTGTGCATGTATAGAGGAAATGAAATGATGCTTTGTTTTTGCACGGGACATGTATTTAACCCTACGGCAGTGACCGACAAATGACTTGTCAAATCACTTGGTCTGTTTGTGTTTTTTATTTATTTTTCGTAAAGGGAGGTTACATGCGTTAGCGAGGACTTTTGGACTGTGGATTTTGTGGCTGAAGGTACTGTTGCCACCTTATTGCTCCCGGGCCCCTGGTTCGTTCCAGATCTCAGGTCACTGACTGTATTTATCACCTTCTCCTCGTGTCTTTGCGGGTTTCCTCTGGATTTCTTCTAACATCCCAAAAAACATGCCAGTAGTAAATGTGTGTGTGTGTGTGTGTGTGCGTGTGAGTCCAGTGGCATCCCATTCAGGGTGTATACATGCCCAGTGATCTTGTTATAGGCTTTAGATCCACCACAACCCCGACCACGATAAAGCACTTAAATGAAAGATGAGTGTACCTTGAGCACACAGGTCTTTTTCTCTCATGGTTCCAGCCACACTGAGCGTTTTCACTGCTCAGATCTGCTACACTTAATCTGACTCGACGCTGCAGAGTCTTACTGGAATGTTTACTAACCCATTCTGTAATAAACCTAATATCGAACCTGATTAAGATGATTTGTTTATAAATCATGTCTTGTGATTTGTGAGTGGATGTGCTGAGAAGCTCTCAGGTGCTCTTCTCCTCTGAACACTCGTGGAAGACTGAGGCCGAACCCGTGCCCGAGCTTGACCCTTCCTGGCTCTTCTCACCTGATGCTGCGTTGTCTTTTGGCCCTGAAGTCACCATGGATGTTGCGTCTATACTCTCGTACGCTTCAGATGTCCACTGGCAACAACAGAGAAGACAATATTAATTATACACTACTGTTTACAAACACTGATACAAAGCCATCACTTTAACAATCATGTAAAAAAAATGAGTATATCGTCTAGTAAACTAGAAGTGTTGGCGGTTTGCTGGTCTGGAGTGTGAAGGACATTTTAAGAAAACTTGTGTCCAAATATTTATGAATGCTTAAAGTACAATATAAAGTGCTAGAATTGTATGTTCCTTTGCAATGTTTTTCGCTTTGTGTTTTAACACAAAGCCAAAGAGAAAAGACACCAGCAATCATCTTGGTTGCTACCCATCAATCTGGAAGGGTTATAAGGCCATTTCCAAAACAACTGAAGTCCTTCATTCTACAGTAAGAAAGATTATCCACAAGACATTTAAGACAGTTTGCAATCTTCCCAGTAGTGGACGTCCCAGCAAATTCACCCCAAGTTTCAGAGCTGCATCTCAGACTCTACAGGCCTCAGCAGGTTAAATGTTTAAGATCCTGACAGTCAAATTAAAATAGACTGGAACTAATATGTCCTGTTGGGAAAGGCTGCCAGGAAAAAGCCTCCTCTTTCTAAACAGAACATGTTAAGCATAGGTTAAGTTTGTAAACTTGCATCTGAACAAATCACAAGACTGCTGGAACAATGTCATTTGGACAGAGGAAACCAGAGTAAAAATGTTTGGCCATAATTTATGCCACATGACTGTAAATGGAAAATCACTGATAGATGGAAATAGAGGTGCAAAAGCACAAAGGCACAGGTTTGAGTATAAATAAAACTTGCACAGTTTAACACTTCTACTGGTGTTGGTTGTAATATAAATAGTATAGCAACTGAGGCTTTATTAGTGTATTCATGAGATGATGTACTTTTGGTAGAGATGCAACATCAAATCTATACAGTTCATTAGCAGCAAAACTGTAGCAAAACTATTTGAAACAAAGTCTATAATAGTTAAACGGATCCTATTATGATATCTATGTTAAATATACACTGACGTGCCAGAAAAACTGGTAAACAAAAATGTAGTGGCTGGTGGTGGCTCCATAATGGTATAGGGTTTGTTTAGCTGGCATTCCATGGGACCCCTGGTACATCTACAAACTTCTTTGACAGGTGAACACAATATTAACACCAACTTATGGTTAGAGAAACTCTAAGTTTGAGGTTTTGCCTTTCCCACCTAAGTCACCAGATCTCTACAGACGAGCCTGTGCAAAATCCACAGCAGTGCCACCTCATGCCAACAACCAACATGTACGTCCACTAGTGCTCATATGAAGCAACAGACATGTCTGGAAGCTTCATGGCATGAGGTTTGTTTAGCTGCCATTAGTACGTCTACAAACGTCTACAACATGTCTAGAGACGCCAAATTATGGTTAGAGGAACACTCGGGGGTTTTGTTTGGGGTTTTGTCAATCCCACCTAACTCACCAGATCTCAGCACTATTGAACACATGTGGGATGCCGTGCAATGTGCTGTGGAGCACAGAAATCCAACACAACAGAATTGTGGACCGTTCTGCAGGAAGTATGTTCATTGCCTTGGGGATATTACTGCAAGCTCATGGAGCCCATGCCCCGTGGGGAGGCCTACCAAGTGTTAGACTGGTGTACCAGTTTTTCTGGCAAGAATATTAAAAACAAACATCAGGGCTAAGCAGTGTAACTTGCTATAGCACTATTATCCACCTTCCTCACACTTGTGCGTATATGAAGCTGTACCTGTGTGTGCGTGTGGCGTACTGATGGTCCCGGGGTAATGATATTGACGGAGCTGGAAGACTGTGTGTCACTGCTGTTTCCTCCTTCAGCGGCAGACAGACCAGACATGACCAGACCGCTGGAGAAGCTGCGTTTCCCAAACAGCAAGCTGAGAGTGGAGCTGGAAGAAGAGGCCTGACTGCAACGTGGCTGAGCCGAGAGCACGGCGCCCGGCGCGGACACACGCGGCACCTGCGATCGTCATAATTATCATCAGTTTTGTTCGCAGAGCAGGTCTGATACGAAGAACTCGGCTTGATATAGAAGAAAATGAATTTGATAAGCTATAGTGTTGTAGAGCAATTTAAAGGAGTGGTTTGTATTTTTCAGTGCCCTCTGCTGGCCTCAAGATAAATTACAGCTGCAGGAAAAACACTGAATCCATCGACTATAAAAACGTAAAGCGTTGACTGTGTTAAAGAGATGCGAGGCATGACAGTAGCATTCCGGTAGTGTCTCAGGAACCCAAGGGCGGTGAAGTGAGACCTTTTTTCCCAGCATGCCGTTCAAATCATTTGTTGACATGGACGTGGTGTTAAGAGACATGGTCATCCCAAAATTGTAATCCATGGAGATTTTTTCTCTCTAACCTGTATGTGTGTGTGGGGGGGGGGGGAGGAGTGCAAAATACACCTACGTCCTCTTCCAGGTTCATTACAGCTCTAAATTTTTAAAATTGAAGCTATTTATATATTAGCGATAACATTAAAACCACTGTCTGATGAAGCGAATAAGAGAACATCTTGTTACCATGGCACTTGTCAAGGGGTGGGATATATAAGGCAGCAAGTGAACAGTCAGTTCTTAAAGTTGATGTGTTGGAAGCAGGTAAAAATAAGGCAAAAAGCCCAAGGACCAAGTTGTGATGGCTAGACGACCATCTCAGAGCATCTCCAAAACAACAGGTCTTATAGGGTGTTTCCAGTATATAGTGGTTAGCACCTACCAAAAAGCATCCAGGAATGGACAATCTGTGAACTGGTGACAAGGTCTCACTGATGTACATGGTGGACGAAGGCTAGCATGTTTGATCCAATCCTCTCGTGGTCTTGTGTCTCAATGGCTCAGAGCTGCTTTGGCAGTTAATGTTAACGTTGAGGCTGATCGCTGTGTATATACACTGATATAACTGGTACTGATGAGCTGGTGCAAAATACACATCAACACTAGCTTATGCCAACAACCAGCACGAGCGTGCACAAGTGCATATATAAAGCAGTGGACATCTGTGAAAGCTTCATAATGCCATTGGTATGTCTACACATGTCTCTAACAGACGAACGCTTTGTGTGCCTCCTCTTTTCTGGTGTGTTACATCTGTTCATGTCCTGCATTCATTCTGATGAGTTTGGCCCCTTCCAAGAGGACATCGTGCCACCATACAGGTCTAGACGCCACATTATGGTTAGAGGAACACTCATCTGAGACTCCAGATCACTGAATATTTCCATGCATTGTCGTGTTTCTGTAGTCGTACGCTCATAACAAGTGTTACACCGGTGTACCAGTTTTTTCTGGCACTTCAGTGTATATTACTGTACTACGCCATCTTCACCAATAAATCAATAAATCAGTGTCAATAAATGTGGAACTGACTGTCTAACACTTAAGATGTCTAATACTGTAATACTTAAGCTATAAATAATAAATTATCATGTAATAATAAATGATAACAATAAATATGCATTTGCCTGATGTACCTGGGAGAAGGCCGAAGCGATGGAGGATGTGTTGAAGGACAGCTGACTGTTAGAGAGTCGCTGCACGACACCGTAAGAGCCTGGCGCCTGCTGGAGATCCAGGATGGGCCCCGAGCAACTGGTGACTGGAGCTCTCTGGCCCTGAGGCTGCACAGAGCCACTGCGGTACTCACGACGTCCTGCAGGGGGAGACATGGCGACATATCTGCCTTCTCAGGCAAGAGTGTGACATTTAGTCTTGGAGAGTTTAGTCTTGAGGACATTTTGAATAGATGTAGTTCTTAGTCAGTGAGACACGTGACAGACGTTCTGCTTCAGTATGTATGTTATCTGGTATTACTGAAGAGGAACTGGTGAGAGTTACACGTGTTGAAGATTAGACCACAAGTGGTCCATTTATTTAATATATTAACAAACAGTAGGAAATTGTAAGATTTTAGCATAATTCCAAATTTTTAAAGGAAAAAAATATATTATTTTCTTTAGATCAGGGTGATAAAACGATAACGATAATTATCGCAATATAACGTTACCTCGATAGAAATATAAGACGTAGTCGATAACACGTTGATACAATAAGAATAAGAATAGTGCCATGCCAAACCAATTATGTGGCTGAACTAGAGTTACAGCGATTTCAAGATTGGTTGACGCACACAACACAGATCATAGGTTGAGCAGGAGTGCAGGCCAGGACTAATTCACAACTCGGTGAATGTTAGTTTTGTTTTGTTTTTCTTTTTTTTTGGAAGCTGCTTGAATTCATACCGAGGATTTATATAGAATATTTTTGTTTATTTATTTGTGTTTGAGTTTTCCAACAATGTAAAAATGTTTGAGTCCATACAAGGAAAAAAGACACAGTATAGAGGTAGATTTAAACCAGAATTTCCCCTTTCACTTAGGAGTAAAAAAGAACCTTTAAGTGCAACAGAAATATTGTTTTTATATATATATTGTGATATACATATCGATATCGACTAATAAAAAAAAATATCGTGATCAGATTTTTTCTATATCGCCCAGCCCTAATTTTCTCATGCTAATATTATAATCGATAATAGGGCACATATGTGTACTCATACATTTTCAGGTAGAGGCTATTAAAGTAAGTAAAGCATTCTGACCTGTACTGTGGTGTCTGGTGCGTGAGCTGCGCACATGTGGTTGGTGTGTGCTGGCGCTTTGGGATGTCACCGAGTTACGAGTCTGACTAACGGAGGAGCCGGCACAGTCCACGTCTTCCATGTTTACTCCGCTGTTACAGCTCGTTAGATTGTCCTTCCTAACACTGACACAGAAGAGAAGAGATTAGTGGAGTTTATATTATATACAACTCAAATAACATGTTCGTAATCTAAATATAAAGAACATTTATCAAACTAGTATTTACACAAGCTTGTGGACTCCATGCCCTGTGAGGGACCTACCAAATATTAGACTGTCGTACCAGTTTTAGTGTATTTCTAGGCTTTGTTTATCTTTACCTGGTTATATTACTTGTACTTATACTACTTGTACTAAAACTGCCTGCATTTCAAATCTAATAAAAGTGACCCACCGGAGCCACCTGGAGCAGAGCCACGTTCGAATGCCCTCAAGGCTGAGTGTGCCGCCCCAGACGCTGCCCGTGTGCTTGTGTGTTCCTGCGTACGACGTGGTGAGGGCTGACACGAACATGGGGTAACCCAGCGGCTGGTCACATGATGAGTTGATCATGTTCCGCAGTGCCTGCTTTGAGTTCTGGATGCTTCCTCGCTCCGGATTACGGTTACGCAGGAAGATCAGCTCCTGCTGCTGTCCAGCCCACAGCCCACGCACACACTCTTTATTGATCTGAGAGAGAAACACAGCGATGCGTAATGGCTATTAGAGCACTTTACAGTCAGTAGGTAGGAATTAGAGCCTGATCGTTCAGCACTTTACAATTGATACTTAAATGAATGAGTTATTATATATTTTGCATCAAAATGTTTCACCTTGATGACTTTAAAACTGAGGTAGCGTTTATATAGCATGATGATCTTGTATTCATCGTTGCCGTCATCCAGTGTGTGGCGTAGCGTCAGCAGCGTATCTCGGCTGGACAGCACGGCTTTACGCCACGCCGGGTCGCCTTCATCACATATCACCAGCGAGCTCCTGTACGTGCTGATGGCCTCGTACAACACGGCCGGCTCCTCGCTCTCCTCCAGACTCGTGAAGTGGTCCTGTCATTTATTTGCACACCAATGGATATTAATGAGCTTGCTGTCACAGGGTTGGATACATTAGTCAGCAAGTAAACAGTCAATATTCATAGTTGATGTGTTGAAAGTAGGAAAAATGGGCAAGTGTAAGGATCTGAGTGACTTTTTACACAAGCTAAATTGCGATGATTAGACAGGTCTTGTGTGGTGTTTCTGGTATGTAGTGTTTACTACCTAACAAAAGGAGAACCGGAGACAGGGTTGTGGGTGCCCAAGCCTCACTGATGTGCTTGGAGGGCGAAGGTTAGCCTGTATGGTCCAAGCTCATAGAAGATCCACAGAAGGATCTGTTGCTAATGCCAGATACCAAAGCACACCTTCAGAGGTCTTGTGGAGTCCATGCCTCAACAGTGACTGTTCAGGCAGGTGGTCTTAATGTTACGGCTGCAGTATTTGAAGGCAAATGCGTTCGTACAGTTCCTCAAAGAAGAACTTCTACATTTACTGGAGTAATATTTGACCGTGGAGGTCTTTATTTTAACTCCAGTGCATGGTTTGTGTACTTTATCCACCACTGAGTCTTCAAAGTGCTTCAGCAGTGCCATGGGCCGCGCCCATCCATAATGCTTCACATCCCACATGTCCTCGATCACTTGCTTATTGATTTTTGAGTTTTAAGATGTTTTAAGGTGTGGACTATCAGGACACCAAACTAACTGTATAATAACCCCCTGAGCTAAGCTTCAGCGGTGCTGA
Organism: Duopalatinus emarginatus; assembly: GCA_028565595.1. Classification (NCBI taxonomy): domain Eukaryota; kingdom Metazoa; phylum Chordata; class Actinopteri; order Siluriformes; family Pimelodidae; genus Duopalatinus; species Duopalatinus emarginatus. The sequence goes on along the minus strand of JAOVVF010000039.1, from coordinate 21,946,963 downwards.
AAAAAATAAATTCTTTAAAGGATCGCGATTCCAAGTCCTGGCGATTCTGAATCAATTCAAAATGCTCAAAAATCTGTTTTAAAATGCGTTTGTTTTATCCCAAGCATAAAGATCGGCCCTTACATCCACCACTCCTGCCTTAGTGAGTCTGTGTGTGTATCTGACATTTCTTAGCAGTAGGTGTTTATAATCATGCACAGCTCATTGCTAGTCCTAACCTTGGTGAGCTAAGCCGTGTTGCATGTTCGTAAGTCATCATAAGACTTAAATGATAGCAATTTATTTTGCTGTCTTTCATTGTAGACTTGAGTTTTTATTTGATTGTCCTGCTCTCTGTCTTACCGCCCCAGTACCGCAGTACGTTCTTACCTGATGAAGTTTGAGGCTCATCCTAACCGCCGGTGCAACCACCTTCTGGAGCAAATCCATGTCAACAAAGACCCACTCGTCCTTCTGAGCGATGCGGAAGTCTCCTTTAAACAAGGTGCTGAAGCCGTACAAGAAGGACTCCAGACTGAAAAGAGAACAACAGTGAGACAGCTTTAAACACGACTGAGACACTGTGTATGACTGGGTACACATGAATAAGTGTGTATGTCACTTCCTTAATAAGTAAAGTGAACCACTTATTGACCACAGTTCTTGTATACACAGAGTAATTTGACCCATCTGTGCAGTGAAACATACACACACACACACACACACACTTGCCTGGAGCAGTGGAACCATATCCAAGGCGCCAGGGAGCAGTTTGAGGTTAGGTGCCTTGTTTAAGGGCACTTTAGTCATCGTTAGTGCGGAGATCGAACCGAAGACCTTCCAGTAACAAGGCTGGTTCTTTAACCACCTCGGCCACTAAGCACTTACATTAAAGTGCTTTATTATTTGTTTTGTAGAAAGTCTCTGGTAGAGCAAGAGTTCTAAAAGAACCAGAAGGTTTGATCCCAACAACTGACAAAACTCAAATGAAGTGCCCTCTGATGTGCTCACTGCCCCCTAGTGTGTATGTGTGTGTTTTACTGCACGGATGGGTTAAATGCACTGGTCAATTCCACTGCACAGTGGTCAGAGTAGTTCACTCACTTCACTTCACCGAATGAAGATCGTACCTGTTGGACATGTTATGCGATGCAGTGCCTAGAGATCTCCTGCCCAGGACCGACAGTGCAAAACACAATGTGACCAGCAGAGAATCCTCATCACATTCCACCGGCTGAAGAAATGAATAGAAGTGAAATAACGTGATGTCATGTGTCTCCAAGACAGAGTTATACCTTATAAAATTGCTAAATCTAAATCTTTCGGTTCAATTTCACCTGCTCCATCTTGCCGGCACAGTACTGGATCCACTCGAGATAGACGTTGCAGTAGCTGGCCCTTGTGACGCCTTGCAGGCAGTGGACGTAGTCCTCGTCAATCTTAACGCTGAACACCACTGGGTCTCTCTCTATATGGTGCCATTTGCTGTAGGGCTGCAGGGCATCATGGATGGACTGCTCCTTAAGCCACGTCTGTAGCTTCGGGTTGATCACCAGATAGTAGACGATACTCTAGGAAGAAGAAGACGAAGCCTTTATATTGTCATGTATACATTACAGCACTGTGAAATTCTTTCTACGCATATCTCAGCTTGGTAGGAAGTCGGGGTCAGAGCGCAGAGTCACCCTGGATCAGGGTGAGCTAGGGGCCTTGCTCAAGGGCCCAACAGAGATAGCTTGACACTGCTAAGATCTGAACCCCCAATCTTCTGATCAGTAACCCTGATCAGTTTATTTATAGAATAAACATTCTTTTGTGTCTTCCTCCACAGAGCCAGCCTGAGGCATACTCGAATTACGCGGCCCCTTAGGGTCTCACCACCACCAGGGGGCCCCAAAGAGCACCAAGATATCATGATAAAAAATTTATATATTCTAAAAATAATATTGAATAATAAAATGAAATGGTATTACACAGGTAAAAGTGATTATTTAATTTATATTTAGGCACACCTATATATAGGTTAATCAGTTGCTGCTGTTGGCTGTTGCCACTGTCGGGCACTTCAGCATATTGCACAATATCTCTCTCTGGGCAAATCGCTCTAAGAAAATAAAATAAAATTTAAATAAATAAATAAAAATCAGCTCCCGCTTTAGGCCTTCCGCTTCCTTTTTGTTTTGTTTTTTTCTGGCGCAGGGAGAAAGGTAATTGAGCGATATGCAGCGCTGGTTGGAGGGGGTATGGGGGGGCCTCAAATAAAAATCTGCTTAGGGCCCCATAAAGGTTTGGGCCGGCCCTGTTCCTCCACGTGTTTGAGATGCGTCTGGCTTCGGACCTCGACTGTGAGGCACAGCAGTCTGGGACTCACCTCATATGTCGGGACGGAAATGACGTGTGGTGGTTTAATAATTGTTTTGCTAACGACCGACTTTATTCATTTACTATCATTCAGTATTTTTAATAAATAAGTATTTGTTAATTAGCGACTTTATTAATCCATTATCATTCTGTATGTTTAATAAATAAATGTTTTGCTAATGAGCGAGTTAATTAATCTACTATCATTCTGTATGTTCTACATTTGTGTTGCTAACTAGTGGCTATCTGTTATTTAGTATGTGATTGTTTTGTTAGTTTGTATAACGATATTAATTAGCATTAGCATGATTAGCATTTGTATTTAAAAGCGCTGTTTCTCTTATTTTTAATTGAATTAATGGTTGACAACATTACAGATCAACACTGATTTCTTTTTAACAGTTCAATAATTTGTCTTTATGAAACATATGTTAGCTGTATAAAGACGGGATATTAACTGTTTAAGTCTTGTGTTTTTCTTGTAGTGGTAAAATTGTGTGCAGCATCGCAAAGTTTATCAGTTACTTCACATACATTAATAATGTAACAGCAGCATGTGTAATATAAATATATGCCATTTTATACCTTTTATGGTATTTAATGTATATATTTAAATGTATTATTACTTAAGTTATACATTGATGTAGATGTGAAAGACTTTATATGTAGTAACTGCCAGGACAGAAAATATAACAGCATTAAAAAACATTCTATTTAAATAATACGAACTTGAACTGTTATACAGTATGCGAAATAAAACACTGATACAATTTAGGAGAAACTGGTCAATGAAAGTGAACTATTTTACCTTACTGTGTTTACACACCGAAGGAATGTGACCTCCACATTTAACCCATCCGTGCAGTGAAACACACACACACACACACACACCAGTGAACACTAGGG
>JAOVVF010000039.1:21897303-21907410 GCA_028565595.1 Duopalatinus emarginatus | reverse complement strand
ATAATGCGTGTGTGTGCTTTTGTGAAAAATCTGACCAACAGAGCATGACCCAGATTTCGCCATATTAGAAGGCTGAATCAAAGAATTTCCATGTTTAACAATATATGCACACTGGTTGTCCCTCTGTTCCACATAGTTTTTCTTGATTTACTTCCGCATACCCAGTATAGACAATACCTATGGACAGCTTTGTGTTTATATAATTTGTGAAAATTTTAACCCTTTTTTTTTTGGGCAATAGTATACTAGACCTTAGTATCGAAGCCTAAACTGGACTTTCACCCTACCATTGAGAGCCATTGACAACACCACAGCCAAACATGTGAAACTGGCCGTGCTGTCTGGGTGGCATTGATGGCATATTCTCTCTCTATCTTTCTCTCTCTCCCCCTATCAATCACACTCGCATACTAGCCACTTGCGTATAACTGTAAACTTGTGTATACAAAAGACTGATCGCACTTTCCTCCAAGTGTGTTGTAGTACTGTGGCTCCTGAGTGGTGCAGTAGAAAAGTGTTCGACCTTTCATGCTCAGATCACAAGTGCAAATCCTAATGATGCCACAGCCATCCATGGCCAGCAGTGTAGGAGAGCAAAACTGGCATCCTCTCAGGGTGGCACACTTTCTTTTTCTTTGCTAGTCATGGGTGTCTGTGAGCTCAGCAGTACAGAAGTGGGTGGAAGCCCTTTCCTGTGAATGTGTTATGGTGTTGCATAAGCAGAAATTAAAAAAATTGCAGTCACCTAGCTTAATGTGGCTCAGAGCAAACACGTGATGGCCTTTGTTATACCATATGATAGAGAGACACCTGAAAAATTGGGGGAAGCCCACTAAAGTCTTCTGCTTAGCGCTGTAATGATAACCACATCACTGCCATACTGCAGTGTTGATCCTGTGACTGCCATTATGTTTACATCAGATGTTTTTTCTTTTTTTCCATGTGGCCATGTCTATACACATCTGGATATTTTTCGAAAACTTTTGTTTTTAAATCTAGAGTTTTGTAAAAGGTCACATCATGATATCAAGAAAAAAATGCTTTGCAGGAGGATCATTATAACCTTTTGGTCAACTAACCAAATAATTGTGAGAACCAACCCTGATGAGAGATTGTAGCTGACTCAGTGTTACACTATACCTAGGGAATTCTTTTTTTTTTTTTTTTACAATAGCAGGGACATGGAGCACTGCACTTCAACTTATATTGCACATTTTAGAATTTATTCTAAAATACTAAAATAAAGAAATATAAACAATAAAGAAGGAAAACACAGTAAGGAAAGGATGCATTAGAGTAAATGTTGTGCTATATACTGATATTGTGACTAAAAAAAAAAACACTTTATAGTAAAGTATAGTAATGCAATATGTGTGCAAGACTCATTGTGGAGTCTGATAGCAGTAGATGTATAACAAAACTCATGCAAAATGCCTTTAAATGTGTGAACGTTAATCAGCCAAATATTTCGCATTTCATATGTTTTTAGGTTTAAAATGTGTTTGTTTTGGTTGCAGTACTGAACGCCGCACACATGCTTTGAAAAAGCAGCAAGGAAATATTCTGTCCTGCTACAGTGTTTATAAAAATTACAAGAGTTACAAATGTGTAAATATGAAATACTTATAAATAAAATAAAATTTAAAAAATACTAACATGCTTTACAGAGTGGATTAGACATTCTAATGGTATTGTAATGTAAATTACACACAACTTTATAGGCATAAAAATCCAAGTGAATCACATTGATTCTTATTACTGTGGCACCTGACAAGGGGTGGGATAAACTAGACAGCAAGTGAACAGTCAGTACTCAAATCTCAAGTTTTTAAAAGCTGGAAAATAGGTCTAAGGATCTGAGACATTTTGTCAGAGGATAAATTGTGATATCTAGATGTATCCGAAACAGCAGGTCTTGTGAGGTGTTCCTAGTATGCAATAGTTAATACCTACTAAAAGTGGTCCAGGGATGGACAACCTGCGAACCAGTGATGGGGTCATGGACGACCAAGGCTCACTGATGTGCACGGAGGCCAAAGGCTAGTCTGCCTGGTCCGATCTTACTGAAGATCCACACATTCTGTAAGGTCAAACTCATTTCCACACGGACCCCGGCCGAGATTTTCCACTTTTCTCACCACAACCTGTCACTTATACAAAATACAGGAGAACATATATCCAACTTTTATCTTGTAAAAAAAAAAAAGCATACGTTTGTTCTAGTTTTACTTGAAATGAATGTTATAAAATTTTCTAAATAAAACAAAAGACATGCCACACACACAACACACACACAACACAGCATACCTAAAGAAATTTAATACTATAATAAATAAAATATTTGGCCGGTAAGCATTACTAATGAGTTTCTAAATGATTGCTACTAGTATGTAAATATTAAAAGCCAGGAGATTATATGGTGCTACACTATTTGATGAAATCTAATAAGATCCAGTGATTACAATCTAATTAAATACAAGTGATGCAAAGTAACATTTACTGAAGAATAAGTAAATGAGTGAATTATAAGTAACCTTAGCTTAAATATATGCTCTGTTAAATTTACTAGCTGTTTTTACGCTAAAAACTTTCCTAAGGTTTTTTTCTTTTAAATGTAAATCCTTCTCCACTTTTTAGTGCAGGGTGATAATATGCAAAAAAGCATGTTCATTACATTTTCTTTATATACTTAGTTGTGATTAACTTATTTTTATTACTGTTGATGATTTTACCATTTCTTTGTGAATTTGAAGCATGGATGCCAGTTTCCTGGTTTCTAGTGTATTGCAGAGAGACTGATTCAGATTCCAGCTCTAGAGGTGCACTTTGGGTTTTTGAACTGGTTGCACAATTACTGTTTTGGATAACAGTATAACAATGTTCTGCTGCCAGTGCTTTAACTACTGGTTCTCTGATTTCGGAGTAGGCTTGTGGAAATGACCCTAATTATTAGGTTAGTGTGTTTGTGGTGTTTTTACTGCTCTCAAGTTGCAGCTGTATAAAGTCTTGATTCATTGCAGAGTCCCTCTCTCGGGAAGGCTAGCAGTTGTACACGTGCCAAATCTTTTCTGAAAGGTGCTTTCCGTTTCAAAACTCTCAAGCAATCTCGATCGCTCTGAGAAACAGCTGTGATTCTCTAACGCAAACCGCCCAAACCTGTTTAAAGTAGTCTCATTATGTACATCCTTCTAAAGGGCTCAACAACTAGGTGCCAGTTTTCAGTCTGAATGAAAAATGGATCAATGTAGTAGGCTTCGACAGTATCTGTATTTTATGTATATGTGTGTAGGTGGATATATGACTATGTAAAATCTGTAAATGCTAAGCTATCGGTGATAGAAGTGATTGTAGTATATCATTGTCTAACCTACAACATGGCTGATGGAATAATGAATAGATAGGAAATAAGTGCTCTGCTAAGATAATGTGAGGGTGGTGCCAGACTGGCATAATCTTGTGGCTAATAAACTGTTTTGTTTGTTGGAAGTAGTCAGCAAGGGGCTCCACCAGAAGGTGTTCTGTGGTATCTAGGGGTGCAACGATACACAAATTTCACAATATGATACATATGATACGATTCATTTTCAATACAAAATGAAGAAATAAATGGGATTTTAGTTTCACTTTTATTTTTTATCTAGCCGTGCAGGTGGCCAATACAAACAAAACAGTATATTTGGAAAGGATGACTGATACCAGAACATTTCTTAACCTGTAGCTACACTGTAACAGTTTGATCCACAACTCTCTGCCTGTTAAGAAAACGCATAGGACTGTTTTTTTTTTTTTCATCCCGCTCCTGCCCGTTCCCGCCGAATTTACCACCCATGACCGCATCTTGTGTGCAATGTGTCCGCCCATTCCCGCGATGTGCATGCCCATTCCCGCCCGCTACCAGCAAAGCTATGAGAATTATTCCTGCACATTGATAGAGATGCATTGATTTTGTGTCTTCTCCATTCTGCAGGAGAAAACATAATATAGGATATTAATAAAGAGATTCCTGGGGTTTGTTTCGTTTTCCTGACCTGCAGCTTTTGACGCACTTGTCGGGAATGGCGATCCTATTTCTATTTGGTTGTTCTAGCTTAGGCTTGCTCTCACCGCTAGCCTTTTGACATGCTAACCAAAGGCTGAACAAAATAACAGAATGGCATGGTCTTTTCCCAACTAGCTCTACAAAGTTCATCAAAGTTTTAAATTAAATTAAATTAAAATCTTAACGTAAATCGATACCCAGCTCTTATCATATCGAAACCCTTGTATCGAAAAATTATTAGCAGCACATCTGTGAGTGTTGTGCGCACATGGTCCTCTCACTAGTTTGCTACTTTTGGTTGTTATTAACCACTGTATAGTTGAAACACCCCACAGGACCTGCTGTTTTGGAGATGACCTGGCGCAGTAAGAGTGAACTATTTGCCTACTGTGCTTGCCAACAGAGGAATGTGACCTCCGTGCATTAAAACACACACACACACACACACACACACACACACACCAGTGAACACTAAGGGGGCAGTGAACACACTTGGCCAGAGCGGGGAGCAGTTGGGGGAGATAAGTACCTTGCTCAAGGGCACCTCAGTCGTGTCTTGCCCTATGTGCCCTGTGGATTGAACCTGGGACCTTCTGTGTCACGAGGCTGGTTCCCTTACCACTAGGCCACTTTACTATTTAACCCTTGTTAGTTACTTCGCGCCTTACACTTGTCCATTTTTTGCATCAGCTTTGAGATCTAAATGTGCACTTACTGTGAATGTAATTTACTTCACCTGTCGGTTGTTTTGTTGATTTAATCTTATGGCTGATCATGGTATAGGGCAATATTTTCCAAGTTCTGCATCTGGTCGTTTTAATTCCGTTAACTTGAAAACATAGAGGAGAAATCATATAATTTTCCCTTATGCACTCAAAACGCAGGAATTGGTCACCCCTGTGGAAGATGTTCATTAGGGAAACACACAAGACATCTTGGGTGATGTTTTAACTTCATTTATATCAACACCGTCCTTCTGTTTTCTTATTGTCACAGAACACACAGTGCAGTCGCCCTCCATACTGACCTCTTGTGGATGTGCTGTAGACTACAACACTTCATATCTGGAATACAGCATCTCCCTATCTGCATAATCGAATGAGCATGTGGATGTTTTTGACTGTGTTGAAAATTCATGTGTTCTGAAGTGCACCACAATACCCCGATTTAACCCCGTCCTAGTTCTGGGTGTTCTTGAAATTGAAAATCTTACATTCAGCATTCAGTCTGCTGCACAGACACATTCAGCTGTTCTCCTTGTAGTTTTGTCCACTTTGCTGGCCACAAGCCTCAGAAACATTGCAATCTGCTGAGTATTCAGGGCTCCAGCTGGAAAAAAACACCCTCTTCAACCTTGTCATATAGTGAGGTGGTGTTTGCTTTTTTTTGTGTGTGTTTGTAATATAGTCAGAGTTGCTGATAGGGGTAGAGGAGAAAGGTCTGAAGTAGATGCCAGTCAAATGTCCTCTTTCTGTGAATCTGTGCAGTTCTTGGCCTCAGTTACTGACCACATTAAAAAAGCACCAGACTGTAGTGGATGCTTACGGTCTGGCTCATGAGAACCTCACTGACTCATCACTCATGTCATTAGTTTAATGGGTTTATATGACTTATGATTTATTCAATGCATTATTTAAATACTGATTTAAGTTGTCATGAACCACTCACTGACCACTGTCCTTACACACAGATGAATTTGTCCTCCGTGTTTAACCTAGAGCTGGGTGGTATATTAAAATATATTGAGATATAAACAGAGCAGGATATGGAGTGAGGCTATATTATTTATATCAATATTTTAATAAGTTTTTTTTAATTGCGTTAAGTTTAAATCTTGTGCAGAGCCTCATTCTGTTCTCTCACTATGAGTCTGTGCTCTGCTCACAGCACCGTCCTCATTCATGTTCTCTCACACACAGCTGGTGTGCTGGTGTCAGCTGGTAAATCAGATTTACAGTCTCGGTGTCGGTACTGGTCTATGAATAATGCTGTCTACAACCTGCAGCTTAATGCTACAGTATTTATTAATGACTGTACTGAGTGTCAGGACCACGTCATGTACATTTTAAAGCACTGTCGGTTTTCATGTTGGTGATTATTTGTTATGTTATATGTAGATGCATGATATGAAGGGATTTGCTGCGCATGTCAGTTGAGGACTTCAGCTATCTCCTTAGCAGGGCACCAGTCTCACATGTGGCAGATGTGCAGATGATTATGGGAAAACTGGTCGTGAGGAGCAGAAATATGCTCGTGTGACGTGTAACTGTGAGACAAGTGACCAAAATTTCTAGCATGTCAAATCCGTCTGGTCGTCCGACTGCTCAATCTGAGCTAGCTCGGGCAGGTAATCGGACATCGCTTCCTCACTCACTCTGCACGATATAAACCTTTGTCTTAAACATATGTAAACATGGGCAGTTGATTTCTATTTAAACTATATTAAGTTGATAAATGTTGGTTTATGAAATGCTCATAAAATAGATTTTAAACATTATTTTTTACAATAATATTGTATATTGTAGCCGCATAAAGCCTCATACAGTTTATATGATTTTTGATTTATGATTGAATCCGGCAATAAAGCACCCTCTATTGGGGAGTTGCTAATGACATGGTTGTTGTGGGACCAGTTGCTAAGCTACATGGTTGTCATAGGACCAGTGGGTCATGTGATTTAGAATTGGAACTAAAACACCCTCATAAGCGTGTTCCGTAAAATCTGCAGCCTTTTTGTACCATTTTTAGCAGCAATTTCCACTACTTTCGCAGCGACATCCAATAATTTATGCAGCGAGTTACCAGTGATTTATTTAGTTATCACCAGCGATTTGGCTGTTCATAAATTCACAGCATTTCTTCTTTCTCCTGCCATAAAAATTAATTCTGTTTCCGTCTACGTTGGAGATCTGCATCCTGAAGTGACTGAGGCGATGCTGTTTCAGACATTCAGCACTGCAGGGCACATTAAGTCCATCTGTGTCTGCAGGGACAGGTACACAGGCTCCTCGCGCAGCTTTGGTTTTGTCAACTACCGGTGTCGAGTCAAGCGATCCCTGGACCTGCTCAACAATGAGCTCCTTTTGAGGAGGCCCATGAGAGTGATGTGGGATCAGAAGGACTTCACGCTGAGGACCAGTGGAAAAGGCAACCTGTTCTTCAGGGGTCTGGATGAATCTATTGACTCCATGGCCCTTTTCGACACACTTGCAGCCTTCGGGACAGTCCTGTCCTGCAAGGTTATTTAGTCGAAAGGCTACGGATATATGCTTAGTTTGAGGCTCCAGAGGCAGCTGAAAGGGCGATAATGAGGCTAAATGGAATGCTCCTGAATGCCCATAAAGTCCCGTGAGCAGCGCGAGGCTGAGTCAAGCTCCCATTCTCAACTGCTCACATATGTATATTTAAAAAATAAACCCGAACACACTCGTGGATGATGACAAGCTGAGGGTTGTGGAGGAGATGGACCAAAAGGTGCTGTTTGGCAAGCAGGTGTGTGCCGGCCGAATGTAACCAAGCCCGAGAAAGGCTCGGTTTCAAAATACCGGCCTGCCTACACACCCTGTCAGACAGCTGAGACTCGCCCGGATCTGTACCAGACCACTATGCAGACCCTCCAGCCTTAGTACAAGCCTGAGGTGGTGCATCAGCAGACCGGTGACGCCATGAAACCACAGAGCAGTCAGATGGCATGTACAAGAGGTTCAGTCCCAGTGCCATTATCGTGTAATAACAGCACTCATGGAACATCTCTGTCAATCACCTTGCAGGGTCAGAACTAACTGTGGTATAATGTAATGTATAGATTTTTTTTTCCATGAGGTCTTTAAAAAAATTTGCAGAAATTGAATTTACAGAAACTGTGATATGTATCGTTATCAGGATATGAACAGACCTATGATGGGATTTGAAATTTTGGCACAGCTGTAGTTTAACCCATCTGGGCAGTAAAATACATGCTAGGGAGCAGTAAGTATGCATGCCCAGAGCAGTAGGCTATAATACAGAAATCTATAATATAGAAAAATGTCCGTACACTAGAGTCACTTGCTGTCTTTAAACACCGGCTAAAAACTTACCTGTTCCACCAGCACTTAATTGAGAAGTGACTTGTTTGCAAACTGCATTTGTCTTGTTCTTTCAGCCTTGTGACACTGCGGATATTGTCTTGTTCTCCCTGCAGGTTGATTAGTGTAATAAGTTTTTGGACTTATGATTGATGCTACATGGCTCTTTCCTAGTAGGGTGTCTGAGAAATGCTGTAAACTGTTTTTTGTCAATCACGCAATTGTATGTATAAAGCTTGGCCTTGGGATCTGGTGTTTTGTGTGATCTTGACTTATTCGTTTCATGGGAACTTGTTGTAGCTTTCCTAAGAAATCCTACAGCAACTTAACAAAAGGGGTTTAAAAGGGTCAAGGCCTTCTCACAAACCTGTGGCGCTTTTAGCACTGTTTACTTTTCGATAGGGCCGAATGCTGAGGGTTTCTTCCCGTCTTTTTAATGTTGGTGAGCTGACAGTGAAGTGGAAAAGTGTTCCAGGAGGCAAATTTACACAACCTGAAATAGTACATGATAAAGAAGTGCATTACACTGGCTAGTTTGGTTAGCTGTACAAAGAATTATTTTAAAAAAATACCTTTGTTGATAAGTTAGCATTGTTAATGTTATGGGAGTGTCTCACTATATTTCCGTGCTTACCAAGCCACAAATTTCATACTGGGTGTTGTGGATAGTGCACTTGATTTTTAATTAATTATTTATGCAAACCCTGTGCGTCAGCCCTAGCAAATAAATTCTAAATAAATACTATAACACCGATCAAGCTAAACAGATTGGACCCATTGAAACATGGACTTCACACAATCCTTAAAGGTGTGCTGTACTATCTGCGACCAACACATCAGTAAAAGATCGTTCTGTAGATGTTCAGTGGGATCAGACCAGATAAACTAAAGTTCACTCCCACACTTATCAGTGATACTTGGGTGCCCATAACCCGCCCACTGATCATTCTTCCTTGGGCCACTTTTGGGAGTTGTTAAAGACCTTCTGTTCTGGAGATGCTCTGACCCCGTCATCTAGACATCACTATCGTGTATGTCAGTCACTCCGATCCTTACCCATTTTTCCTGCCTCCAACATGTCAACTTCTGGAACTAACGGTCGGTTACTGCCAAAAATATCCCACCCCTTCATCTTCACCTTGTTAATCTTTTGTAAAAATAATAACCGTATAGCTACTTCAGATATTTGATATCACAGCAGTAGAGTCTTGGACTTTTTTTGAGACTCTACGTGTATTGTGTGGGTGGTGTTATGGTTTAAGTAAGTCAGGATGTGCCCGAATAAAACTGTACACTGTCCTGTCATGTCCTCCTTGTATCTCTGTGTCGAGTAGTTCAAGGTTGGGACGTGCAGAAATGGATCAGTGGGTTTTTTTTAACTGTAGACTGGAGTACCGATAGAAACAGACGTCCACAGCTTGGTGACCTCCTTCATTCTGTTGTTGTTGTTGGAGACTAGATGATGTGTAGCAAAGTGGGAGGCATGGGCTATCCATGCCAGATTTGAAAACTGAAAGAGGTTTCTTTCCAACATGACCCCAATTCTTCACATGGCACATATTCACATAATGACCTCCACTGAACTACTGCCCAAACACTGCAGCTTCTCTCCACCGCTATTTGAAACGCACGTGTTTGCTTTTTTTTTTTTTTTGCATAAACCCTGAAAACACCTAAAAAAGTGTATATGTACATATATATATATGTGTAACTGTTGTGACTCTTGATACAGTGGGTATGTGCTTTCTTTTTGTTCTTCAGTTTTAATACTTGAAAGAATTGAGAACAATGACATCGGGCGGAAGACACTAAAGATCACTGACTTTGGCCTGGCTAGAGAGTGGCACAAGACCACTAAAATGAGTGCTGCTGGCACGTACTCATGGATGGCTCCTGAAGTCATCAAATCCTCCCTCTTCTCCAAAGGCAGTGATGTATGGAGGTAAGACAGTGTACTAAAATAAAAATAGAGATGTGTGTGTATGTGTGTGTATGTGTGTG
>JAOVVF010000039.1:21832973-21843788 GCA_028565595.1 Duopalatinus emarginatus | reverse complement strand
CAAGAATTTAACTAAGCACTCTTGTAAGTCGCTCTGGATAAGGGCATCTGCCAAATGCCGTAAATGTAAATGTAAATATTACAAAGACACTCCATGGCTGCATTCTGTATACCAATCTGGTGGGATGCAAGATAATGAAGCGTTTTGCTCTGTAAACTCCTGGATACACATGGCTGTAACATCAACCGGGATTTGAACTCCGAGCTCCAGAGAATTGGGAGAATGCTCTTCTGTTTCACCACTCTGGAACCCTGGCTATCATCAGTTTCATTAGAAAGATAGATTCAACATTGTCATTGCCCAGTACAAGTACAAGGCCACAAAATGCAGTTACAATTATCTTCTCAAACTTCTGTTTGGAGTGAATACCTTGTTGGATTAATGAACTTTGTGGTGATAAAACGTGGTAACACACAGGCTTCTGAAATTATGTGAAGTGTTATCCCTGAACCAGTCTAAACCAACACACCCACCCATTTTCTTGTGGGATAGGCGGTTCAGTGCCCTCTTATGCGTCAAATCAATGTAATGATCTAGGTAACAGCTGACATGAGATTTCTGACTGGAATAAGCTGTAACTTGCTCAGCTATTAGTTAGTATGTCCGCTTTGTCCTGTATGGTGTTCAAACGTTTGCACTCAGCTGTGCTCGGTGGGTTTGCTGTGGTTTGCTGTGTTCTTTCGCACTCCGCAGTATTGGTCCTTGTTTGATTATCTATTTTCGTATCAATTGATCTACCTGCTTTTGATTCTGGTGAAAATCAAGGTTTGTATTTGAATCATGAACTCCTGTTCACCACGAGACAGCTCTACTCTGCTTTAGACAAATCCATCTCATTTGTCATTCAGTTTTATGTTGTGCTGTCAAATATGTCTTTCCTGACGTCCCTTAAACAAGAATCCATCTCTTTTTCCAAGCTGAAAAGATGAAATGAAAAAACGGTTGGTGAAAATTGTCAGCTCCAGTTAACTAGGCCTGACAAATAGTTTATTACTGGAGCCGCGGCAAATAGAAAACCAGTGGGTTTATTGTGTTGTTCAGAAGGAGCTGGGGTGTGTGTGTGTGTGTGTGTGTGTGTGTGTAAAATATTATAAATATTACATAAAGTACGGAATAACACACAAACGGATCTCAAAATTATACGCACATTACACCAATCAGCCATAACATAAACACCCACCAAAATGGTTGAAAAATGAAATGAAAGTGAACTATTTCTGCAGACAGAAGGAATGTAACCTCCACATTTAACCCATCCATGCAGTGAAGCACACACACACACACCAGTGAACACTAGGTGGCAGTGAACACACTTGCCCGGAGCGGGGGGCAGTCCCAAACCACGGTGCCCGGGGAGCAATTAGGGGAGTTGGGTGCCTTTCTCAAGGGCATGTCAGTCGTGTCTTGCCCTGGGTGGGGATCGAATTCGCGACCTTCTGGTCACGAGACCAGTTCACTAACCACTAGGCCACGGCTGCCCCCAATGACGCAAGGACCCAGGAACCAGACCAGTCTATCCTTCACTCACCCCCAGTCACATCAGTGAACTGCGAGCGAGCACCCATGACCCTGGTCTAAGTAAACCGGTTGTCCTTCCTTGGGCCACGTTTGGTAGGTATTAACCACTGTATACCCAGACACACACAACAAAACCTGCTGTGTTGAAGATGCTCGGACCCAGTCCTCAGTTTGGTCCTTGTCAGAGTAACTCGGACCAGACAGGCTGAACCTTTACCCCTCCTTACGAATCAGTAAGCTTTGGACGCCTGTAAATCAGTTTCTGATTCTGATTGTCAGACCACTTTTAGTAGGTGCTCATTACTGTACACTAGGAACGTCTGACAAGAACAGCTGTTATGGAGATGCTGTGATCCAGTCGTCCAGCCATCATAATATGGTCCATGTTACTCAGAACTCAGACTGACTTGTTGCATTGGCACCTGTCAAAAGGTGGGATATATTAGGCACCAAGTAAATAGACAGTTCTTGAAATCATTGTGAAGCGGAAAAAATTGTGGCCAAATTGTGTTGGCTAGACGACTGGGTCAGAGCTTCTCCCAAACTGCAGGTCTTGTGGAGTGTTCCCAGTTTGCAGTGGTTACAAGTACATAGAGATTATAAATACAAATTGTCCAGAATTGCCCTAGACGTACATGTCAGACAGCTTCACATCATCTTGTCGTGGATTATTGACTTTATTTATAACAGCAACTCTATTGTATTTTGTTCCTTACATAATACACAACCTTATGAAATGATCATGATATCAACGTTTTTTTTTTTTATTTGGCAGCTGTCTCTGAATCCGGACTCCACCAGCATGAGAATGTGCAGCGTGTTTACCTTTAGGCTAGTCTGAAAGCATTCAGCGAAACAGGAGCAGCTTCAATAATGCACACATGCATTTCTTTCCACTGCTGAGCTTTCACATCTAGGGGGAAGGGGGGAAGGGGGAAGAGGGGTGGCGGTGTTATATCAAGGTGCTTACCTTCAGAATCTCGATAGAAGCGCAGTTGATATGGGAGATTAACTTTGCTGGAGTCCCAACTGGCGAATAAAGAATAGAAATGGTTGCGCAGCAGTGAAGGACGCCGATCTCTGAGGAGCCATAAGAGGAGAATGTGAACGTAAACAACAGCATGCATTGTGGGAAATTAAAATGGCATGCTTGTGATCACATTTAGAGCCTCAGTAATATCTGGTGTTATTGTATGCTTGTATCACTCGGGTTATTTTCATTGCTAGGTTAATACTCCATCTGATTCATCGTCCAAACCTGAAGCATCTCGTTTTCCGTATGTTTCAGGCCGCGATTATGACACACACTCGGTCTCCGAGGTTTTTTGGCTGGATGTGCCACGTGCCTCTTCAGTTTACGTGGAAATTGCGCCCGTAAATGTTTTATGTTTGTATTTGTTGAGAGAAAAATCTCGTGAACTGTTGCCGAGTGCTTATTTTCTGTTGTTCTGATTCAGAAGGATTGTCAAGTACGTCATCTGGTAAGCTTGAAAATGGGCTCCTATGCAGTCTTGAAAAATACAGAGTGCCTCAAAAAGCTTTCTTCGTTTTGTACGGTTGTGACAGTTGAGTCTGACATGAAAACGTTTTTTTTTTTTTTTTTTTTGGGAGAGAGAAATGGTTCTTATTTAACGTAAAGCCCTTTGTGTGGAAATATGTTTTTCATTTTGTGCCTCTCCACTTTTTACAGTCTTACTTTGAAAATTCAATTTTAACACCCAAGCAAATTTCAAGGCCTGAAAGGAAGCGCAGGAGGAATACATCGTTTACACTGATCAGCCATAACATTATAACCAGTTGCCTAAATCCTGTCGCTCTGTCCTGTCATCAGGTCCCGACTCCGCAAGACTTCTGAAGGTGTGCTGTTGTGTCTGTAGCGCAAAGATGTCATCAACAAATCCTTCTATAGAATCTGTCCAGACAGTCTCGTCTTCACTTCCCCATGCACATCAGTGATCCTTGGGCACCCAGGACCCTGGTGCATGTAAACGGCTTGTCCTTCCTTGGGCCTCCTTTGGTAGGTATTAACCACTGTATAATGAGAGACACGCAAAAGACCTGCTGTGTTGGAGACGCTCAGACCAAGTCATCTAGACCACACGATTTGGTCCTTGTCAAAGTAACTCTGAATCCTTATGCTTGCCCATTTTTCCTGTTTCCAGAACTGACTGTTCACTTGCTGCCTAATGAATCCCATTGCTTTTGTAATGAGATGATTAATGTTATCCAGTTCACGTCAGTGGTTTTTTTTATCGTATTTTATCATTTGCACAGACATTTATTACTGAGCATCTTACTGCCAGTGCAACTTTTATTTTTTAATCCCATGCTCAGACTTGTCCAGCAATTTGACGCAGGTTATAAGTAGCAATTTCATTCACTAGCTCAAGGTCTTTCTTACCGATCCTCTACACAAAGTATGATTTCTGAAAGGCTTTTCTCAGCTGAGGCAGTTTCCTGAGTTCACGGAGTATCTGTACAAAAGCCTGCATAACAAATCATGACTTGGAGAAGATATGTTTAGGGTCAGTGGAGATATTTTTACAGTTTCAGCTCAGTGGAGAACGCTGTTGTGTTTAACATTTATTTACAGTTTGCTGTTCCGAGCACTCGCTGTTAAACGTGTTGTTTAACAGCTCGGGGAGTGAGAAGCAAACCGGATCAGCAGTCGTCTGCTGCGGTGCGGCGCAGCTGCACGGAGGAAATCCTTAGCGATAGAGAAAGACGCCAGCTATCCGATTTCTGGTGGGGGATTTGAGGCGCTTCCTTCTGTTCCAGTGCTTCAAGGGCTCTCTTACTGCAGCGTCAATCAGCTGACAAAAATCAGATATTGTTTACAATTGTATGTTAAGGTGATGATCCATATATGAAATCTAATAAAACTTATCTAACACCACTTCAAAGGCTCGGTCCTCACCATCACCAGGGTCACCATCAGATGACATTAGTCATCACCGTTGTTGCTGCCAACGTCACAGTCATGACCATCAGCTGCCATCACAATCGTCACCATCTGGCATTGCCGGTACAGTCACTACAGTCATCAAGCTTATCTGTCAACTCGTCTTGTAACTGTTAATGAAGTCATCAACCTGTCATTCCTGTCATCAGCCCTGTCAAAACAGACACCACCATCACATTGGTCAACACCACCATAATCACCCAATGATCTCAGTTATCACTGCCATCATCACTTTTATCGTCCCGACCCGAGTCAACGCAACCACCGTCACAGTCAATCATCACGTGAAAGTAAAAGTGAAGTGACAACGTTCCATGCTTGCACACAGATTTAACCCTTTTGTACAGTGAAACACACAAAGTAGGACACTTGCCCAGAGCTGTGGGCAGCATCTGTGGAGGGTTAGGTGCTTTGTTCAAGGGTACTTCAGTCATGTCTTGTTTGGTTAAAACTGGCAACGTTCTGGTCACAAGTACAGTTTCCTAACCTTGAGGCCCGACTCCCCCCGTCATCAGCATCGCCAGTTACCAGCATGACTCCATCAGCATCACCACCACCACAGTAATCATCACCAAGAGCATAAACCACATGACAGTAGTCTCTTTTTTTTATGTTGCATGCAGGACATAAAATTAAAACCTGTTGTACCCTACCTCTCTTTCCCCCAGTAAAACTTGTGACCTTGAGATTTGAGTCCAGAAGGATGTGCTGTAAAGCGTTCAGAAAAAAAAAAATCCACATATATGTAACCAGTGCTTGAACGACTTGAACATTTTCGACTGAAATTCACTTTTATTCTTTAATTGCTCTGTGTTGCAGCCATGCCTACGTGGGCCAGGATTACAGCATCCAGAAGAACATTGGCAAAGTCTCCTTGGAACAGATTGATCCAGTGAGTAACACAGCATCTATCTTCATATCACACATCATCCACAGTTAAACATTTTGTACTGTTTTACTTTCTATTTTAATCACTCTCTGGAAAGGTTGGCTGAGATATGAATTTCACTAACCATGAAAAATCCCACACATTTATTTCATATCTTTAATTTATATCTAATGTTTTCCTAAAGACTGATGCTTCTGCATGGTTATATTCGACGGTCAACCCGTCACTCCTGGGTTACTTTAACTATTATATTTAGTATAATTAGCATCGTGTTTATTTGGTGTTTCGGGATTATGGTTATGTGGACAGCTTTAGGAGCTGTGTTTAAAATATACCAATCAGCCATAACATTAAAACCTGACATGAATATCATTGATTCTCATTATAATGTCACCTGCCAAGGGGTGGGATTTTGACAAGTTGTTGTCTTGAAAGCAGGAACAATGGGCAGGTGTAAGGCTCTGAGTGACTGACGTGAGAAATTATGATGTCTAGACGACCTCTAAAACGGCAGGTCTGGTAGAGTGTTCCCAGTGAACAGTGGTTAATATTTACCAGGAAATAAAATGGTCAAAGGAAGGACAACCACTGAACCAGTAGCAGGGACATTGGTGCTCACTCGTGTGTGTGTGTGTGTGTGTGTGTGTGTGTGTGTGTGTGTGTTTGAAGGCTAGCTCCTCTGCTCTGATCCTACACATGATGCACATCTGTTGCTAACGTCTTTATTCCAGGTCAGAGCTTTTTCGGCAGGTGGTGTTAATGATATGACTGATCGGCGTAACTGCCACATTATTTCACACTTTCTGTTTTGGATATATGACCTTCTGTCTTGCATGTGACCCAGTATGACCAGTGCATCAGAGCAATGACGCCATGAGCAAACGCCATGAGGGTGTAGAACAGGGCAGGGTATAGGTTAAGTCGTTGCTGTGAGCGTGTCGACCCCCCCCCCCCCAGATGCTATTTTAAAGTATATTCGGTCTGATTGGTTGTTGATATATTTAGCAGCTCGGACTTCAGTGCATGCTGCAAGGAAAACCCCACGTTTCATATTAATCTGCTTGGTCTAACACCTGATTGGTTGGTATAGTAACAGCTCATTGACTATTGAAGAATGAGTCTCCAGTGTCAGGAAGTTTCCCCATTCCAATTTTCATCAAGATAGGCTGTCTACAGAGGATATAGCTGCTGTAACTTAAGTTATGACAGAAGCTCACTTGTTTTGCAGATGTTCCATAACATTACGTGGAACTATAAATGGATATAAAACTATACGGTGTTACTATTTATTTAATGCATATTTGTGATCACTAGCAAATCTTTGTAATATGAGTGGATTACCATGTGGTAATAGTGACGTTATGTGGTTAATAACAACAGGTTGTTGATTATTTTCCTATGACATGTGCTGTAGTGGGCGGCACAGTGGCTATGCAGGTAGTGTGTGTGTGCTATACAGCTTCAGGAATCTCAAGTTGTAGGTTCGATTCTCACTCTGGTCTCTAAGGTTTGGTGTGTTCTTCCAGTTTCCTCCCACCGCCCGGAAAACACACATATAAGGTGAATTAGATGTGTTAAATTTCCCTAAGTTTGAGTGAATGGGTGTGTGTGTGTATACACCCATGTGATGATTTGGTGCCCTGTTTGGGGGGTATTCCTGCCCCCTGACCCTGACAAACAAAGCGGATAGAAGAATGACTGACAGTCCTGTAGTTTTTAAATACAGTGCGAGTCAAAATTTGCAGTATACATGACACGGCGGCTTTCAAGATTTCGGCCATGTTCCAGACATATCCTAATAGATAGGCCCCTCCTTCCTTATTACTTGCTTGGGTATTCAGATATGTCGAAAACATATCCTGACTTTTGACTCACCCTGTATACCTGGCGTGTAGATTTTTCACTGTTTGCACTAATAAATGTCCTCCGTCGTAATGCAGTGTAAGTTACCAGGGTGCTGTTAAGCCGTAATGATGGGTTATGAGGTTATCTTGCTCTGCCGTAATCACATCAGTCCTCTCCGGTCCTCTGTGTGCTAACAGATAACTTGCCTTACCAGCTGAGAAAAAATTGCCAAGATCTCCTTTCACTCCTCTTTTTCTTTCCCTTTATTAGCTCTCCGCCAAGTCGTTCCCTCTGTGCATGAGGCAGCTGCACAAAGCCCTGAGAGAAAACCACCACCTGCGCCACGGCGGTCGCATGCAGTACGGCCTGTTCCTCAAGGGCATCGGCCTCACTCTGGAACAGGCGCTGCAGTTTTGGAGGTCTGAGTTTATCAAGGGCAAAGTGGACGTGGATAAGGTAAATATAACCAAGCCTTTAACCCCCGTTTGCTCTCTCCCGTATTCGTATATTTCACCCTCTTGTGCTGATGTACGTCTTCCTGTTTGTCCTTCAATGATTCTGAAGTCTGGGTCACTCAGACAAATGAGAGCACTCATACTGTGAAGGGGAAGCTGGAAAAAATTTGGCACCCTTCCTCTTGTGTCCTTAATTAAGATATTCTTGAGAACACACTTCTTTTTTTTTTTTTTTTTTTTTCATCCATGGTAAATTTGACAAGAAAATTACATTCCCAAGCCGAGTCCTCTGCTCGTCTGCTTGTCAGTTCGGCGAGGGAATGTTTATTCCCAGTTGATTCTCAATCAAGGAGAAGCTAATGACATTCACATCCTTACCTGTGGATGACTGTCCTGATGGGAAGACATTTGAATATGTTCGGTTTCTCACCCGGCAAATGAATGCACCCTGCATACACGAGGAGCTTCCACAGTATCGCGCATTGTTATTTTCCCGAGTTCGTCCTGTGTTTGATCCGCGGCATTGTGCATGCAAGCATAGACTATAAATACAGAGGACGCTTGAGATGGTAACAGTTAGTCATGGGGTACGATCCGATTACTTTTTTTTTATGTAATACGGATTAAATACACCTTCACCTCATAATACCTTATAATAATAACAATCATCATCAGTGACAATATAATGGACGATTAGTACAGTGATACTGTTAACCAAGGTTATCATAGTGTGAAAATATTTGTTTTACCACCAGTACTGACATACAAGTGCAAATGTAAACTCTGCGACCTGCTCAGTATTAGTAGCAGTAGAATTCTTTTTATTAAGTGAAACAGACAGCTACAATCTGTATTTTTTTTCATAAGTGGAAAAAAGAAAATTAAATAAATGAACAAGTAAATGAATAATAATAAAAAAGCAAAAATGAATGTATAGACACAGAATAATAATAGTGACAATAATAATAAATGATGATATCGTCTTTTAATTTTTTTTTTATTAACTGCTCAGCTAACATTATTCTGTATATATTTATTATATTTATATATATATGTGTGTGTGTGTGTGTGTGTGTATATATATATATATATATATATATATATATATATATTTATTTTTTTTATTTTTTTTCTGTGCTATTCTCCAAAGCTATAATTTATTAATTAAGGAAATGCAGAGGTACTCTGAAAAATAAACCACCCCCACAGCCACCATGTCTTCTTTTACCCTCCGTGCCCACCCCCCACCTCTCCACCCCTCAGTGTGCTGTTTTATCTTATAAATAAGCATAATATTCTTATAAATACATTATTCATGCCCGAGGCCACACTCATTGCGGTATGTCTATTGAGCCATACAGCGCCAGTAATGCCGTGATGGGTTGTTGCTTTCTGCCGAGAATGGAGGTGAATATCTGCACCTGAAGTAATCTAAAACCAATAAACCGAACAATAGATCTGCGCACACCGCACTTCCTGTCTCCATCTATGAAATGGTGTGCAATTTTCTCTGACAACATTGTAAAGGCAAAGGGGGAAGACAAATTAAGCTTGTTTTCCACAGAAAGGTACATTTCCCATTTTGGCAGAAATAAGATGTCACTGTGTGACAAAAGCAATAAATGAAGATCAAGAGGACAGCACGTTTGTGAATGTGTTTTCAGGCTGCACACAAAAAAAGAAAGAACTACAGAATCACCAATGTTTTTAATTTTCGGGTGACGTGTGAATGTTTTTATGTTGTGCGGTGTACAAGCAACCGATGGGGCTGACATTTCTGTGCTGCAAAAACTGAACAATACAATACGAATAAGGACTCGGCCATGTGACAGCCTGAAGGTTACCAGTTCGATTCCCCTGTACCGACAAGACACTACTGGAGTGCCTAGTTACTCTGTGGATCACTGCTTCAGGCAAGTGCGTTCACTTTCCCTTAGTGTGTTCACTAGTGTAGGCAATAAACACCGAACTTCCTACAGAAGAGTCCATAATTCTGTTATTCATTTGGTGTTGCGTTTCTATGATCTCACCTGATTTGGATAAGAATGGCAAAACGTCAAACTTGATGTTTCTTTAACCATTCATTTGTGTCTCTAGACATGTGTGGCAGCGCTTTGTTAAATAGACGCAACCAGTCAGAAAGAATGTAGGACATGAACAGGTGTAACTCATAAGAAAGGGGACACACACAATGTTCACCTGTCAGAGACGTTTGTAGACATACCAGGGGTCCCATGGAGTGCCGACTAAACAAACCCCATACTGTTATGGAGACACCACCAGCCTGTGTATTTTGCTTATGCTCATCTGTAGCCATTTTTCTGGCACTTCAGTGTAAATGTGTATATCTGTAAATACTATATGTGGGTTGGGAAACTACAGGCCTCTCTAAACCTTAGTTGTTCTTGTTTTTTAGTTCCAGAACAGTGGTAAAGTTACATCATTATTCTTCATTATTTTCCCCAAAACAGTAAAATTAAAATAAATAAAAAGCCACAGCACAGGAACATTGTGTAATTTTTGACAGCTGGTATCTGATTACAAGTGAAATCACTTAGACGTCTCTATTTCACTAGAACACATAGCTATCCAACAGATTAATCAAAGCATGACATTTACGCACAGTGTCACTGTGTCATGTCACATGGCCTACTGCCTCCGTTTTACCGTGCTTATAAAATTGGCCCCATAACCAACATGGGCTTTGTAGGCAGAAAGCCAAAGCCAGGTCAGAAAATAAAGCAAAACATTTCCACATCATTTGGATTAATTAAAGTTGAAAGGTCAAAGTGTGTTATAGGCCCGGGGTGTCAGACATGTGACCTGTGGCCTGCTGAAGGTTTTACTCCGGCATGCCAAATGAATTTATAATCCAAATTGTGAGGGGGAAAAAAAAACTAGGCTGTTTTGTTCCAGTAGAGGGCCAAATAGAGCAATAAACTTAGAGCTATAGAGCAAAGTACTGACACAAAACATTAATCCATCCACTCGTCTATCTTTAAGCACTTTATCCTGGTCAGGGTCGCCTGTCCTAGGAACACTGGACATGAGAGCGGAATACACCCTAAATGTGCTGATGATGTGTGAGACCTAATTAACAAGATAAACATGAGAAGTATAGTCCTAATTGCAGCCACATTTAGAAA
>JAOVVF010000039.1:21817611-21832927 GCA_028565595.1 Duopalatinus emarginatus | reverse complement strand
AGTATTTTAGAACTGCAAAATGCATAACAAAACCAACTCAATCATACTCTTCTTAATAGAAATGAAACTATTGAAATAAAACAGATCGTTCACCATCACTCAAACCCGAAACGTCATCCAGGAACTTTTCGGGTACTGCTTGATGCATACTGCACATTCGGACACACTAGTCACGCTCGTATAGTGTTTTCACGTACTGTTTTCGCGTACTGTTCAGTATGGAAGTATGCGATTTCGGACGCAGCCTTACTGTTACTGAAGCAGTGCGCGACAGGCCTCAACATGAACTACGGGTGAATCGCAGGGCCAAATTAGAATGTGCATTAACGGCACTATTTTTTTTATCGCGATAATTTGAGATAGCGTTAATGTGTTATTATCGCGTTAACTTCGAAAGCTTTAATATATATATATAGATATATATAGATATAGATATATAGATGTTTTCAAAAAGGTTTCTAATTTTAGTTTCATAACTTATTTCCAGCCAGTAGCTGAACATGACAAGTGTACTAAAGAACATTATACAACTCTATTTTAAGTTATAAAAAAATATTATAACTTATAATGAGTTATTCACTGATGTAGCAGGAAAAAAATTTGGTCCCCCACTGGAGAGAACTATGGAAAAATTCTGTTGGCACTGAACACCACACTTCCTGCAGAACACAATTCTGTTGTGTTCCACAGTGTGTTACATGGCATCCCAGATCTGTGTAATAATAAGGTTTAGTGAAAATAACAACCCCCCAAAATCACATTGAGTGTTCCTCTACCCATATCTTGCTGTTTCCAGATGTGTGTGGTGGCACGTTGTCCTGTTGGAACAGGTCAAACCCATTAGAATGAATGGGACGTGAACAGGTGTAACGGGTGTCAGAAAGGAGGCACATATAGTGTTCACTCATCAGAGATGTTTGTAGATGTTTCAGGCATCCCATAGAATGCCCATACCATAATGAAGCTTCCATAGATGTCCGTCGCTTTATATACACCCTGGTGGACGCAACCAATGACGTATGCATTTTTCATAGGCTCATCTGTACTGGTTCTCCTTTAACTTTTGCACTCAGTTCTTAAAGGCCTCAGTAAAAGGTGAGGTCACAGACAGCAGGCTTTTACAATCTACACTATTTCATTGCACTGTATTCTTGCATATGGCTAGATTGGTCATTAAAAACTCTCCAACTCTCTTAACATCCGCCAGATTAATGAGCTGTCAGATTCAGTCCCTGCCCCAGAAGACTGAATCCAGTTCAACGCTAAAATGTGGGAGTGGGCTGAGCAGGAGAACAAGTGCAACATGCAACATCCCTGTGAAGTGGAAAAGCAATTACATTTTCTGGTGAAATTGTGTCCTTGAGCCGTGTCACTGCTTAAGCTCCGCTGCGCGCTCAGTATCGATGCGTCTCGCCAGCAGCACCATGCTAACTCTTACTGAGGCTCAAGCCCGGGCCCTCAGTAGGGCTGTGAACAGGAAGGCTTAATATACATATGAATAATATAGTGAGGCTAAAAGCGATCATGCACATGATCTCTCATGATGGAATCTCTGCAGCACAAAGCCATCTCATTTAATAGGCTCGAAAGTGGTTTATGCTCTTTGGGCTCGATTGCTGTAGACAGTTCGGTTCTTAAAATAGTATTTTATTAATATTTAAATATTGATCTCATTTGATTGAACCTAACTGAAGCTGAAAATCTGAATTAGACAAATATTGCACAGTTTAATCTCCAAAAGTCCTACATATGTGAAATCCCTTCCACTCTCCTTTTGTTCATTATTAAGCCATCTGAAATCTTCTCGTCTGAGATTTGACCAGTGCTATGCAGCACCAGGCTTTTTATTATTTATTTTTTTCCTGTTCCCCATGCCTCACAGCTGGCAAGGAACAAGCCTTAGTTCAAAGAAGCATTTCGGCTTTGACTACCACTAAGCCACTTTCACACACTCAAAAGCAATCCGAGGATGTGTGTTTACCCTACTCGGGCTCTCAGAGCTTCATCCGTTCCACAAGTCAGAGAAAGGGAGGAAATTATTCAGACATTCCTGTTCTGTGGTGGTCATGCACCGCCACTCGCCAAAGTGGTCTATTTTTGGGGTGGCTGCATCCTCTCAGGTGGAACTTGGTGAGATCTCCTTTTCCAAACACACTCTGCCTCCAGAGGCACAGGATGGAGTAATATGCAGCTCCATGACTGATGTATGTGAGGTGCTGGAGACAGCAGAGCATGCCAAAAGCTACATTTATAGTCCACTTCTGAATGAGAGGGACATCCTGTTGCCTGCGTGAAATTTTGTTTGTAAGTGTTTTTGTGTTTTTAGAAAAGCGCTATATAAGAATAAAATATTATTATTAATTTGTGTTGGAAATAAAAAGTGTGACTCTTGGTGATTAAAAAAAAAAAGAAGAGAAAATGTATGTGAAACAAGCATGCAGATGGTGTGAGCTATAAATGAATATAAGGCTAGACTTTATTCATTACTTTTATTTATTTATTTTTTGTCAAACTCATTTTCAAGTCAGGAGAAATTAAATGCATTCGATTATAACACTTAAAACTAATCGCAACAATGGAAAAAGTGTGTCGCACTTTAACCACACAGCAGAAGAACAGAGTGATGAGCGGAAAAGAAGAGTAGGGTATAGATTAGGGGTGCACCCGAAAAAAAGAAAAGAAGAAAAATTTTTAATGCCACTGTGTTGCTCCTGTACTGCTGAAGATTAATACACATTTTAACATGTTATTTTTTTCCACAGAGTCACACCAAAGCACAGTGAAGTCTCACACACATGCACACACACACACACGTGCACGCGCACACACACACACACGTGCACGCGCACACACACACACACGTGCACGCGCACACACACACAAACACACACAATCTCTCTCTGTGTGCACGAAAGGCATTAATGAAACTTCATGTGTTCGGTATTCCTCCGGACAAATATTTTTTGTTCGGTTTTGGCTTCATGAAAAAAATTATTTCGATGCATCACTAGTACAGATGGAGATTCATGTCTATAAACTGATGAATGTTATAAGATTAATAGATGTTGATCGAGGTAGGTGGATGAATAGATATAATTGACTACAGGTGGAGGATGTTTAACTGAAATAAATGAATGTGTAATTATGGATGATGGATGCAGATGGATATGTGTTTACTGATGCACAGACAGTTGTATGGATTAATAGATAGATGGATATAAATGGGGACAGTGGATATAGATAGAACTTGATGGAAATAATGGACAGATGGGGGTTGATGGAAAGATGGATGAAGGGAAGAGGATGGGTGAATTACTAGGTATAGAATGATTTGATGTTTGATGATTTGATTTGATTGTTTGATGGGTACAATTAAATATAGATAGGTGGATGGAAATTGATATAGATACAGATTGATGGATATGGCTGAATGTAGATAGATGTAAGGAGATGGATGGATGGGTGTGAGTAGATATAGATGGAGAATCCTTAACTGATATAGACGAATGGGTGTAAATATGGATGGTGGATATGGGTAAAAAAAGTTGCATTGATATTGATGGATGGATTAATGGATAGATGAAGATGAATGGGTGTAGATATAGATGGGTGGGTATAAATAGGGGCTGGATGGTGATTAATGCAGAAATGGGGATGGATGGATGGATGAATGGAGATGGGTGGATTAACAGATCTTAAATCAGTTGGATGGATGCACAAGAATGTAAGTGGATTATTGAGTGGATAGAAATTGATATACATTATATGCGTATTTATGGATATTGATGCATGTAGATAAAAGGATGATATAAGTGAATACAGATGGAGGATGATTGATCTGAAGGGGTGGGTGTAAATATGGAAGATGGATGTGTGGTTGTTGTTGAACACACGGTTAGACGGATATAGGTGGAGACAGATAGTTTAATAGATAGATGAAGATTAATGGATGTAGATGTCTGGATATAAATGTAGAGCTTGCACATTAATTCAGTTATCTAATGTGGCAGCATCAGAATGTATAAAATCATGTAGATACAAGTCAAGAGCTTCAAATAATGTTTAGCATATAGGCTGGTTTGAGTATTTCGTTAACCGATGATCTCCTGAGATAGCTCCTCCATGGTGAGCGGACCAGTATGGTGTCAAAATTGGATCAAAAGTTTTGCGTACCGAAAAACAAAATCTGCGCATTGTCAATTACAAAATCTCATTTGTGGGTTACAGATTTTAGTTTTTGGTGCACAAAACTTTAGATCCGGTTACGGATTTTGCTTTTTGCGGCGCCGATTTCCTTTTTTTTGCTGCGCAAAACTTTTGGACCTATTTTTACACTTGGACGGGATCTAGACAGCTATTGGCTGTTGAAGTTAAGCCCCGCCCAGCCAGCCCATTCTACACGCCCCCAATCAACATGACCCCTTTAGAGAATTCGTCATTCTTTCTGTGTACACAGTTATGTTTTTATCACAATATATATTAACTGTATAGGTCTTATGGATGTAATACTGATGCAGGTAGATTTAAGAGGGGTAAAAAGGCATTAACCATAACTTTCTGTTTACACAAATATGTTAATTAGTTGTTCAGAAATAGCAGCATGCTGTATACAAGGTCACTGCAGACTACAGTGTAGTAGAGCAGTGGTGTATTTACCAGTCACTGCAGTTTAGAAGAACAGGGGATACATCTCAGGGCAGGGCTGCCGAATTCGGCACAAAACCGGCAAACACAGATGAGCTGTGTGTTTGTTTTCACATATTTTTAATGATTGTCTTTTTTAGTAATGCATACTTAGTCATAGAGGCTCAGAGTCAGACTAGTAGAGTGTGAAGTCCTAACGTAGCACATTTATAGCGTTACACGGCTCTCTGTATAAAGCTAGGAGGATATGCTGGAGATTGAGCTAGCCTAGGTAGTTAACTTTAACTAAACGTTAATGTGGAAGTTAACACTCTACCTACATTAACCAGTTAGTAGTCTGACTCTGAGCCTCTGCGACGAACTGTGCATTACTAAAATACATAATCGTTAAAAATAGCTAATATGAGAAAACAAACACACAGTTTACCTGTTTGCCGTTCGGCCATTTTTAAAGCTCTCGCTGATGAAGTGGGGGGGGTGTAGAACGGCCTGGGTGTTAACTTCAACAGCCAAAAGCTGTCTAGATCCCGCCCAAGCGTAGGTCCAAAAGTTTTGCACAGCAAAAAAGGGAAATCTGCGCAGCAAAAAGGGAAATCCGCGCAGCAAAAAGGGAAATCCGTGCAGCAAAAAGGGAACTCCGTAACCAGATCTAAAGGTTTGCGCACCAAAAACTAAAATCCGTAACCCATAAATGAGATTTTGTAATTAAGAATTTTGTTTTTTGGTGCGCAAAACTTTTGATCCTATTTTGATGCCATAGACCAGCATCTCAGAATGCACAACATATCGAATCTTGAGGCTGTTGAGATACAGCAGATGATCACATCAGGTTCAACTCCTGTCTGTACGCATAATAGCCTCAGATTCGTGTTCTTTACAGCCCTGGTGTTGTCAGAATGCACAAGGTTGATGAGCTACAACAGCAGATGACCACACCAGGTTTCACTCTTGGCAGCAAACAGTGATCATTTGAGTTATTATAGACTTCCTGTCATCTTAGCCTGGCCTGTTCATTCTCCAACGGGGTGTCTCAACCTCAGCCTCTCAACTTCAGCACACAGGATGTTTTTTTTGTATTTCGCACCACAAATTGTAGGTAATAAGCAGATTATGAACTGCTCAAACCAGCTAGAGGGCCATTATGTCCTAGTGGTTAGGGAACTGGTCTCGTGACCAGAAGGTCCCGGGTTCGATCTGTGCACAGGGCAAGATGTGACTAAGGTGCCCATCTGCTCCCTGGGTGCCGTGGTTTGGGGCTGCCCCCCCCCCCTCCCCCGCTTCAGGCAAGTGTGTTTAATGCCTCCACTGGTGAAACATGCATGTACACACATACTACTGAAAACACAATAGGGGCAGTGAGGACACGTTGCTGGAGTGTTGGGCAACCTCAGCCTCAGCAGTCACATCTCGATTGCGTGAATCAAACCGAGAAATGTCCATCACAAGCCTGATTTGTTAACCACAAACTCATGACTGGAAGCCATATGGATGTTTGATTGAATAATTGGAGAGTGATAAATAGTTAAATATTGATGGCTATTGATAAAGATACATGGGTTGATTAATAGATGGACGGCTACAGCAAGTGCTACAGAGACGACTCGCTAAAGAGAGATGAATAGATATGCTGTCAAAACATAAGTAGGCAGGTAAAGTGAGCCAGAGATGGATAACATGGATATAAATAGAGACATACACACCCTCATAGGAAGCGAGACGAATCTTTAGGTGTTTCCTAAAGGTGTTTCTTCCAGACCGCTGGAGCTGTTGGCACTTTTTCATTTCTCACACCATTGCATCGAGCCTGGGCTTTTAATCATCAGCTCGGGCTACTTAGTATAAAGTGCTAGAATTCTATTGCTGTTTTGGTTTATTTTTCTTCCCTCTTGCCATCACTGACATATATTAAAACCCTCATCCACTTAGCAGGGGTGCCACTAAAACACTTAGCATGAGGGCCATTAAGGACTATGGCTTTTTTTCTTTCTTTTTTTTTTTTTGCTAACAGCAGAGCTTCTTTATGTGCTCGTTGGGATTTTAGTCACCCTATGGAAGAGGAAAAGGAGTGGCTTTTTCATTTAAACAACTTCCAGTCTTGCTCCATTCGCCATTTTTTTAGGCACAGGAAATAAATCTGGTGTGTGCGCGCGCTCGGCAAGAAGTTTGATTTTGTGTTAATAAATAATGACGAGCTCTGTGGCTCCTATCCTGCTATCAGGTTATGACATCTCATGAATATTGCATCAGGCTCAGGTCTCCGAAAGTCCTGTTCCACATCACCGGCCTATGACTTGTTCTTCTCTCAGTTGTGCCGCAGGCCAGGAATCCCTGCTTCTCTCTAGCTAGGATTAACACTGCATTCTAGGGGTTCTGAAAAAAATCGATTCTTTAAAGAATCGTGATCCCTAGTCCTGGAGATTCAGAATCGATTCAGAATGGCCAAAAAATAGATTTTAAAATGTGTTTAAGTTTTATTTTTTGTTTTTTTGTCACCCCTACTCCCAAGCGTACTGCATATCGCATTACATGTCCACTCGGGCCACCGTAGAAGAGGATTTCATCTTGTCAATCACACAATTAAAACAAAATTTATAGACCATTTGAACAGAAAAATTGAAAATCGATTCTGAATTGAATCATGGCCCCAAACATCAGAATCGAATCGCCGGACACTGGGAAATTCGTACCCCTGCCGTAGTATAGAGTATGTAGTGCAGTATAGAGGAAACTCATTATGCTTGCTCATGCTTGCTCTCGAGATCTTCATGGTTGCGTTAATTTCCGTTTTAATTTCTTTCATTCTCACCAGATGAAGGCAGGAACGCCTGGATGTAAACATGACGTGGTGGTAGCCCAGTGGTTAAGACGTTGGACTTATGATCAGAAGGTCATGAATTCGAATCCTACCACCTGCCAAAGTTGGGCCCTCGAGTAAGGCCCTTAACCCTCAACTGCGCGATTGTATAAATGACATAAATGTAATAAATAAGAGCGCCTGCCAAATTCCGTAAATGCCATGATATTTGAACCTCCAGTGTGTGATGTCACACTCGGAAAACTATGATTGAGCTACCAAGAAGAATTTAGTCATTCAGTTCTCATAATCACTCTTTACCATTCTTTCTGTTGAGTAGAAAAGCATCTCATCATGCTTGAAACATTCAAGTTTTTAGGTGGATGTGTTACAACAGCCGAAGACCACATTGCGCTCCACTCCTGTCAGCACAAATCTGAGGCTGTCATCTGCACATCATATCATGGTCTAGTTTGGACGAGTCTGTATCCATGATTGCCTCAGATTCTTGTTCTTGCCTGACAGGAGTGAAGCCTGATGTGATCATTCACTGGTGTAGCTCATCCATCTCATGCATTGTACATTCTGAGACCACCATGTCTGTAGAGTGATTGTATAAGTTACTGACTTCCTTTCAGTCCCTGTTGACGCATTGGGAAAACTATGATTAAAGAATATACCGACGATCATGTCTGAGAGTAATGTAAAGTGGTGTTGGCTTCAAATCGTTGATGCCACCATGTGCTAGAAGCACAAGCTTCAAAATGCATTATCTTGCTCCGACACTGACAGACATGTACTGAGCGAACATCCGGGGGGGGGAATCTTGTGTCTGTCAAGCATGGATGAAAAGCACAATTTGCAGCCATGGTAATAACATTTATCAGTAAAGTGACAGCTGTTAGCAGTTAATTGTGCTTCCTGCAAGTTGAAGGCGAACATGTGACCAGATGGGTTTGGGGGGAAGAAGAAACTCATGCACTTCTCTGCTATTTAGCAGATAAAATACATCAACTGCTTAAGGTACTTGAGTTTTACAATGGCGACACTTGTGCTAAACTGCAAAAAACTGTACAACTGCTCCCAATAAACAGGCAAGATCTCTGGCTTCCTCCCAGCTCCCAAAAAACATGCCAGTAGGTAATTGGCTAATCCACGGTTTTCCAACCAGACGGTCATGACACTGTGATGGTAGCTGCAGGCTTGTGATTATAGAACCATCTTTGTAATTGGAAGGTCCTCGGTTTGATTCCCGCACTTACAAGATGTCGCTGAAGTGCCCTTGAGCAAGGCATCCAACCCCCGACTGCTTTCCGGGCGCTGTGAATGGGGTTGCTGACCGCTGTGGGCAGGCGTGTTCTCTACCCTGTAGTGTCTGCGTTCACTAGAGTGGGTTTCACTACATGGATGGGTTAAATGTGAAGGTCAAATTCCTCTGTGTGTAAGCACAGTGGTCAATGAATCACTTCACTTTGTATTGTCAAAAATAGTTGCATTTTTAATACTATGTAATTGGTGAACAGGACAATCGTGCACTGTTTTAAATGTAGTCAGATGGAAACCTGCGTATCCTCTGCATACTCGATTTATAAAAAAAACACTATAGAATATATTGATATTTGTGATTTATCCACCAGCTCTAGTGCATATTTCTATGCGGTTTAATGTGAAGCAGTAGCAGAGACTGCGTTTATTCATAATTATAGTAATTATATGCGCAATATATCAGGTTAAATTACACATACTGAATGCAGAATTCACCTAATGGGCACGTTTTGAAATGCCGTATCGGGGTCAGATCATATTCTCACCATGAACAAACCGCTCCAGAGTTGGTTTAGGACCGGACCGAGACCACTTCTTCTCAGAGGTCTTGGTGTGGTTCATTTGGTCTGCATCCGAGTGAGATTACTGTATGTCGCACTAAGAATAAAAACGAACCAGAGTCTCATTTAACCAGACTAAAAAAGTGCACTTGAGAAAACTGAGACACATTCTGTAGTTCAGTCTGTATATCCTTTAGTAGAGCTGTTTTTCAGACTGCTTATATATTCTGTTTGATCTCGTGTCTTTTGTTGCCCGTATTCAGCTTAGAGCGTTCGAGTACAGAACACACCTTCATGCTTAACCCAGTCATCAGACATCAACCTTTAACGCCTTCTTTTTGTCAGTGTACAGCTAAAAATAATAACTCGTGTTAGCTGAGTTACAGCCTGTTCCTGATCTTAATTTAATGCCTTCTGATTCACTTTGCTTCAGAGGCTTGTTCTCGTTATTATCTGTGAATATGTAATTACATTTTTCATTCGCTAAAAATATTGAAGGTAAATGAAGAAAAATTGAGTAAAGTTTTGAACCTGCTCCGAGTGTGAAATTGCTCCCTCTCCCTCTCTCTCTCTCTCTCTCTCTGTCTCTCTCCCTCTCCCCTGTTTGCTATTTATTGTGTAGACTTTTGTGTACAGCTGCAGTACACGAGATAAAGGACTGAATTCAGGCAGCTGTTACATAAACAGCTCCAGCCGACCCACACACAAATACTAAAGCAGAACTATTAAGTCGTTTTTCTGTATTACACACACCACTATCAGGTTCCTTTTGTATTGTTTTTGTGATGTGTATTGATGGGATGTGCTGTTGTATAACCACCCTGAAAGATAATTTACACCCAGTGTTTTATTCCTCTTATACATTTTATAACACAGCAGTTTGCAGTTACAGTTCTGACACGCACTGAAGTGGCAGAAAAACTCGTGCACCTGTCTAATACTTGGTAGGTCCCCCAATGGGGCATGGACTCCATGAGCTTTCTGAAATGTTCTGTAGTCAATGAGCACTGTACTTCCTGCAGAATGCTTCCATGGCAAGTAAGAATGGAATGGCCTCAGAATGGCATTCGAATGGCATCAGAAAGGAGACACACCTAGTGTTCTCGTGTCAGAGATGCTTGTAGATGTACTGGCGTCCCATCGAATGCCAGATAAACAAACCCCATACAATTATGGACCACCACCAGTGTATGTGTTTTGCATAGCCTCGTCTCTACCAGTTTTTCTGGCACTTCAGTGCACACACTTTACACAGTTTTCAATTAAAAGGTTATGTTGATAAGACAAGTTAGTTTAATAGCAGTTAATATTCTCTTTGTTAGCTTCTTTTCTTATTCTTATTTTTTCCTGCTGCTTATCCTGCTGGGTTATATGGGTGCTGAAGTAATTTGGGTGAAAGGTAGGGAAACATCCTGGACAGGTTACTAGTGTATAGGCAAACACACACACCTAGGGGCAGTTTAGTGTTTTCTATTCCCTTGCATATTTTTTAGACTGTAGGTGGAACCTAGAGCTACTAAAGTAAACCCACACAAACACACAGAGAACATACAAACTCCACGTCCTGCCTGAGGAATCAAACCCAGGCGGTTCTCGCTATGAGGTGACAGCGCTACACACTGAACTAACTTAACATACTGCTCAAGTCCTGCTGTAAAGACTTTCCCATGATACACTTGCTAACTATTACAAAACACTGACTCTGGACACTCATAAATCGGCCATTTTTCTAACCATAAATCAGTATTAGCCAAATAAGCTGAGTGTTATAAGTTGGTTTCAAACAGATGAATAGCCTATTGTGTAGCTTCAAATGATGTCAATCATTAATATAGCAAAATGCATCATAAATATAACTTCATGTTGTCACCTAAATAAGGAAAGGTTCATTTAGACTCGGTTTCTTCCTCTTTATGTCGAGGACTTTTTCCTTGCCATACTTGCCAAGTTATATACATGTAAAATCCAGATCCTATATTTCTGTAAACTATTTTAGGACATGTGCTATACAAATAAAATGAATGAATGAATGAAAGTGAACTGTTTGCCTACTGTTTTTGCACACAGAGGAATGTGACCTACGCATTTAACCCATCCGTGCAGTGAAACACACACACCAGTGAACACTAGGGGGCAGTGAACACACTTGCACGGAGTGGGGGGCAGCATCAAACCACGGCACCTGGGGAGCAGTTGGGGGAGTTAGGTGCCTTGCTCAAGGCCACCTCAGTCATGTCTTGCCCTGGGCAGGGATCAAACCCACAACCTTCCGGTCAAGAGATCGGTTCCCTAACCACTAGGCCATGGCTGACTATTGTATTGAATTAAACATTCCCATAATTCAGATTAAAACACTGTAATAAAATGATAAAATTGTAATGCAATGAATTAGTCTTGTGACCACTGTAATTAAACACACATACACAATAGTAAACACTAGGGGGCAGTGAGCGCACATACCCAGAGCGGTGGGCAGCCTGTTATCTGCAGTGCCCAGGGAGCATTTTGGGGGTGCCTTGCTCAAGGACATTTCAGTTGAGTCTTGTCAGTTGCACGTCTTGAACCTGTGACCTTCTGTTCCTAAGCCTGGTTCCTTAACCGCAAGCCGATAGTTAAAACTCACGTGTTGAAAGAGATGCAAAGACACCATGCTTAGATGAACTTCTGTACGTTCTGGTGGTTGAGTATTATATACATGAGCGGGTGTCTTGAGGAGTAATCTTATTCAGCTTGACCAATTTAACCATTAGAGGCAGAGACTTGATGAATCGTGCCTAAGGCTTTTTTAAGTATTCTGAAAGAACATTTATTTTCAAAATGTTACAGGAATTGAAAAAAAGAGAGAAAGAAATTATAGGTAATTTAGCAATTTAAAGTAACCTTTCATGTAAAAGCGTTATGGCATTTATTTTGTAGCGGAGGGTTTATATGCTATAAACCAACGCATTCTGTTCTGATCAACACCATAATGTGGTGTTGATCAGAACTGTGGAGAATTTCAGCTCTTAAATGGTCTCCATATTTATATAGAATTTAATGTCAGCAGGTAATCAAAGCTCAAATCTTTGTTGATTTGAATTATGTAATTGTTCATTATGTCCTGGGTAATCAGAAATCTGTGTGTTTGTCTTTAGCCGCCTCATCTGTTTGGTGGGGTCTCTCGCTTTTTCTTTTTTTTTTTCCCCCTGAAATGACATGTTGCGTTTTCCTATGTCGTTCTTTGTCCCTCTGCGACTGAACCGACTGTAATTTATGATGCGAACTTAGATTTCCCTCCCCAGTGTCAGGAAGGTATAAGTGGGGTACAAAAAGCTGCGGCTGGGACAAAAGCGGCTGCACCGTTCCTAATGGCTGCTGGAGTCGTACACGCAATCCCCTCGCCAGCTGCCTGGTTAATTAGAGCGCCGATCCCTTCGAGAGTTCTCTTCCTGCGCGGAGCAAATCTGGCCTCCTCCATCATTCGGCCTGTCCATGTTTACACAGTCGAGTCCAAACACACCCCAATGGCTCAACCATGCTAATTGACACATGGAAGAGTGGAGGATGTGCCAGAATGGAATGTGAAAGGTCCACTATGTATTCAGATAACAAGTCAGACAGAATATTGTCATTTCTGTAATCTGTAAGTTTTAGAGTTGTGAAACTTCCTCCTAGTACTCGGACATGCAGTATGGGCCCAATCACACCATTAATTCACCTGCTTTTCCAATGTAGAAAACTGTGAACATGTTGTAGGTCTATCTTCATCTAATTAGTGTCAAATTACTCTGTGGAATCTGAAACATGTCAACATTTTAAACATTGTGGCACCCACAGTGCAGGTTTCGTACCAAAATGGACCCTCTATAATTCCCTCAACCTTCACCAAAACCCCAGTTCAGGCTGAAGAGAAACAGCCCCAAAGCATAATGCTGCCGCCACCATGCTTCCCTGTGTGGGTATGGTATTCCTATGGTAATGTTCAGTGTTGTTTTGCATCAAACATACCTTTTGCAATTATGGCCAAAACGTTCAACCTTGGTCTCCTAAAGCCATACCACATTTCCCTACATGCTTTTGCAGACTTGATAGAGGGTTTTGCAAATTGTAGCCAGACTTGGATGTTTTTCTTTGTAGGAAAAGAAGCCCAAGCACATGAGCACATTGCATTTAGCGTATAAGCAACTGCATATCTTTGCCTTGTACTTGTACTGAGCAATGACAAAAACTGAATCTGTCTAATCGATTTATTTATCTAAGCAACATGAGGGTTGTCACATGTAGTACACAACCAGTACATCCGGTTATTACAACCAGCAGTAATCCATGCAGCTCTTTTAATGTTGCTGTGGGCCTCTTGGCAGCCTCCTGGGCAGGTTTTCTTCTTGTCTTTTTATCAGCACCTTTAGTCACCACTGTGGCAGATTTTATTGCCTTCCATGGTACATCTAATGCCTTGGATTTTTTCTTTCTCTTCTACTGACTGATACCTTTCAACAATTAGAGCTCCTTAATGCTTTGTAAGTAAGGACTTAACATACATTTGGCATAATTGGTGTTGAGCTATCATCAGAAAACCTGTATTACCTAAACAAGGACCGGCTGTTGGGCTATTTTTGCCATGTTTTTTAATCCACTGAGTTTCTCTCAGTCTCTGGAGGCAGTGTTCTGATCTGGGGTTGGTTTAATTGGTCACGTCAAGGCTCAGCAATGTTAGATGGCAATAAAATGAAGTCAGCTGAGTATCTGAATGTCCTGAATGATCAGGTTACAACATCAATTTCCTCCATGATGGCACAGGAATATTTCAGGACGCCAATGCCAAGATTCACCACTCTTAAATAGTGAAAGAGTGGGTCAGGGTGCATGAGGAACCATTTTCACACATGAATTGAACTTAACCCTACTGAAAGTCTTTGGGATGTGCTGGAGAAGACTTTACAGAGTGGTTCAACTCTCACACTGACAAAACGAGCTCAAGCAAAAATTAATGCAACTGGATGGAAATATAGGCTGTGACTTTGTTGTGTTGTGATAAGGTTGTTGAAATAATGCCGCAGTAAATGGGCATCGAAATCATAGCTAAACGCATCCAATTCTTTTTTCTGTAAATCAGTCAAATATTTTTGGTCTTGATAGATGGTTAGATGTATGTGTGATTTTATACATTCAAATGTTTTTTTCTTAAAATGTTTTTATATTATAAATAATTACTAATATTTACTTATTAAAGGTTCTAATGGTGATACGTTATATATAATAAAGGATGAGAATTTAAATGCTTATACATAGGGGAATAGTACAAGCTATAGAAATCAAACATTTCCAGACAGTAATCATCAAGATGCAGAGTGGTGCGGTGCGGTTGCCATGTCTATAAATCTTCCACTACTTTTTAAAACACAAAAATGTACATTTTGTCTGTTTTAGCTGAACAATATCTGACAGGTTGTGGCTCTCTGGAGATTTAAAGGCAAACAAGATCAGAGATGTATAAACAATAGATTAGAGCACTGCAGTGACACTCCTGTGGTACAGAAAGGGAAAGATGATGAATGATCACACTCATCCTCTCATTACTACCGTTACCGTCCTAGTAAACTGCACCACTATGGCTGATCTGGCAAGAGGACACACTGGAGAAGGAAGATGAATGTGTCAGCTTGTTTCTGCTCTATTCGTGGAGAGACTTGGACATACGTATTACTCAGTTCTCCAGGATTTTCTGGAAGATATTAGTAAAAAGCATGCAGTGCAGTTTACAAATACCTGCAAATAGAATGAACAGAATCTGTTCTTTCACTTCCCTTCTCATCCTTTAGTCGTCGTCTTCTCTTCTCTCAGGCGTCTTCTCCGTCTCTTCTCTCAGGCGTCTTCTCCATCTCTTCTCTCAGGCGTCGTCTTCTCCGTCTCTTCTCTCAGGCGTCGTCTTCTCCGTCACTTCTCTCAGGCGTCGTCTTCTCCGTCACTTCTCTCAGGCGTCGTCTTCTCCGTCTCTTCTCTCAGGCGTCGTCTTCTCCGTCTCTTCTCTCAGGCGTCGTCTTCTCCGTCTCTTCTCTCAGGCGTCGTCTTC
>JAOVVF010000039.1:21676721-21697676 GCA_028565595.1 Duopalatinus emarginatus | reverse complement strand
TTAAGCGCAATAAAGCAGATTTATTATCGTAGTGAACAACAACAGTAAAACGTGGATATGTGCAAACACTGACGTAACGAAATCAAATGATTTTCCTGATCTTCGCCTCTCTGCAGTAGTCCTTACAGGGGTATCCCTGTTATCTCTCGCGTTCTAGCCAGCACACGTTGTAATAAGAAATAAAATAAAACTAAATAAAATAAAAAGAAATAATAAAACTTATTATCTGTTCAGCAAAGAGGCCACAACAGGGGCCAGGAGTAATTTTACAGGGGCACTGGCCCCTGTTGGCCCCTGTCTTAACTGGCCTGCATAGAGCGCTGACCTCAACCCCAAACACTGTTGGGTTAAATTAGAATGGAGATTCTGTCTCGTCCAACATCAGTGCTGAATGTCAGGGATGCTGTTTTGGATGAATGGGCAAGAATTCACATAGACACAGTCGAAAATCTTGTAGAAAGCCTTCCCAGAAGAATGGAAGCTGTTACAGCTGCAAAGTGGTGACCAACTGTTTAATAATAGATTTAGAATGGACTATGGATTTAGAATGAGACGTCATAAAAGATCCGGTAGGTGTAATGTGTAGCAATGTGTCCGAACACTTTTGTTCATATAATGTATGTTCGTCTCTGCACACTTTGAGGAAAAATGTCCTTTCAAGTATAACCTAGAGGGGGGAGGGGAGGGGGACTGTTGATTCTGTGTAGTTCTTCAAATGGACTGTCGATTTTAAATGGACACTGCATCTGTCGTTACAGATCCTGTCAATCGTAATGACAAATCTTATAGAATATCTATGGGCCAGACACAAAGGCATGGTATTCTGCAGTTAACTGTTTCTTAACCTTTCCAACACAGTTGGCTTCCCAGAGGCTATTTGCTTTGACACAATTTTTTTCCAGTGCATATAGTAGGCAAACTCATCTGCTAAAGATTCATGAAAACCTGCAACTTGGTTACTTGGCAATGTCCTTGCACCTTATGACCTTATTTTGTATATTTAGTCCTTCCTATTAAAAAGTCTTTATACATACCTCCTGCAAATATACTGTACAAAATGTGAAACAGTTGACAGGTTTACAATGCCAAACACAGTTTCCTTTATTGTCATTACACAGGGAAAAACAAAACTTATAAGCAATTGTGACTTTATAAGAAGTTTATTCAAACACAGTTGACACCTGTCTAAGGTCATGATTATATGACCTCATATGTTACCTCGTATGTTATCTCATACGACAGCCTGTGATGACCCACACCTATATCAGTTGTGAAGTATTATCTTCTGAATAAGGCTGAACACTGGCCTGCATGCTCATGGCAAGGTGATACAGACCGCATAAAGTCATTGACCCCAGCTGAAAACAGCCTGCATAATAGTAGGCTGCACAGGCTTGTCTGTAACAGTTTTTCTGGCACTTCAGTGTATTCTTTTTTTGTTCAATACAAGTATTTATGTTCTAAGAAATAAAACATTATCAACCATGCAATGCTTTGGTTCTGAGTACTGTAGCAGAGTAAGACTATTATGCATTTTTTTATACTGCTGCTATGAGCAATGATAATTTTATGACGCAACACACAATTCCAAGAAAGCAAAAATAAAACTGAGATCAGGTGTCAAAACACATAATGTATGCTCTGACACAAAAACGAACATGAATCTTTCATTTAGACTGTAACATGGGAAAAAGAGAAACAGAGCGCTGGCTTATTAACTCTGCTTCACACCAGCTATCAGCGTATTGTGTTGTGAAAGAATAACACCACTTCCTGCATTTATAAAGTCCCCCCTCACCCATCTGATTGAACATGACAGGGCCCTGAATCACAAGGCCGATTACAGCATGGATAGCTCTTATTTTATTATCTTGTCAGTGCCACAGGCAGATAAATGGATCCTCATTTCCACCAGCCACTTATTCCCCTTCCTGTTTGCCGTAACAGCTGGGCACAGGAAAATATTAGAAATGGCAAGGAGACAAGAGTGGCTTTTTCATCAGGATCCAGTCAATAATCAATAAAGATCCTGCTGCTCAGGACTGAGACTCAGTTCTCAAAAACTGCCAGAATTTCTTTAATCACTACTTTTGTTTAGATTTTTGTCCTAATTTGATTTGCCTTCCAATTATATGCAGAAGACAGAGTTTCTGTTAACTGCAGATTAATGCAAAAAAGTTTCTGAGAGCCAAAAAACTTCTTATGAAAAGTCTGAAAAGTGTGTAAATGTGCCATCATGCTCAAATACAACCTTGGATTTAGACTATGTTCGTGCAGACACATATTCAATAGAAGTGTACAATAAAATGTATTCAGACTAAAAACTCCTGCATTTCCCCACTTTAATATAAACACATTTCCTGACAGATTCTTCATGAAGGGCATCTGATGGCAGAGCTAATCATGTTCTAACTTTATGGCTCTGAGATACAGTACAGACTGAAGTAGCTATAGGAACCCAGGGTCAGCGCAGTGCAGCTACTTGTAGATTAGGCAAGAAAACTCATTAGACGCAAGTTATTTATCATACACAAAGCACTTATGATGAATCATTGCCTGCTGAAAGCAAACCACGAGGGACCACTTGCATGTTGATGTAAATATACAGTATATCTGTATGGCTCCGACATCTTTGACCTGTTCATCTGTACTGTGTTTGTTTGCCGCTTTTAGATAAGTATTCTTATTTATGTGTA
The DNA here is from genome assembly GCA_028565595.1 of Duopalatinus emarginatus. Classification (NCBI taxonomy): domain Eukaryota; kingdom Metazoa; phylum Chordata; class Actinopteri; order Siluriformes; family Pimelodidae; genus Duopalatinus; species Duopalatinus emarginatus. The sequence continues at coordinate 21,694,980 of JAOVVF010000039.1, read as the reverse complement.
TTATAATGACATTTTTGCCATGGTGATCAGTCATCTTAGCGTATGGCTTTGTAGAGGGACGGCTGGCTCTAAGTTAAAAGTACTGTAATGAAAAGTCAGTGTCCTAATTTGGCTGATTGATTAGCTGTTTTTAAGGAATTGAGGTGCAGACATGGTAGAAATCAGAGAGTGGAACAGTATGATGGTAGGATTACTGTATAGCTCATTATATCACTGCACTGCATAATTCTCATCAAATCATTCAAGGTGTTAATTAATTTTCTAAAACAGCATGGCTCTGACAGTAAATCTGGCTGCAATTCAAACAATATAAACAAGGTTTACATAATGTAAACAACTCCTTCACTGAGACTTTATTGCCAGATGCTCTACAGAACCTAAGGCTAATAATCAACTGATGAAAAATGTCTTGTCATTTAACAAAGAAAAATGTATAATTGTCAATATGGTGAATTTTGTATTAGGAAAGTATAGCACAGTGTCAGCAGCAGAAAAGTCCTCAGGACAAAGGACACTGCACTCATCTTATTAACTTCAAAGAAAGTTGTTTATAGCCGCCATAGCGTAACCCTGGTACCAGAACATTAAATGCACACTATATGGACAAATATTTGTAGAAACCTGAACATCATACTCGTATGTGCTTTCCATATAACCCAGTCCAGATTTAGTTTCTTATTGCTGTTATTATAACCTCCACTCTTCTGAAAAGGCTTTCCACTCGATGCTGGAGTGTGTCTAGAACCTGCTGCCGTAAAGCAACACCCTGAATAAACAGAAGAATGGCTTTGAGCAAAAGACACTGCCCGCTGTATCATGCTGGCTCCATGAACAAGCTACTCAAAAGCCATTGACATTCTCAGAACATCCACTCCTGTGAAGAGACTCGCACATCCGCCTGAAATTTGCCAACTAGTGGCATGAATCCCAGCTCTCCAGGCCTGCTTTCCATCCAACAAGACAAACGAAGAAGCGCCACTCACATCAATATTCTGTAAAAGCCAAGAAAAGCCATTCCTACAATCAGTCCAGCCCATACCTCGAAGCAGAAATGAATATACGTAGGCAATCACAGTCTTATCTTTGTTCTGCAAAAAGGACCGCACTGAATGTATTGTTTCTCAGTAGAAAAATAACACATGGAAAAGCCCAAGGGGTATTTCCTCAAATTCAAGTATTAGGAATTAAATGTTTAAAATGGGATTTCATTTAGAAAGTGAATGAATATCTCCTGAAGAAAAGCGGATGTGTACTTCATATAGAAATTTTAATTAATTTTAGACAGCACCTTAATTGTAAACACTCCCAATAAACTTTAATCTAGTTAAAGAATAATGTAATTGGAAATATAATGTTATAGGAAATGAATCAAAAGTGAAGTAATAGGATGGGACTTGATTATTGATTACTAAGGCTTTTATTATTATTATTATTATTATCGTTGTTGTTGCTCCTGCTGTTGTTGTTGTTGCTATTATAATTATTATTATTATTATTGCTGAGCAACAGAGTTTAATTTGCTGGTTGGTGTAATAAGCTGCAGGCTGTACATTGAGTAAGTGGAGTTAGTTACTGTTAAAATTAAAACATATCAAATGCTACATTCATGGCTCAATTTATTTATTTGTTATTTTATTTATTTTCTGAAATGCTATATAAAAGCAATAGAACACTAGAGGTTTTGTGTGTTATCATAAAATAACAGTATGATGAAATATGACCATCCTTCAGCTCATGTCTTCCTAATTACAGCCGAGTTGCTTTAATATTGAATTCATCTTATAGCACAAAAACTTGTGACTCAGGGTTATTAAGACAAAAAAAAAACAAAGCTTTACCTCTGTTACAAAGCCAGATATTAGTAATATTAGATCAGTATAAATATTAGAAAGGTACTAGAATGAAACTAGAGTGAACTGATATAAATGTGATTTCCCTGGTAGCTGGGCTACTATCAGAGATGCTGATATAGAAATGTAATCAACACCATCTGACTAATAAAAATCAAGAACCCCACAGCACTCTAGTATAAACCACTTTAACAAATTCCAAATTAATAATATAAAAATAAACTCCAGCAATGTCACACTAAGTCTTCACTGACCTAAGTCTTCCTTTGTTACAGTACAATCATTACTCAGTTTTTGCATCAAATCTTTATTTTGAGCTTATATGAAATTATATTATGAACAAAATAGCTTTGGACTGCAAACTGCCAGCAGACAGGTCCACCATCACTGCTAACAATGCTATAAGGGAATATTACTACACTTTCATGCTCTACTTCTCATCAACCATCTCCATGCATCTGCTCACTAATGAATGCCCCATAGTCTGTAGTGCTTGTGTGGTGTATGTCTCTCACCTGACAGGAACGCAGCAGATGGCAGTACAGTGCATTGTCGATGCCTTATGGGTGGTAAACAACTGTTGCCTGTGGTGATACTGACTAAACTATCATACACAGAACCCGTGTGCCTTTAGTAGAAAACAAAAACTGCTAATGGGCCAGATGCCATGACGCAGACGAGAGCTATGCTACCATCAAGTCTAACTATTAGAGATACCTCTGATATTCACATAATTCATACATATCAAATAGCCGGGCCTGTTTCAGTAACATTTTGTGCTGGGTGGGATGCCAGTCTATCCCAGGGCACCATGTGCATACACAGACACACATTTGCATCTAGGGGTACTTTAGCATAGCCAGACAACAAACTTTAGTTTTTGGGCAGTGGGAGGAAATCCACATAAGGAGCTCCACACTGACAATAAGCCAAATTCAGGGTCAAATATCTGCAGAGCTTTATTATTGTCCCACTCATATCCATGTTATTGTATAATAATTTGTGTTCTATTATGTTGCTTTTTTTTTTTTTTTTTTTTTTTACAATGTTTGTTACTCTGTTACTTTCTGTCAAATCCAAATCTTAATTAAAAACTTTCCAGTATCTAATGGGCTGCATTATTGTTATAACTTTTATTAAGCTTGCTATAATATAGTACTTGTAATATGTTAAATGGATATGTTCCAGTCAGTTGATTTAATTGACCAGTTAATAACATTTGACAAACTTAAACTCAAAAAAAGTCCTACTGTACATTGTGACTCTCATGGCAACTTTGTTTTGGTCCTGTCTCTGTGCTTATCATGTTATGAGTCAGATATTATATGCATCTGTCTCATTATCCTTTGGCTAATAACTGTACATATGCTCTGTGGTTTTGTTCGTTCCTTTTATTTATTTTATTTGTAAGTTTTATTTTGCATCTGCAGTTAACATATATTTCTTATATGTTGCAGAGTTTCATTTGTGTTATGAACCTTATCTATTTGCCCGGTCTTCGCTATGGACTTCACTGTAATAAACCTCACACTGAAAACACACACTCGTGTCCTGCCTCAGAGCACACACACTGAACCTCATTTATCTTTAAAACTTTAGCCCCAAATCTACAGCCTTTCAGTTATTGATGCTTAGCAGTTGCTTGCATTTGCTAATTTAGCACAAGACTAAGCTCAGTCTGACACTAAATCACATTATTGTATGCATTTGGCTCCAGATTTATTGGCACCCTTGATAAAGATGGGGAAAAACTGGCTGTTTAATTAGTTTAATTGCACACTGTAAAAAGTGAGAAAACTCTAACCTTTAATAAACATGCATTATTTAAAAAAAGGATATGTGTCATATATTGTGCAACCCATTAACAATGAGTCTATGTATATAACACTTGATTATTTGGGACTTCTTAATACACTATGTCTCTTGTGGACTTTCACCTTCAGCTCGCACTATTTTTTAAATGTGGTTTAGGAAAACAAAAACGGTATGGCCATGACAAAAGCTTGATTCTGTGGTCACTGAACGTTTTGTGTGGATTTGAATGCATGTTTTAGATCGTTTTGCCACATGAAAACCCCAACCTCAACCAATGGAATTGAGGTGGCATATAATCGCAAAAATGTGGAGACCTAGGGACCTCATAAAGGTTTTTATAGAAAATGTCCTCTTTACCCATCCTCCTCACTGAGCATGGGGGAAAACACACATGTTCACTTCTTGGCAGATTCATTACAGCTCAGAACTGAACTGAATTGAATTGAAATGACTCACTAGGTATGTTTACATGCAAAGATTTTCTCCAATCTCTACTCCATACACACTACTTAACAATCTGATTAAAATCTTCATTTACATGCATGCTACAAGTAATCCGATCCAATATAACACACATGCGTAGAGTAACATTTAATATACACGTTATCATGACAACGATCTTCACGCAAGTTTAATCAGAGAGGAGACGCAAAATATTACCTGAGTAATTTGCATTTGTTCTAATACTTGTCTGAACAGCTCATTGGGACATCAGGAGAGTTTTAATGCTAAAAATGGGGGACAAGAAAAGGAGTGACTGGGCTGTAATATACAGTATGTGTATGTAAATTGTGCAGAGCTTCAGTAATGTTATGTCCTACAGCAGCTTTGAACTCATGGCTCCCACCATATTGAAAATTTCAAGCTTCTGTCATGATGCGTAAACATGTGCAGAACATGGATAAACTCTCTGTTTGGGAATGTAATCGGACACAGGTGTTTCCATGGCTATTATTCTTCTTTTCAACAGATTATTTAAAGGATTACCCACCTGGATCAAAAGGAAAAGAAAATGTAATCAGAATGACCACTTCCGACTGAGGTGTATACATGGACATACTCTATTCTGATTAAGATATTAGTTGGATTATTAACGAATTATCCAGCTACATGTAAACATACCTATTGACCACTGTGCTTACACACAGAGCTTTTACCTCAGTAAAACAGTGCAGTGAAACACACACTAATGACTACACACAAGGGGCAGTGAACACACTTGCCTGGAGCAGTGGGCGACCCTATCCAAGGCACCTGGGGATCAGTTGGGGTTAGGTGCCTTATTCAGGGCAGCCGTGGCCTAGTGGTTAGGGAACCGGTCTCGTGACTGGAAGGTCATGGGTTCGATCCCCACCCAGGGCAAAACACGCCTGAGGTGCCCTTGAGCAAGGCACCTAACTCCCCGGGCGCCGTGGTTTGGGGCTCCCCCCCACAAGTGTTCACTGGTGTGTGTTTCACTGCACAGATGGGTTAAATGTGAAGGTCACATTCCTTCTGTGCAAAACACAGTAAGGCAAAATAGTTCACTTTCATTCAGTAGGGGAATTTAACTGGGAACCTTCAGATCACAAATCTGGTTCCTTAACCACTACTGCCATCTGAATATATATGAAGATATAGGTGTTTCCTGTGTATAGCAAATTTTTCTTATCCATATTTTATATTAAAATCTATATATGGGTTCAAGAGCTGAATGTAGATTCATTTAAATTTATGCCAAAGATGAACATCTTGAAAAAGGTATTAGGTGTCTTTGTCCTGTCAAGTCTTTTGACCTCAGAGAATCTTCTATCTGTTTGAAATGTATGCTCACCACACTGGGACTCAAACAAATGAATATACAAAGCCTTGCAGCTAGCACGTCACTTCTTATGTGGGAGAGCCATGCTCCAAAGGCTGAGGGTGTGGCTTTGGGCATGATAAGTAAAGTAGCATGAGAGTCTCTTTAAACGCCTCTCACCTGAGGCCGTCGTCTCACACAGCCATGGTCTTACAGCTCCGCACATACACTATATTACAGCGGGAACATTAATTATTGGCTGGCAAAAGCTTTAGGCGTGAGAAGAAACACAGCAGGGCTTTTCCCCCTCCTATATAGCTGAGCTTATTAACGTTGGGATTCACACTGCTCCTAGCTGGAGCTGGAGATTGAAAAATGCTGAGAGAAGCTTTTGAATCCATGCCTAACTCCTGCACTCTGCGGAAACATATTACAAAGCAAATGTGCAGCCTCAGTGTAATAGGACCAGTTATTATTTGTCATTGGTGTTTGCGAAAAATTGCACACTTCACATAATAACATGACAGTACTGAAAAAAAATATGGCAACATTATACAGTTACATATCCTATTCAATTATGACATGTCTATCATAATCTGTCATCATCAAAGTTCCCCTGTTAGCCTCGTGCTTAGGTTTCCAAACCCCTTTTCATTTTAATTAGTATGGAGGAAAAAGTGCCTCATCCACAGCTGGATGGTTAATCAGAGGTGCTCATGTACAGTTCAGTTACCCCTTAGGAGTTAAAAGGAAATGAAGCAGGCTGAACTTACAGGAACCAGGAATTTTTTAATTTCCTCCAAGGCATGGCTCATGCGGGAATACGCCTCTCCAGGTGGTGCGAAGACTTCAATTAAAACATGGAGATCGTTGTTCAAATGGGCATATTTGGCCTCCCCACTTTTCCTCAGCTCTTCTTCCTGCAGGTGAGAAATTTAGTGGGTTTAGTATTGTCTAGTCTCTATTAGGGATGGGACCAAATATAAATGCATTACTCAGATTTGTTATCATGGATGATGTGCTCTAAACAAATACAAATACAGATATGAATATTTATTTTTTTAAAGCCAGCCAGAAAGGTTTACATGGAATTTGGTTGAAACCTGAGATGTGTATCAGGCCTGGAATCCCACAGGGTGCCCCCCCAAAAAAAAAAAAAAACCCTGTGTGAGATAGAGGTTTTTACCTTCATGCTGACACAGTCACAGACACAGTCGATGCTAGCCACCTACTTAAGAGGGCTAGCAACATTATCAAGGACTCAACCCACCCGGGTCACAGACTGTTTGTCCCGCTCCCACTGGGCAAAAGGTACAGGACCATCAAGACAAACACAAATAGACTTCTTCCCCAGAGCTGCAGCCTCTACTCCCCCCCCCCCCCACACACACACACAGCATATACACACACCCAAATCTGCTGATAACAAGCTGCTGCTAAAACACAGACACTTTACATTCAGAGCTGTAAATACAGTGTACATTGTTTGCACTATCCACATATGCTGCTTATGCTACACTGCATCGCATATGTTACACCGCACTGTGTGCATCACAAACTACAGTGACAATAAAGTCTTATCGTAGCTATCTATTTAATATGGCAGGACACATTTACATTTTTTTACATTTACGGCATTTTGACAGACGCTCTTATTCAGAGCGACTTTCAAGGTTACTGGTATTACAGGTAGGCCAACGCAGTGTTAGGAGTCTTGCCCAAGGACCCTTATTGGTGTAGCACAGACTGGCTGCCCAGATTAGGAGTCGAACCCAGGTCTCTCACATGGGAGCCAAAGATGTTACCACTGTACCACACCAAGAAAGGCCATATTCACTAACATGAGGCATTCAAAACCATCCATCCATTCATTCATCCTTAGTGATTGCCTGGTTAATGTTAAACTTATATGAACTAAATTTGTTAGAAAACAGAAAATGAGTAAACGTCACTGGCAAGTACAAATAATTAAGCATAGAACATATCACACAGGGCTGTTTATTAGCGGTGTAACGGCTGGACAATTCAGATGCATGTGTCGATTTAAAACGCAGCAATATTCTTGCAGTTTCAGTGTTGCCATTAAACATCAGAAAAAAAAGCAATAAGAACTGTAATTACATATTACCTGTATGCAGGACACACAATATGTGCATCTCGAGAGCTATTTAACAGAAAGCAATGTAGCCACCCCTCAAATTAATTTTCCACTATCAGACGGGGAAAAACAAGAATATATCTGAACACCATTCAGTTTCCTGATTGCGTTTGATTGCTGAAGGTCATTTGTTACTATTCTTGAGAAAACTTGTAATTACCGCAGCCCACAGTAACACCTCCTGTTGATTACTTTTGCCTGTAGCTCGTACTCCATGTCTGGAGAGCTCTGTTAGAGGAGGCATTCATGGACACTCGATCAGTCACGCAGACTCGTCATTTCTGATTATCGCTAACTGATAGTTGCGGCAACATCAGTGCAATGTCACTGACCCAATCACTTCTTATATGCCTTTGAATGAAGGTCAGAAGACACTTCTGATGTTCTGATCTGATTCTGAAGTTACACTCATTTTGTGTTAAGATAGAAAATAGATGTAATAAAAATACATAATAATGTTTCCTGCTTTTGTGCGTGTGTGTGTGTGTGTGTGTGTGTGCGTGCATGTCATACACTATAGCAGTAGCGTGAACAATAGGAAGAAGAGCAACCCAAATTGAGTATTTGTTTTATTTCCTGTCTTGTCCAAGATAGAAGAACTTTCAGTGAGATTACATTTCCCTGTCTCAAGTCTGAAAGCTTTAAATTTCCTTTTATGTCAAGCCGAGAGCAAATGCAGCATGGCTCATTGTTTTAAAAGCTGAGTCTGTCTTTCAGGGTCTGTTTCAAAAGGTACTGAAGTGAATCTAAGTGCACCAGAACCCTCTAGAAATATGACATAATGACAAGTCTTTCCTTTTTTATGTTTATTCATAGTAAAAAAAAAAGGTACATGGTGTGCTGACAGCTACATTTTTGTAACCTAGTTTCTGTCTGGCGGTATAAAAAGGTCTGTCAAATATCGCTTTCAGTGAGGCTTCCTGAACACGCATGAAAGTAAAGATCAGCGATTGTTCGCTTAATAATGTTTTGGAGCCTGTATTAGATCTGCAAAAGATATTACAGTTCGGATTAAGTAGGCCTGATTAAGAAATTTTGGAACTTGGAGTAGAAATACTACATAAGAGCATGAATCCGCCTGTGTGCTGCTTCTCACAGACAGTAAGACAGGAGATATAACACTGCACAGTTCTGACTCTGTGCATAAATTATGCATCTTATTTTTGCTAAAACTCTGGCTCCTGTGTGTCTGTGTCACTCTCACTGACAGACAGAAGATAACAGTGGTGCTGCAGAAAAGCAACATTTAAGCTGGTTAAAGCTTATTAAAGTTGCATTTGAGTTTTATTAAAAGTAAATGGATATCCTCACGTAAGATTAGATGCTGGATAAATAATAATCATGCCGGTACCCAAGCTGGTGTTTTTAATTCTGCTAAGAAACATGAAAATGTAATTTTTTCCATCATTGCAGCTTTAAAACTATGTTAAAAAGCAACGTAAATAAAATAAATGCAGATAAAACAAAATACAATACTGTCTGGATTTTTACATCTAGCAGACCTCGTAATAAAATGCCATGCTTCTGCAAAGCCATCAAACACAGAAGCAAGGAATGAATGAAGCCGTGCCAGACAGTGCCATCTCTGAAAAACCCTTTGAAATTACAAAAATATGAAGTAGGCATATTTGATAATGTATCACAGCTGAAGTTGAAGTACTGGGACTAGGAGGTCATACTGCATTTACTTTGGCACAAATTCCCTGGTCAGGTTAGTTAGGGCAGTGGTCAATAGTTTAGGATTCCAGGTTGCTTATTAAATGGTTGGGGGTTTAAGCCACTTTTAGACCCTTGATCAAAGCGCTTACTTAACCTTGTGCTTAACCCAGCTACTGAGGAGAGCAGTGCATTTGCAGGGTGCTTGTGGTGCCAAGCCTGATTAATGGGAGGGTTGTGTGAGAAAGGAATCTGGTGAAAAACTTGTGCCATATCAAAAATGTGCACTTGATCATCTGTAATGACCCAAGAAATAAGAGCAGTTGATGGAAAAGGCAAATGTTTACTTCAACTACAGACAAATTTAATGACAAATTTGTGAAGCTCATATTATTTGTTTTATATCATTGACTTAATATTAATGGATAGTGATACAAAACAAATCTATAAATAAAAAAAAAGACTAGCCATTAAATTAAAAGAAAAGAAATATAAAAACACCAACAGTCAGAGTGCGTAAGCGATGCATTGCAGTGGCTGAGCTGCATTATTAGAAGATTTAGCACAAGAGCCACTCCTTCATCATTAAGCCATCAGTAACTTAATGTAAATCAGCTGTGCTGTGAATAGATTTGGTGATAATTGGCATTTGACATTGTAAATATATGAGTACAAAGACAATTTGTGTTACAACAACTTTCGTAAACCTGGTGGAAATTTTTCTTAGACCTGGTCTATATTGTAAGAACTTCATACACTTTACTTTACTAGATGGCCAAAAGTTTGGGGACACATGAACCGTAGTCAAATGTAGATTTAGATATTCTATTCCAGACGTAGTTCAATCTTTTCTGTTATAATAACCTCCACTCTTCTAAGAAGGCTTTCCACTAGAGTTTGCAGAGTAGCAGTAAGATTTTTCTTATTCAGTCACAAGACCATTAGTGAGGTCAGGCACATGGTCTGATATGCAGACTGCATTTAAGTTTGTCCCAAAGTTGGGGGTTAATGCACTGTGCACACCACTTTCAGTTCAGTCACAACAACCCTGACGAAGCACTTGATGACAATGTCATTCTGGAACATGTTTGGACCTCTTAGCTCCAGTGAAGATAAATTATGATACTACAGGATACAGAAACATCCTGTACAATTGCCTGCTTCCAACTTTGTGGCAACAATTTGGGGAAGAACTACATATGGGTGTGATGGTCAGCTACAATATAGTGTATTTTTGCGGAATACTGCCTCATCAACATACTTTTCGGTGGCCTAATAAAATATAATAATAAAATCTAGTAATAAACAACATCCAACTGACATCCAACCTGCTACTTGTTATTTAATAATTTAGTTTATTTTTATTTGTAAATCTCATTAAGCTATGCATGCCATGCAACCTTATCTGCAATACAATTTAGGTAATAGTACCGGATATTATGTTGCAATTTTGATATCATGTCTTTGACTACTGTCTTAAACCCTGGCCTGCTGAATATGCTGACAATGTTGTTGTGCTAATATTGAACAGCTAATTGACACCCATCATTCAGTCTTCAGGTATTGCAAGCATTACAGTTTCCGCCACCACTACATTCTTTGGAAAGCAAATGAAATGCAGCAGGAGCGGAACAAGAGCCAACCGGGCCATTCGGAGTCTCCAAGCTCATTTTAAATGCAAATGTATTCCTGCTTTAATGTTCACTGGGAGCTGGTATGGACATGTGTAAACATGATATTCAATGACTCAATTGTGCAGCTTTATCAGCGGTTTCAGCCTTTGTCAGAAATAAAGTGATGGCACATCAAAATAGCTATTATGAAATACATAAATGATTTTTTCAAACATAAAACAGATTTTTAAAGTAAAACTTCAAATGTAGTGGATTTAAAATGATCACAAGCCTTTAAGTTATTATTTTATATAAGAGCAAAGGGTCTTATATGTCTAAAAAACTTACATATACAGAAGTGCTGGTCCATTCTTCCATGCAGAACATTTTAAGCTCCTTTACATTTTATGCATGTGGGCTTCCCACTTTAATTCAGACAACAGGGGACTGACATGCGTATTGCAATACATTGATTTTGTATCTGTTCAACTATCTCTGTTTTAATTTGGAAGTAGGTTTGGGTTAACTATGGTCAAGTCTTAACCTCCTAGTACAGCCTCTTAATACTGGAATTCCTAAAAAAAAGGCATCCATCATCACATCACTTTTATTTACGTATCATCTCTCTCATGCTCAAGGTCACTGTACAGTCAAAAGAACATGAACAGAAACAAGAAGCACACATATTAAAATGCATTCAAGAACACTGAGAACGTAGTGAAAACAAGTTTTAAAAAAAAGAAAAAAAGAAATACAAATCGACCACCCATAGATGTCTAACATTTACAGAACATAAGGCAGCCCCACACGGCTTTGTAAGTTAGAAGAAGAACCTTGTACTGAACATGTTATATTACAGGTAAGCAGTTTGGAAGGACTTTGTATGGAAGTATGTATGGAAGTGATGTGGTCTGATTTATTAGAATAATTGAGGGTCTGAGATTTTTGCACATTTTGTAACTAAAGGCTTTAACAGGAAGGCCAGTGAAAAGACGTGTATTCAAATGTTTCTGACAATATATTTAACTTTAAATGTATTATTTCAAATTTTTTTACTAATAATGTTTTACCTTGCTGTAAAGACATAAAAACAACATGCACAGAGGAGAATATTTGTTTGGGGACTGTGCCTCTGTTTACAGCATCCCTGCCATGACCCCTGCCAGTCCTGAGGGTTCACTTAAAACCCTCCTGAATCTCACCATTTTTTTCTGCAATTTTATTCTAAAATCTTTGAATAATAAGTGTCTTACTGATAATATTTTGCACTGCTAAAACATGAAGGCAGTATTGTTATATTGTTATAGATGAACATATTTGTTTGGAATCATTTTATAGTCAAGCTTGTTTAGTTTCACCTCCAGGTATTTAAAAAAGTTGAATCCAATTTTCAGTAGACTGGTCCTCATAAAACTGGTCTCGTCCGGATCTGATCTTGACTCTTGATTAAAAAAAACATGTCTAATTCTAAAAGGTGTTTCTTTGCAGCATATATTTGACATTTTCCCTTCTCGCTGTGTGCCAGTACCTGCTGAGACTGTGCTTACACTTACATAAAGAAGCTTTCAGGGGACTGAGAGTCTAAAGGACAAATAGCTCTTGCAAAGTGGACTTGCTGTGTACAGACCTATTCTTTCATTGCAGTATTAAGATCATTGACACATACATTACTTTCTGAAATTGGATGAAACAAATGCATTTTAATGTGTTGAATTAATTCTATTATTTTACAAAAACTGATTTACATATTAATGTGTTCAGGGATAATTCAAAGTGAATATTGTATATTGTATGCCATTCAGGGACGGAAATCAAAGAAAACATGGGATGCTGTTACTCTACCTTGTCTTTATCTCTCATTGAACCCTTGCCAAGGATGGACATCTTCGCTCCAGTCTCCTCTTGTAATCTTTTCATGGAATTGCCCCGGGGCCCCAGCAGTTTCCCAACAAAATTAAACTGTAATGGAGAAGAGAAAAAGCAATACTGTTGGTCTCTCATGCTTCTTGACAGTTCTCTTACTTCAAAGTCAATAAAAAACATCCATAGGGTTTTTTTTTTCATCACAGACAAAGGCAGTCACACCTCTAAACGCATTAACTGAACACAAAATTGGCTTTAAATTTCTAAACATGCCTAATATTTTTCTTTTACCACTAATAACAGGTAGGTTTGTGCTTCTTCTGACATCCTTACGCAGATAAACTCCCTAACAAAACAAATATATGTTATTATCTTTTGTTTAGTTGGATACACAGCCATAATGAAATGAAAACATGGAGAAGCGGACAGGACTGCTAAAGAAGCTGGCAACAAAAAGAATGAATAAACCCAATTTTCAATACATGTAAGATAACTGGCAAACAAAATGGACAATGGAAACACACAAACACCAAGTCTTGCCCCAAGTTAAAGAAAAGAAACTGCATAAATACAAGGACTGATATGATCAAGTCATCTACACAAGATGCTGCATTAGCAACACCAGAATGACCAGCCAGCTTTTATGGACATGCAAAGTCCCACAATCAATTAAGCGCATATGACTAGATGTCACGTACTAGAATGTTGTAAAATATTAAGTCCATAGGGTCATTGTTCTACCCGTAGGAAAAACACCCAAATAAAATACCAGATTTTCTAGCACATATAAACATTAAAAATGTTGTTTTTTTTCTTATCTGTATATGACGGAAAAAACTATTGTGTGCAATGATTGTAGCTGTTGCAGCTGATATAGCAATAAGCTTCAACAATATCTTCTTCATAAGCTGCATGTCGGGGTATAAACCTCTGTCTTCAGGGAATGCAGTCTTTCACCTGCCTAATCAATGTTCAGGGTCAATAAAGACTCTTGGTTGTTCAGACACGATATTAGAACATGTGCAGATTCCAGAAAAGATCTATAAAGTGCCCCCAAGGTCTGGGCTTGTAATAGAAATAACATAATTATTCATAAACATTGTGTACATTTAAATTCGTTCAATTAAGTGTATGGAACTTCCAGTACAAATTTTTCAGGCACACACTTTCAATAATATTACTTATACTAATACTACTAACACAACGACTACTACTACTACTACTACTACTAATAATAATAATAATAATAATAATTATCATCATCATTTTTTTTGCACATTTCACAGTCCCAATTTTCAGTAACTGCATTATCTGAAATTACATTTTAAAAACCTGAAATAATCCATATTAATAATCCTCAAAACAGACAAAGTAGTTTAGTACAACAGTAAAATATCAAACAAAATTTATAATCATAAAAGTCTAATCAAACTGCATCACAATAGGTGTGAACCCCATCTGTAATAACTAGATAAATCAGGTAAACATAAATAACTACACATTATAAAGTATAATAATGTAATGAGCTACTATAAAATATTGCCTCAAAACAGTTAATAAAATATTGTGGTCTTTTTTAAAGTAATGTCTCTAAAAGACAAGGACTCAAAACTACCAAAACAACACTCTATATAACACTGTATATTTTGTCCAATCAATGTTTACTTGCATGTAATTTCAGTATTTTTGTAATAAAAGAAAAGTAGCAGTCAGAATCGAACACACTAATCTACATAATCAGTTCTCTCCACTCCACTATGTTGTGTATCGTATGAAACAAGAAAGGCTCTGGTTCAGTTTAGCTTCAGAAGTCTTTCCATGGACATCAAGCATAGTCTGAGCTAATCGGGCAATGTCACAGCGTTACTGAAACTGGCAATATATTCTTTCCCATCCATAGACAACAAGATTATGCATATTGCCTTGATATTTGTAAAGCTATACTTGACTTATTTCTGGTATACCTGTTCCAGCAACTTAGAGAAGATTGGAGATATTATAGCATTAGCATATGCTTCTTATTAGAGCTGGACCTAAGTATTTGGGGCAGCCGTGGCCTAGTGGTTAGGGAACCGGTCTTGTGACCGGAAGGTCGCGGGTTTGATCCCCACCCAGGGCAAGACATGGCTGAGGTGCCCTTGAGCAAGGCACCCAACACCCCTAACTGCTCCCCGGGTGCCGTGGTTTGGGGCTGCCCCCTGCTCCGGGAAAGTGTGTTCACTGCTCACTGGTGTGTGTGTTTCACTGCACGAATGGGTTAAATGCAAAGGTCACATTCCTTCTGTGTGCAAACACAGTAAGGCAAAATAGTTCACTTTCATATTTGGTTATGGATATTGGTTTATTGGGTGGGAATTAGGTTAGAATTTTGGGATTCAGATATTCTTCATTTTTCAATAAATGTGATATGCAAAATACACATTGTCAAAACATTTTGTACTGTAATTTATACTTTTGTAAGCTTTGAATATTCCCTGCTGATCACCTAAAAAAAGGTATTCAGGCCAGCCATACTTTATATACATCTTTAATGTATCAAATTGTTGCCAATCCATTGAGATGTCTTCACAGAAAGTAACTACCCCCCAGTCTTCACTACTCCCACCCACACCCGAGTGTATTTATTTTTTCTTTGGATCTTTAATGATTGCTGAATGTTTTTTTTTACCTCACTATCTCAACACCAGCATAAATTAAGGCATGTTCTATGTAAATTAGACGTACACAAGGGTATTTTATAAAATTGTCATATGTATGCGACGAGCATGTCGATGAGGGACTAGTGAGTCAAGTGGGCTTGTTTCCATCCAGCCAACATTGTTGCATCATTTTAGTCTTTCTTTATTTAACAGGGACAGTACAGGTATATCTCAAATCACTACTTGTTGTAACATTATACGACAATTCCTACAGTGAGGTGCAGAGTGGTTTGTATGTCATCCTCTGCACTCAAATCTGCACTCTTTTCTATGCAGCTTTGATGAATGCGAGCCAATGAATTTATCTCCAGTGGGGATTCCAGTCACACAGCATAGACAGCGAACTATCAAGGAATTGGCTTGCGGCAACAACTAACATTTCACACTCACAGCGGGCTAAGAGCCAGTGAGACCAGTTACTCATAATTTTTCTAATCACTAACGCAACCTTGATATAATTTTAAAAAGACATATTGCAGGACGTATTAAACGTTTTATGCAAATTATTTAAAACAAAGAAGGGATTGCAAAATGTGTGTGTGTGGGTGTTTGTGTGTGTAGTCTGTCAGTTTTCAAGCCTTGAAACAATGAGCCAATAAAAGAATCAAAAGCGAGGCAGGACTGTAGTTATGCTGTCATAGCTAGTTTGCCAGAGTTCCTGCTTTCTCTCTGTACAACAACATACTTATTCTGTAATCATCACATGAAAGAGTGTACCTAATGTATTCTCTTCCCTACCCTCTCTCTTCACTTTCCACTCGACCGAGCTACACATGATACGGCTAAGGCACCAGGAGATACCAGAGATGTTCACATGTCCCGACTCCTTCTTCTCCCTGGATCTGCCTGAACCATCCTGACCGCCTGTATATGCTTGGAGTCTCATCAACTGGACATCACTCACAGCTGACAGTCTATAGACCTTCATAAAAGACATATGTAGAGATCATGAATCTTGCTTGGACTGTGAATGGTATAAACAGTTATTGCAAGAAAACTAGGTTTTACTGAACAGTCAAGTGATCAGTCAAGTGTTTGTAAATGTTTCAACAAAATCAGACTTCATGTTAAAACTATAATTCATTCACTATTTTCTATAATTTTCTATATAGCAAAAGATTATTTATAATGACACTGTCCAATCCACCACATGAGGACAGGTTTTATTTTAAGTCTGGTTCCTCTCAAGTTTTTTTCCTCTTGTTATATCAAGGAGTTGAGGGGTTTTTTTGCCACTGTCAGCGCAGACATTTCATCAGGGATAAAATGTATATAAATGTAAAATCCAGTGGCCTAGTGTTTACAGAACCAGTCTCGTAACCGGAAGGTCTCGGGTTCGATTCCTGCATGGGGCAGGACACGATTGAGGTGCAACTTCCCCAACTGCTCCCTGGGCACCGTGGATTGGGGCTGCCCAATGTTCCAGGCAAGTGTGTTCTCTGCTCCTAGTGTTTGTTTCCTGGGTTTGCACGGATGGGTTAAATGCGGAGGTCACATTCCTTTGTGTGCATGCACAGTAGGCAAATAGTTTTCACTTTTTCATTTAAAAGCGCTAAACAAACACCACTGAATTGACTGTAATAAAAAAAAAAACAATGGTGGGACTGTTAATTAATTATTAATTAGCAGTTACATCATACATTTGCATACTGCTATTTTCTTAATTACGCTCGTCTCACAATTTGTGTAAGAACACCAGTTTGCTAATGTTACCATTAAATCCTCTTTAAAATCACTTGATTTTGTTTTTACCCCAGAGAGGACACTAATGAGGTGCAAATTTTGTGTTTGTTCAACAGTTGTCTTTATTTTGCCAAGAAATATTTTCCATATCTTATCTCTCTCCCATATTATTTTATTATGATTTCTTTATTACATGTTTATCAGTTACAGATTCTTTTCTGAGATCCACTTTAATAAACGTCAGTAGCCGAGGTGCTGTGACAAGCAAATTATCTGTCCAGGATACTGCTTATCCTCTTTAACCTTACTACTTACTGTTACTTATTGTTACTCTACATTGTTATTTATTGTTGTCCTATTTATTATAGAAAACCAATCCTATGTATTTATGTTCAGGCATGTTTTTAATGTACATCGTTTTCTTCTGTTCCTCTAGGACACAGTCGATCTGTTAAAACCTAGTGAGCTGCCTTGCTGGAGGATAGGGAGGATTTAAATGTGCATTATTATTAATGAGACTCTTGTTAGACAGCAACTTGCTTACTAAGCTAACAGAGTTAGCCTCAGGCCATTCATACCAACGGGCTGAGGTGTCGAAACCCTCTAGCATGCCAACAAACATCTCCATCGGTGGCTTGAAATTGTTAAATTGTTACTGACAAATCCAGAATTGCAAATAAAAAAAAGAACATTTTCATGATAATTATTTACATTTTAAAATAACTTGCTGCTCCGCTTTCGTCTACCATATTTGTGGGAGAAGTTGTGTCGCACTGAATGCTGGGATTGCCTTTGTGGCTGAAGCGGCACACGGAGCTCCTCTGATATTCAGTCAGAATAAACGGTCAGAGTAAAGTCTCTCTTTTAAGGCATTTAAGAATTGCTGTAGCTGTTACTTTTTAGGAGCATGTGTAAGATGAAGTAAAATGCTGACTATGTAGAGAGCTCACTAGCTTTTGAGACAGACCCAGTCTGTGTTTATTTACCCAGTTTCTGCTCTGCTGATTGGAGATTTGGCTAAGGGAAAGAAACTTGTCCTTCACACGGTTTTAAAGGTCAGCTAGCGCACAGTGGTCATAGTAAAACAGTCAGCTTTTAAACAGGTAAGCATTGATGTCGGAAACATTTTTAATGTGGGGGTG
>JAOVVF010000039.1:21664523-21676621 GCA_028565595.1 Duopalatinus emarginatus | reverse complement strand
AGCCTGCACCGTTACTGCTTACACTGTGACTGACTTGCGTGCGGTGAGTTATTCTAGTCTAAGTAATGCGGACAACCTGGAGTGGATTTTTCAGTGGTATTTGTATTCTCTTATCGATCAAGTGGAATGGATTCTTTCGCGAAGCATTAGAAACAGTGCTGGATCAACTAATAATATTGAATATTAAAAGTGGGGGGGTCCAAACGAACAATTATAAAGTGAAGGGGTCTTGTCCCACTCACGTTCAATGGCGACACCCATGCATGTAAGCATCATCATCTTAGCACATGGACAACTTCTCACCACATCTGCCTGGTGACCAGCTCCATCTGAAATGACTGCAGTGTTATTTGTAAGATCTGTGTCACTTAGTAAGGGATATAAAGATGGAGCATATTGATTGTACTTGTTAGATTTAGAATAAACCTGAAACACTGATGATTAGTACGGAAACTGGATTATGAATTTCTACATGCCTGAACTGAAGCCAAGAAATGAACATTAAAGACAGATTCGTCTCATTAGTGCAGCTCGGTTGGAAGTGCCTTCATGCCTTATAAATAAGCTAAAATGCTTCAAAATCACTGTACCTTGGCCAGACAATATGACACTCAATCCGAAGATGGAACTGCTTTCAGGCTATCTCTACCGGAAAAAATGTTGTAGGTGTTATGTTCCTGGCAATTACCCTTCCATGCGTATACATGCGGTATGCAGATTAAATGTAAGCAGAAGGATTTTTCCTGCACCCTATCATACAGCATCAACAGGCTCATTTGTTTCCAAGTGTTAGAAGCGCCTGCGTCTCCTCCTGCGAGGTGGATGTGACAGAAATACTCCACAGCTGGCAGGAAGCCCTGGAGCAGATGGCCGAAGATGCTCGCTGGGTGGTGGCAGCCGAGTGGCCTGTTTTCATTAAGCTAATGAATGTCTGGAGCCCCTCTCTGGGCTTTATTAGGGACCATGGTTCAGTGTTAAATGAGGTTTGAAAAAGACGCAAGCCACCCCAGCGGCGGTGCGCTGGCAGGACGATGAATGATGGGCATGGACAGGCTGATGTAAGAGTGGCACAAGTGAAACGATAAATCTGATATCTCCAGCGTTAGGATGATTACGCCAAACCGATCCAGCATCAATATGTGCTGATGATATCAGAGCACTATTAAAGAGCCAGAATAGAGCCGGCTGTATTGAGGTATTGTCATTGTTAAGCAATGAGAACTTATCATTCAGTACATGACTGTGTCTGGGCAAATGAGTTTTCCTATATTAGGCTCTGTGACAGGGACCTTTACCTGAGCTGTGCTCAACTGGATCATCTCTTAATATTATCAGTTTTTGTATTTATTTATTTATTTTATTTAAACGTCTCTCTGCACCTTTTCACTACACACAAGCCTTTATTTATGTCAGATTAGAGTCCCAGCCAACTAAGCTTCAGCCACCAGAACAAGACGATGGCTTGTCTAATAGGGATATTTTCCTTGTGGTTAATTAAGTATGACACTCAAGTCCACACAGAGACTCGGCTGGATTGGTATCAAGGATGAGAATTAAATAGGAAATGGATAGTTCATTACCCTCAGCTTACTCTGACTGCCACATATATTGTGAACTTTATTACCAGTCTTGGCAGCCAAACTGGGTAAATAAGTGACCCCTGTTTTCAGCTGATATGTTCATTATAAAATCTGAAAGCATTGAGAAACAGCATAAACTCCTCCATAGTCATCTACCTGCTATACTGGGATTGGATGGAGGCACTATACCCATGCACAATGTATAGAAAAATGGAGCTAAACATAAAAAAAGCTTTAGTTAATGTTCACATCACACAGAATAGAGAAAAATCACAGTGATGACTGTGGCATGGTTGTTGGTTCCAGATGAGCTGGTTTGAGTATTTCAGAAACCGCTAATAATTTAGCAATTTCGCTCTATTATTTCATACAGAATTGTGAAAAATACAAAAAAACATCTTGTTGATGACAGAAGTTCAAAAGACAACAGACAGACAGATTCGAGGTGACAGGGAGGATATGGTCATTTAAATAAGCATCCTTTGCAACTGTAATTTGCAACCGCAGGAGAAGCCAGCACATTGGCTTCACTTGAGTTATCCAAGAACAGACACCTGGGGCCACAGTGGGCACAGGCTCAGTATAACTGGATACGTGAAGATGAAAAGAAACCTCGCCCAGTATACGGGTGTTCCTTCTAGAGTTAGACAGTGAGACTACTCTTTCAAAATGAGAGCAAATCTTCGGTTGAAAAGTACTGGTATGAAAAAAAAGTATAATTAAGGTATGTTATTTCGGAACCACTGATCTGTACTAGATCACTACTAAAAATGCCTTCTTATACGAGTATACTAGTCATGTGTTATTTTCACCACTCTTCTAATACAATTGAAGTATGTTTGTTTAAGCTGCCTAATTGAACACTTAAAACACATTAAGTAAGCTTAAACATATATAACATATACTTATTATACTAAGTATGTGATTAATGACCACAGTTGTGGTATTACAAAAATAACTTGCGCACACTTTAAAGTGTTTTTGTGTTCAGTTTGACAGCTCAGACAAATATACTTTATTGTATTGTATAAACTGTATTAGAAGAGTGGTGAAAATAACATGTGACTAGTATACTTAGTATAAATATAACATTTCAGTAATATTAAGTTTATATAAAATACTTAACATTTCTGAAGTGATTTAGTAGAAATTAGTGGTTACAAAATAACATAACATAAGTATACTTATTTTTTTTCCACAAGGGATATTGAGTATTCACGCATCAATAAATTCTTATTGTTTTGAATACTGTATTAAATTTGTACCCAACACTGTGTATTTGTATGTTAAAATGATCTAACTGTTACGCCTGAACTAGTGTGAACACCTTCATTTTACTTGTAATTTTTCAATAACCTGGTAACAGACATTTGCACAATCTGTTTTCTATATTATCCAATCTTTACAGTATCTATAGATGACTGTACATGTAATACCATTACTTTACATGACCTACTGTTGCTTGCACACAGAAGAAAGAATGCACACACTAGGGGGCAATGAACACACTTGCCTGGGGCACTTCAGTTATGTCTTGTCTTTCTGATGGGGGATTGAACCAACCACCTTCTGGTCACAAGACCAGTTCCGTAACCTTGACTCATTGCTGCCCCTGAATTGACACATGTAGTCTCATTCACAGAGACCTACATGCACTAGACAGCATTTTTGTCTCATTATATGTCTGGTATAGTTGACTACATTTTGTGCATGCTTTAACTCTGTTATTACTATTGCATGTTATTTATTTAAGTGAAAAATGCAGCTATTGTCAGTAAATAATTGTTATATAAAAAAGATCATTGTCAGATATCGGCTATTAAAATGTTTAAAAGGCTAATTGGCAAAAATGACAGAAATTGTGCTTACACGGTCCAACAGAATTGCCTGTCCTGTATTCTATCACAGCTTACAAGAATAATCACAAATAATAGAAGCTAGCAGGGTCATCAAATTTCCTATCATTATGCTCCTATCATACCAAATTTCCCAACGTTCTGCTTTTATCTGACGACATGACTGGAAAAATAAAGTGCTGCCACACTAGTGATTTGAGAGATGACGGAGAGAATTCTGATTTGCTCTGATTGCAGCCATACCACACAGCGTAGCATACACAGCTATGAATGCGTAAGCTTGTGAGAAATAAAATGCCAAAGACTATTACATGCAAATGTTCTGTCACTGAGGAAAGGCTGAAAGAAAACTAGGAACTGGGTGACCTGGTATGAAAAAAGAATCCAAAGTCAAACCATCAAAACAAGTCCATTTCAAGCTCAGTATCTACTTGCCAATAGCACTTGGCATAAAAAATATACTGGAGTATTATCCAAAACAGCGGCTAGGCATTTTGCCTTTGTTTAAGCTGGAGGGCAAACCCCACTGCTGTGATATATGGCACCAGATAAGTTCCCCAGCCAGACTGAGGCGAGCAATGCCAGATGAAGCAGCTGTACTGCTGGGATGGACTCCTCATAGTAGGATTAGAGTCGAGGACTGAAAGTGTTACAGCACTGAGAGGAACTCAGCTGGAGTGAGTGCATGGAGACAGGTATTAGAACTGAGGAGGTTAGACACTGACAAGATACAGCACAGGAGGTAGTCCTTGCAAGACTAAGGAAAGGCTAACAACCTCAAAGAGACTGAGACAGACAGGGAACAACCAAAAGAGGACAAGTAGAAAAGTTGAAAACAAGTAAAAGAGAGTACCATGGACATAGAAAGTAGAACAAAGGGTCAGTGTAAAGCTCTATTCGGGCGGGATTAGTTTTGCATGGGCAGGTATGGTAATGTAAAACGCTGTGAAAATAACCCCAGGGCATATTAATTCCATCCAAATTGACATGTATGTAAATATTCTGTCTCATTCTGTGGATTTTTCTCAAGTATGTCTCATCAGATGTCTCAGGATGATGGGTACAGCACGAGAAAAGAAACTCACCCTAGCCTGATGGGCTCAGACGTATAATGACATCTAAGAGCCTTTTAATCACGCAATACTAAAATGAAACTTTCCCAGATAAGTGGAGCCAGAACCAGCCATGCTGACAGAGTCTCCCATTCTCATCTCAACCACTCCCATCTCAGTCATTTACACAGAGATTTCTTATCCTGTACAAATCGGTCATACGTTTTACAGACGTCCTGTAGTACATTACATTACTCCACCTCCCCATGTAAAACTAATCCTGTCTAAATAGGGCTTTAGAAATACAGCCAGAGGCATTCTTTTACATACTGGCAGACAAAAAAGTAAGATAGAGCAACATGAAACATTAAAGAAAGGGAGAATAACCAGAGAAAACTAGTAGCAGAAAAGCTAGTACAGACCTGTACCTGTTCATGCATTCATTCTGATGGGTTTGGTCTTTTTTAACAGGACAATACACTGCCATACACGTCTAGAGACGCCAAATTATGGTTAGAAGAACAGGAGTTGTACCATTCCCATCCGAGTTACCAGATCTCAATATTACTGAACACATCTGCTAGAGACGAGTTTATGCAAAATACACAGGCTGGTGGTTGCTCCATAACAGTATAGGGTTTGTTTACCTGGCATTCCATGGGACCCCTGGTACACCTACAAATATCTCTGACAGGTAAACACTGTGTGTGCCTCCTTTCTGACGAGTTACACCACTTTTCCAACACACATCTAGAGATGCCAAATTATGGTTAGAGGAACACTCATCCGAGTTTGGGAGTTTACCATTCCCCCCTAAGTCATCCAGGATGCCATGCAATGCTCTGTGGAACACGGGCATCCTACACCTTGGAATACAACAGGAAGTATGGTGTTTATTGCCTAGAGAATATATCCACAAGCTTACTCTGTGGGGGACCTACCACATATTATTACATATTATTAATTTTCATTATTATTAATAAGTAGGATTAAATATGTGCTTGGACGTGTACTTACGGTGTTGATATACCATGGAAAAATAAGATTAAGAAAGAGAAAGAAAAGGTGGGGGATAAATACTGCAAGCATTAGATAAGGGTTTATATGCCTTTGTCTGCTTCCAAACCAACAAAACAAACAAATCTATTAACCCTCTTAACTGACTCTTAAGTTCATAGCGATGGTTTATAGTGGCTGGTAGTTAGCATTTAACATGTAGATTTGGCTCTGATTGAGCACTCAGGTGTTTAGGGGGGTTTGATCTACAGATTACGTAATGTCGAGTAAAGTGAATGCTCAGACAGACGCTTATTCATTCCTCCATAAATCCAGGTCAGGGTCACGGTGGATCCGAAGTCTACACTCTGATTTGGATTTCAGTCCACCACATTCACACTTAATCATACTTAGAGGTCATTTAAAGCAGTGGCGTGTCCAGACCAATTTTAGTGGGTGGTTATTGAATAAGGCATGAGAGCCGTAAACAGTAAAAACTATTTTTTAAATCTTATTTCAGACCCTCACTAAACACACCTCCGATTTAAAGTAGCAAATTGGCCTACTGGTATCGTATAGCAGGGGTCCACAATTCCAGTCCTGGATGTCCATCCCAGCTTGGAGGTTTCTCCAGTTATACCCAACTGATTGCACTTACCTGTTAACTGACAGATTTAATGAGTATGAGTCAAGAAAACTGCAAGGCTTGCTAACCTCCAGGACTGGAATTGTGCACCCTTGTGTGATTGGGGGGAAACATGGAGAACCAGGCACAATCTCTATCTCTATCCTTACAGGTATACATTTAATATATGTATATATGACTACAGATACTTAGTTGAAGATCATATAATGACGTTCGTAACGTGGATGGTCTGCAAAGTCTTTGTGGGTGGCAAGTACTGCCTTGTACAAATGATCCAAATAACATGTTAGCAAGTGGAAAGATAGAAATAAAGTGAGTGCCAGCAAAGCAAAAAAAAAAAAAAAGATATTGAGATGAATAGAAAGAAACCAAGGATGGTGATAGTGTTATTGAGGGACAAAAAAGATGGAGCACTCCAACAACACTCTCCATATTTCAGCGTGAACTTCAAAGAGACCTTAAAAGCTCGGAGGAAGATGATTACTTGGGAAACCGGATTATGAATTGCTGTTTCTCCGTGCCTGAATTACGGTCAGAAGTGAACACCAATGACAAATTCATCTCATTAGTGCAGCTCTGTTGAAAATGCCCTCATGCATTATGAATAAACTGAAATGTTTCAAAATCGCTGTAGCTTGGCCAAACAATATGACACTCGAGTTGAAGAAAATGAAACGTAGGCCGAGATGATTTTTTCTTGAGAATGTTATTCAGTTCTTTCACATTTACTATAAAGAATACATGAATACTCAGACACACATTCATTCTTTATGATAACTACCTGTAGTTTCCTCAAGGCCAGAGGCAAGTCAATAAAGCGACGAGACTGAAAGTGTTGTGGTCTCAAAAAGCTCTTAGATAATAGCAGTGACATTGCAGAATTACATAAGGGTTTTAGGCAGATATTTAGTGAGATGTATTCTGGGAGATGTAGCTGCGTGCTGAAAAATCCTCCGCATTTCATGACCCACGCCGAGCTCGGGAACGTTAAGGCCAGGAGCACAGATGTTGAGTAAACAAACAGCACAACAAGACCATCTCCTCATCACAGGGCTGTCAACTTAAAGGACCCTTATTCACACAGGGCAGAAACAGATATCCCAGACTGCCTGCATTTTTCAGATGAATTTTTTTCTTTTTTTTGCAGCCATCCAGAACTAATATTACCATCCTGGGTGCATTATAGCCACTGCAGACTGGTCAGCTGAATCAGATTGTGGTATTTTGCTGTTTACTCCTCTCGTAAATGTGCTGCAATGTGTCACATATATGTTTGCGTTGGTGTGCCGCCCTGTGACTAGAAGGATGCCAGTTTGATTCCCCCATATCAATAAGACATTAATGAAAACACCCTAACTAACAACCTAACTGCATCCCAGGCACCATGTATAGGGTTGTCCTGCACTCTGGGCAAATGTGTTTACTGCCCTCTAGTGTGTGTTTCACTACATGGATGGGTAAAATGTGGGAGTTGCATATTACATATTTGTAGTTCATTTTTACCATATCTGTTGTTTAGTTTATTTCAGTGTCAGCACATTTTTTTTTTTGGACTGAATATCTGCATTTTCTGTAAAAGGAATATTTTACATTTCGAAGTAGCAAAAATATACACAGATACAGCCAAGTTAGCCATCTCATTAGTAAGGACTCAAAAGATGGCCTTATGTCTCTGAATAGCCAACATCATTAGGACGTCACAGTGAATCCTATAATTGGGAACATTTTGAACAAAAACATGTCAGTCTAGGTTTTGTAGTAAGATAAGACATGTCACTGACTGTGGATATGAGTGTAGCCTTATGAAACACACTGTATACAGCCAGTAACCATGTCTGCGTTCACAGTGTGAACGTCGGACTTCAGAAAATAGATCCTTATTTGTTTGCTGGAGTGGCAGTAGGAGGTGCATGATTAGGTCATGAATTTTTTTCGTCAATGAGGAAAAATTAGAGGTAATTAGGATGGTGGTAATGGGAGCTAATTAGGAGGTGCTGGCAACCCCCACTGCAGCATAGTGCGCTTTTGCGATGTTAGACAATGTTGTAGCTTTTCTTAGTCAATAGTCAGTGATTACAGATTTTAGACTGCCTGGCTGTCTGTAGTCCAGCAGCTGGATAGGATTCCCTAACAGTCATCTTGAATAATTAACAATACTGATGATTCATGCATAGTGGTTGAAATCTAGAGTCCTCACTGTCACTGTCATTTATTTAATTTTGAACTGTTATACTAGCAGGCACCATTATGGCACAGTAGGAGGACCTGTTCTTTTGCAGGTGCAATCTTGAGCTCAGATTTCTGTCTGGGTGGAATTTATGTTCATGTTGTCCCTGTGTCCACATAGATTTCCCTTAGTGGTTTTCTAATCTTCTAAAAATGTCAATAAGTATACTGGGCTCTGTATATTGCCCCTAGATGTGAATATATGTGTGCAGTGGACTAGTGTCCCATCCAATCCAGGGTGATTTCCAGCCTCATGGGATAGACATGATTACTAGCAACTTATATCTACTTGAATAAAGGCCAATACCTAAATTACCTGGTTCACTATAATTACTCTAGGCCTGGCCTAAGTACAGACTTTTATTATTAAAATAATTCTGTGGTCCAATTAGACCAAGTAATGGTTCTATTTTTACTCTGTCTTCCAGGCCATGCTCAAGTCATGCTCCCATGTTCCCTGACTACACTTCCCACAATGCATGGTGGTCAGGCAAGATGGCCACACCTAGCCACGATACGTCAGTTTCCACCCATTCTCAGTTCCCCACATATTGACTTGGTGTTTCCTACCCATTTTTTGTTCTTTGTGTTTACCTGTTTTGAGTTCACTTTGCATTGACTTTGTCTATTTAAGCCCTATGTTTAGTTTAAGTATTTGTGACGTATTAGGATGCCAACCCTGTTTATAAGTTAAATCCCATAATCCTGGTTCTCTCATCCTTGCACATTCTTTTCATCCTTGAACCTAGCCTTTAAGTCTAAAGGTGGAAAATTTTAACCTCAAACTTAAATGACTGTTCCTCTAACCATGATTTATAGATCATTATAATGGACAGATGTAGAAACCATGAATTAGATTACAGACTTTAATTAATTCTATGTTTACTTGCACTTTTTTTTTATAATTGCAACATCTGTGTCACCCAAATAAGAATGGGTTTCCCTTATGAGTCTGGTTTCTCTCAAGGTTTCTTCCTTTTGTTATCTCAGGAAGTTTTTTCTTGCCACTGACGCCACCGGCTTCTCATCAGGGATAAAAAAGGGATAAAATTTCTATAAATGTGTAACCCTTTTCATTATTTCTGTAAAGCTGCTTTGGGACAATGTCCATTGTTAAAAGCGCTATACAAATAAAACTGAATTGAATTGAATGATATGGCTGTTTTTAGACTGTGTAGCAGTGTATTGTCCAGTTGGAAGAGGCATTGGAATGAATGAAGGACAAGTACCAGTGTAACTCATCAGATAGGAGACACACATAGCGTTCACCTGTCAGAGACGTTTGTAGATGTACCAGGGTCCTATGGAATGCCATCTAAACAAACCCCATACCATTATGGAGCCAACAATAGAGTATGTATTTTGAATAGGCTCGTCTGCACCCATTTTTCTGGCACTTCAGTGTAGATGTACATGTAATGTTAATTCAGATTTTACCAAAGTAACAACGCCTTAAAAGCAGCTGGACTCATACTGTCTTATTAATAGAACACAAATGATAGTAATGTTATATATTATAACTGCATATAATGGGGACATGTATACTTGTGACTAGAAGACATTATCTGAGTGTGTGTTTCTGTTTTCATAAACAGTTGTTCAGAAGTGTGTAGCAGCCTCTTCCCACAGCTGCACTCTAATTCATAAAGGGGTTACAACTGCTTAAATGCTGTGTCTTGTTTTCGGTGTGTTGCTGGGCTCCGCTCTCAGCCTTATCTATGTTAAACACCTTTACCAGCTTGGCCCTCTGTTGGGATGCTGGGATTTCTACAGAGAGGCCACAAGAGGATTATGCTGGTACACAGGGCTTACTGAAACCTCTGCGTTAAGGTCACAATAACAGAAAACTGATAAGACCAGGCTCTGTAGAGACAACAAGCACCGACGCTATTGTGTTTTTGATTAATTGTGTTTCTGCAGTTTAAAAAAAGCGCTCCAGAAGAAAATTCCCATGATACTGTAGCTATAATGCATTTGTGTTGAAATCACTGAAACATGTTTAAAGGGTTAGAGGAGGCTTAGTTAGCATAAAAACAGATATTGTGAGGTTTTGGGGGAAATCTGTGAAATTCAGCTCATCATCTGTGGGGAACTGATTACAGCCAACACCACCCTGACTTTCTTACTTCGCTGAGCATAAATAAACTCTATCATCTACTTACAGCAGAGTACAATATACCCTAGGTAGGCAGTCTGCTGATCCATATAGATAGATAGATAGATAGATAGATAGATAGATAGATAGATAGATAGATAGATAGGTGGATGTATGGATGGATGGATGGATGGATGGATGGATGGATAGATAGATAGATAGAAGACCCTCTAGGCCACCATACAGCACCATAGAACACCATAGTGTCCTCTGATAGCGCATTTTAGAAGCTGGCGAAACATCGGATCGAATCCCGCTTGGTAAAGCAGATATCACTATGAATACATTAATTATGGGGCCAGTCGTGGCCTAGTGGTTAGGGAACTGGTCTCATGACCGGAAGGTCGCGGGTTCGATCCCCCATGGCAAGACATGACTTAGGCGCCCTTGAGCAAGGCACCTAACTCCCCGGGCGCTGTGGTTTGGGGCTGCCCCCTGCTCTGGGCAAGTGTGTTCACTGGTGTGTGTGTGTGTTTCACTGCATGGATAGGTTAAATGCGGAGGTCACATTTCTCTGTGTTTGAACTACGAACACAGTAGGCAGATAGTTCAGTTTCATCTTTCTCCAGCGCTCTAGCTAGCATGGACAAAATGATACAAAACATAAATGCAGTAATGCACTATGACTTTAAAGTCTGTATTTTATTTTTAGTTAAAGGTAAATGCACTGTGGTAGACCGAAGTCTGTGTTTACTTTTGTGTTAATATATTTTGAATTATTTGTTCATTGATAGATATTTTTATTTAAGAAAAAGCCAGTCAGCTAAACTAACCTAATACTAATTTAAGTTACAGAATTTCATGCACAATCCTATTTTTGGTATAAAAAGATTTGATACACTCAGTAACCTATAAGTATGTTTTAAATAAATGTAATTTTTTTTACATTGTCAATTCATCTTGTTAATCACATCATTTAAAAAAATTTATAGGCCATTTGAATAGAAAAATCATTCCTGAATCAAAAATCGATTCTGAATTGAATTGTGACCACAAAAATCTGAATCAAATCGAATCGCACCCCTAATACATACCAACAGAAACACAGATAGAAAGGCATACACACATACACAGACAAAAAGGGACATAGACAGACAGATTGACACGCACATAGATGAACATAGACCTACAGAAAGACAGATATATACAGATAAACAGACAGGCAGACAGATGAGGACAGAGACAGACAGAGAGCTGCAGATAAAAAGGCATACAGACAAGTACACACATAAATAGGCAGATAGAAATGTTCACAAACATACAGATGGATGGATGGATGGATGGATGGATGGATGGATAGATGGATGGACGGACAGACAGACAGTCAGTCAGACACATAGATAGAAAGACATACAGACAAACAGGCACACAGACAGATTGACAAGAGACTAGAGCTAGATCTATACAGACACATACAGACAAGAACAGGCATACATACATACAGACATACAGACAGACATACAGACAGACATACAGACTAGCAGGCAGGCAGGCAGACAGACAGACAGACAGACAGACAGACAGACAGACAGACAGACAGACAGGCAGATAGATAGATAGATAGATAGATAGATAGATAGATAGATA
>JAOVVF010000039.1:21620093-21634365 GCA_028565595.1 Duopalatinus emarginatus | reverse complement strand
AGGGCACCTCAGTCGTCCCCTGGGCGGGGATCGAACCCACAACCTTCCGGTTAAGAGACCGGTTCCCTAACCACTAGGCCACGGCTGCCCCCGTATAAGAGCAAATAAGTATAGTGATGCATTGTACTGCTTCTTTATGTGGGACTTTAAATAAGGAATTACCCACAGCACCCTGAATACACACACTTTACCATATTAATGAACAACACACCTATGATGCATCCTTGGCTGGCTTTTTTATCCACTAATACACTAATATTCTGAATATTACAATTGTTATAGTCTCACTGACTGGAATTACGCAATGGTAATATGCATACTGTATGTGGTGAAGGACACTAATTACCATATTTGCCACCAATTACAGTTAATAACATGCAAATTAATTGCTATTTACTCAAGAATCTGCTCAATTAATCCTTAAATATAATGACTTGCAAATTAGGTATTTGTGTGGAATAAAACAATTCAGTGACAGGGTGGTATGTGTCTATAAGAGCATGTAGCGGAGTGTGTTATACATCAAGAAATACTACACTATAAAAAATGAAGCAAATCCATCTGACCAATTCAATTCACAAACGCAACAGCACTGTGGTATAATGCAGTTTGAACAATGACACATAGATCATCATCAATCATCTATCAGTTACCTGGCACCTGTCTATAGCATAGAATATTCACAAAATAAAATTAGGCTATATAAATTCACCATTGATTATAAAAACCATTAAAAAATGGATCAAGGCTCTTCCATATTCAGTGTCACTGAGATCAAGTGACTGTGTGGAACAAGGCCAACGCTGCACGTCTTTCAGCACATTAACATCTCTTAACTTCAGCTGCACCGCACTAGCAAACACATTTATCATCCCTGTCTGCCGAACAGAAGCAAAAAAATCCCCAGCTGTCATGTGTGTCATGACACGGAGGTTGTACCTCCCTCCGGGTGAGCCAGGCTTTCTGAGATTCCCCTTTTAGCCCTGTGAAGCGAATGAAGCACTCCCTAACACACACATACCCTGAACCCGGAGATCAACGCTATTCATTCGACACTGGAGCAGGATAAAGCGATTCACATGCTAAGGTTTTTCAACCATTACCTTATCAAAGATCAGAATAGCAGTGCCATCAGAAAAGAGCTCCAATTAGCTCTCAGTAAAAGCCAATATTCATACAGCATGTGATAATGTGTTTCATAGCACAGCTCTGGTGAATGCTCCTTTCTGATCAGTCAGAAGGTGATAAATTCTGTATAACAGCCATCGTGACAGAAGGTTCATATTGTATTAATGCACATGTATGAATATGTTATGGGGCTTGAATTGCAGATGCTTCACCTAAACAGATTTTTGCCACTAATGTACTTTGTAATAGTCAGAGGTAATGCTGGTCATTTGAGTTCTTCCAGCACAGAAACATTTTAAGGATGGAGGGCTTTCTTAGTAACCAGTGGCATCTCTGGCACAACACTCTGGTGGGACACAAAGAAATCTGTACTCGTCAGTGAAAGTCATAAATGTATAAAGCAGAAGTTAGCAAAAGTGGAGACTGGAAAATGAGTGACCAATCACCAATAACGCCAATGAATTTCACACAACCGGTATATTACTTTGGATTTGTAATGTGATGCTGTATATAGCAAAGATGTCAAGCAGTACACAGTTCAGTTCACTGTGGTCTGCAACTGTAATAACTCACAGACATCCAACACTTTCCGTGACTTAACCTACAACCAAAATAACACGGCGTGTATTAATGCAAAACAGATTCACCAGAAATGTTCAGTGCTTAACAATCTTTTATCTGGGCAAACCTGACGATAACTTTTCAGTCCACCAATCCATAAATAAACTTTAATTTATTTATTTATTAAATTGTCGACTTGATTCATTATATCACCTTGCTATTAATAAAATAGTAAAGGCTAACAGAGCTGTGATGACTATGGTTGGCTGCGGAGCAATGCAATAATCCGATGTTTAACAAACTGTTAATGTAAATCTATTATTTTTTATTGCCCGCTTCGATCATTGGGCCAATGCGATCATGCCCCACAGTTCATCACTGAAAGCGCACTGCACATACACACTGCTCTTTTGAACTGCCCACTCGGTTAGATGAACGATAACGAGCCGACCCCTTGCTCACTAGCCTTTATGTAACAGGTACAGGAAGATGTTTGACATGTATCTGACTGTTTTCATACAGAATGTAATAAATATTATAAAACAATATGAGAAAAATTATGTGGAAAAAAACAAAAATACATATACAGTAATACTAGCGATACTGAATTATTGATCATGCAGTTCATTGCTCCACAGCGACCCCTGGTGTAGTTTAACCCACTGGCCCCTAATATAGAGATGCCCATGTCAGTAACATGACAAACCACTTATTAACGTCAAAAAAGAAAGCAGAAAAGTTGGATATTTATAGGAGTGGGATGTTTATAGCTGCTATAATTACGCAATAACAAGTACTAACTTGATTTGTGGATGTTTCACGGCATTCACAGTATTCACTAGAAACGGACTCAACATATGAGGTGTGTAATAAATAAATAATTGTCAATAATAAATAGCAAACTGCTACGATACAAGGAGGAATACGACACTCTGAGGTATCTTTTTATTAGAAAATAATGATAGCTGTAACAATAACGTGATGTTTTATGATTTATGTATTTATTATCTGACCAGTATAGTATATAACTGCATTTCAGCAGGCTATTAAATACCATTAATAAGCCTATATAGAAAACGTATAGTTACGTGCAGTGTAAGAAATGAAGGTGTTAACTGTGTGGAACAGTGCGTTATCATGCGTTATCACAAAGAATATATATATTAAAAAAAAGTGCAAATTATAAATAAAGTATAGGAAGCATGCTGGCGTCTTTTCTAATATGTATTATTAAAAAAAAGAAGAAGAAAACAATGCATTCTTTGTAATTACCTTTAATTGGCCTAATTATCTTGTGGTGTGTGGTTTAAATCCTATCATGATCTCATTTAAACCAGCATAATGAATTAACTTCACCCTACCCTGTAAGTACACGCTAATCATGTTATTATCTGTTTCAATGAGTTGCTTTTGTTTTCAGTGGAAATAACAACGCATTAGAAGCCTTTCGGGCCAAAAAAGTAATCTGCAACATTAATGAATATTTGTGTTAATGAAATACAAAACTATCGTTTCTCATCCTTAATTACCAGAGCCAGGGATCTCATGTTAATTGAATAATGCTGCTTAATTGAGAGTTCGAGGAATAGATCAATAACGCGAGAGAAAAGCGTTCGAACAAAGCAGTAGGTTTATCAGTGTTTCTGCCCCCAAAATAACAATAAAGCAATAAACTGTGCATGTCTGTGTTAGATATGATTCAGTCAGAATGAATAAAGGCACAGAATACAAAACAGTGTACAACGGAGCAAATCTTTTCCTTTTCTCCTCTTATACAATTCATATCAGAGTTAAAATAGGCATGTTAGTAATGCTGGGTTATACTGTAACGTATCTCCCCTCGGAAAGACATCCCCAGACTTGTATTCACACCTCCACCTACACAGCTTTATATAAGTCCAGGAGCAGCCTAGAGGAGGTAATACTACCTGGGGATGTCAGGTGTGTACAAGAAATAAAGGCATTGGCTGAGCTGTGAGAAGGAAAATGTAAAAAAAAAAATTCAATTTGTTTACTCAGTGATCTGGGTCTTATCTGCTCAGGGATGAAATGGGCATGTGATGAGCGCTTGGATTGGATGGGTAAGGCATCAGATGGGTCTGTCGGACACTCAGGGTGAGAAGACTGCCCTCTGGTTGATGACAGGTTGAATAGGGACTCATGAAGGGTCAAGCAGGGACACATCTGAAATCATCTGCATGTGAGTGAGATATTCAGTGCTTAGACACCTGGGGACAAGATCCCTGACTTTTAATGGCGGGGAAGGCACCTGGACTCGGGCACGACTCACTTAGCTGGAGCTGGAAACGCATCTCGGACAGGAGGATGAGGATGGCTTATGAGATGATGATGATGATGATGATGATAATGATGATGATGATATATAATCAATAATCATTCATTTTGTTGCAGAATGCATGATCGGTTCTAACCTGTGCATGTCTGATAGCGTCATGCACAATGAATAGAGGATGAGTAAATTCTCTTACCCTCGGCCAGAAGGCGCATCGCGTGCACGAACGACGGGTCCAAGCTTTCCTTCTCGGCCAGCAGCTCGGGCAGGTACTTGTCCTGGTCCATGATTTACCCCGCAAAGTGCAAACAACACGACACACACGTGCTTACAAAGGGCAATGACCTAAAAACTCTCTACTAAGTGTCAGAGGCTGACAGTCGATATGCGAGCGCTCTCGGTAAACGCGATGTGGAATAAATCACGGCTACGCACCCATATCCTCGCGCTCGGTTTAAACACGAGACGCCGCGGATCATCCTCCCGCCTCCGCCGGAGAATCTGCGCTCTCGCCACGCCCCCGACGCGCCTGATTGGCCGCCTCGGAGGACACCGGTGACTCCTGGCAACAGTCCCCGGTCCTGATGGAACGATCCAAACGGATGCTTACTTCTATACTGTGCACTACATACTGTGGAGTAGGATAATATCCCCATACACTATGTAGTGCACTTAATATTGGTCAAAAACCTATTTGGGATTGGGCTATCTCATTTTCTGTACATGAGCCTGTAGTTCATTAACACACTTCATGTCTCTGTAGTTGGACAAGGGCCCTAAGAGGACCCCAGGAAACAAAAATATTCTGAATCTGGAATTTAAATGGTTAACCTAATATTTGTAGCTGCACATAGCTTTGTGGTTAAGGAACCTAGAGCGGTTCGAACCTCGCAAGACCTAACTGAAGTACCCTTGAGCAAGGCACCTAACCCCCAGATGCTCCCCGGGTGACATGGATTGGGTTGCCCATCACTCTGGGCACATGTGCTTACTGCCCCCTAGTGTTCACTAGTGTATATGTGTGTGTTTCACTACAGGGTTTAAATGCAGAGGTGAATTCCACTGCTTAGTTGTCAGAAGAGTATCTTACTATGACTTTTATCATGTTAATATTCAGGTCAATATGTCTATGATTTAACACTGGGCAGCCTTAGGCTTGTGGTAAAGTGAAAGTGAACTATTTGCCTACTGTGCCTGCACACAGAGAAATGTGACCTCTGCATTTAACCCATCCATGAAGTGAAACACACACACTAGGAGTCAGTAAACACATTTGCCCAGAGCGGTGCCCGCCGTGCCCAGGAAGCAGTTGGAGGTAAGGTGCCTTGCTCAAGGGTGCTTTAGTCATGTCTTGTGCATTGTGGGGACCCGAGACCTACCAATCACTAGACTGGTTCTCTAACCACAAGGCCACAGCTGCCCCTGCCTTAGGACCAGAAGGTCCCAACCAACAAGACTCGAGCAAGGCACCCAATCTCCAACTGCTCTCTGCTTCAGACAGGGGTTACTCACTGCTCTGGTCATGTGTGCTCACAGCTTTACTAGTGTGTATGTGTGTGTACTAAAGGTTCTAAAGTACACTTTTGCTTGTTTCTGGATTGGTGTACTTCTGGGCTAGTGTGTATCTAGAAATCACAGTGTGGTGTGCCTTTAAAGCATTACTTGAACTAGTAGGACCTTAGTCAAGAAGGTAAGTCCAAGAACAGGATTAGCCGTTGTGGGCAATGCAATTCAAAGGGTGTGCTTGCGAATATATAAATTTTTAAATTATTATTATTATTATTATTATTATTATTATTATTATTATTATTATTATTACTATTATTATTGTTATTGTTCTTGTTGTTGTTCTTGTTGTTGTTCTTGTTGGTGCAGTCCATCACAGGGTACCACACACACACCCATTTACTCACACACTCACACCTAGGTGCAAAAACGAGTTACACCCGTTTATGTCCTGCATTCACTCTAATGGGTTTGGCCTATTCAAACAGGACAACGCACTGCCACACACTTATATAGATGCCAAATTATGGTTAGAAGAACACTCATCTGAGTCAGAATTGTGGACCATTCTGCAGGATGTATCATGTTCATTGCCTATAGAATATTCCGCAAGCTTGCATTTCTGCAGTCCTATGCTTCTTTGGGGGACCTACCAAGTATTAGACTGATGTGCCAGTTTTTCACATCTCCAGGGTCATCAGTTTGATCCTAAATTCAGGACTCAGGTAACTCTGTATGTATTCTCTTTGGGTCTATGTGGGTTTTATCCAGGTTATCTGTTTTCCCCAAAACATGCTATATTGTCCAAAGGTGTAAATGATTGTTTGAAGATGTGTATGTGTGGACCTGTCCAGGGTCTCTTATCTGCCTGGAGTCCCAGGTTAAGCCCAGGTTAAGAATAATTCACTGTGTTTACTGAGGATAAACAAATATAAGAATATATAAATAATATATTCTCCACAATGGGTGCATACCCTTTATCTAGCCATCAAGAAGACAAAATTGATTATGATCTAAGTGCTTAATTGAGGAAAGCACAACGTCTATTAAATGGTGTGTTTAAAATAATAACTAAATAAGTCTTATAATGATTTAACACTGATAGCCATGCAATTGTGTGAAGAAAAAGAAACAAAGGTAAGCAATTGAACAAGTGATCTGTCTTAAGGAAGACACATGTTCCATATTCATAGCCGGGTACAAGGTCAACTCTATTTGTTGCTTCCATGAATACTAATCAGTTGCTTTGTTGTGTTGCCTCAGTTTGCCAAGATTGATTAGGCATGTGTGACAGTCGGTCTATAGAAGGAAAACATGTGCTAACACACATACATGTAAATATGAGTTGAGGATGGAGAGATTCAAGTAAGATGAAAAAAAACAAGCTTGCCTAATTAATGCTTGAATTGATTACCACATTGCTGGCAAACATCTGTACACCCAGTGTCACACTGCCCCAATAAAAACCGGCTGTAATTTTACACCACACTAAAATATATGGTACAAAATATATGAGCAGTGGCACCCTGTGAGATTTCTGAGTTGCTTCCCTTTATTTATTTCTTGTGTTACATATTAGAACATATTAAAATAGACATCTCAAGTGAAAAAATATTATTCAAATATATACTATTTTATATATATACTATTTGCATGTTCTCCTTATGTCATTGTGGGTTTCCTCTGGGAGCTCCAGTTTCCTCCCACCATCAAAAGACATGCAGTCTGGTACATTAGAGATACTAAATTGCCCCTTGGTGTAAATGACAATAAAGGGTGTTTTCCTACATTCCACCCAATAAGCACATCATGGGATAGACGAATGAATAGTAGAGTAAGCGGCTTAGCGAGGGGGTGAATGTACACCAAACCAAAAGCAAACTTTCCCAATCAAATCTAGCCATAGTGAAAAAAGAAATAAATAAAAAATAAAACACAAAATCCAGCTCTGACCTTCTGAGAGCTCATTTGAATTTATGATCCTTATTCTAATGTTAGTCATACACTATTGATTCCACTCTGTCCTTCTAAGATTCATTTACTTCATTATACATACCGCCCGTAGCGGCTCTGAATATGCCACAGACATTTTGGCTTTTACATCCCACAAATGATATTCATACATTTTGCCATGTGCTTTCATTCATAAGCTAAGCTTTAACCACAGAACTTTAAACAGGATCCTCACTGTCTAAAAAAGCTGATAAGTCCATGTAACGTGATGGCTTTATAATGGTATGTGCTTTGTTTAACTGGCATTCGATGGGACCTCTGATATGACTACAAACTTCTCTGACAGGTGAACGCAGTGTGTGCCTCCTTTCTGATGAGTTACATCTGTTCATGTCAGGCACCTGATGGGTTTGGCCTCTTCTTAAAGGACAATAGAGACACACCAATTATAGTCTGGAGACACCCATTTGAGTTTGTGTTTTTGCCATTCCCACCTTTTGTTAGTCACCAGATCTCAACATTATCAAACACACCTGGGACGCCATGCAGTGTGCTGAGGAACACAGAAATCCTAAACAACAGAGCTGTGAACCATTCTGCAGAATGTATAATGCTCATTGCCGACAGAACATTTTAGTATGTCTGCAGTCCTATGCTCGCATAGGGGACCTTACAAGTGTTAGGCTTGTGCACCAGTTTTTCTGGCACTTCAGTGTACTTTGGAATTCCGCTTGAATAAAGCATCAATGAGTTAATGGTTAAAGGTAGAAAGCTATGTAGAAAAATACACTTGCAGTGTAGCCTACTTGAGTCATGCTTCTTAAGTTATTGTTTTTTTCCCCACACACTCCAAAATGTGTGAAGAAATTGTATTTAAATATCAAATAGATCAAAATTAAAAGCGCTTTTGGAAATCGTCTGACTAGACCATCATTAGTGCATGACAAATAATACAGAACAGGCGTAGACATTAATATCACATGAGCATTACCCAATTAGTGACAGCTCTGTTTAATCATTTCATAATTAGTCAACAGTGTAATTAGTGCAATTTTATGTTGTAGACCATAACAAATACCTTCGTGGCAGGGTAGATGGTGTCACATACATTTTATTTTCTAACAACAAAGCATACCGTTGGTTTATTCATTGTCCTTCTACTTGATCATATTAGCTGGATAACTAATGTGTCCAACTGCCTTAGATTGAAAATGAATGCTGTGTCTCTAATTTAGTTTCAGCAGCTTTTGTAATTCATATCAAAATTCATAATTTCATCCTGAATTCTTGCCTTTTTGAGCATGCTTAGCTTTATATTCATAGCTAATGAAAGAATATCAGTGACTTAGATGTCGTCATTAACATACAGATGATTAACAATGTCTATATGGACAATATTACAAGCCTTACTATTAACATCCATGATAGAGCCCTTCAAAATATTATACTATACTCCGCTGTTTTCCATTTAGGATCCAGATGCCTGAGTTATCGGGGAAGTGTTCATGCTCCTAAAAAATCATTTTTGTCCCTTTTATAAAGACTGCTCCCTTATTCCGTGTCCTTCTCACAGAAGGTAATCCTATAATACTGTTTACCAGACTAGAGTTTAATTAAGGTTTGAAAGATGTGGTCTGTTTACTCAGGCTGAGGAATAATTAAAAAAAGACGATTTTTTAAATCATGATGATATAAAACGTGACAAAAGGGTAGGAATTCATTAAATTCATGCTCAATATCAGGAACTGCCTATAATTAAAATGACATCTCTGGGTTAAGTAAGGGTTCTGTATGTAAACACTTTATTCCATTTGAGAGGGTTTGCATTTTAGGGTAAATTGTGTGCTTTTTTATTATTAGTTCCAAAAGCACTCTGCAGGTTGATATCAATCTTGTGATGCGTGATATGTGCCAGAAAAACTGGTACACCAGTCTAATACTTGGTAGGTTCCCCACAGGAGCATAAGACTGTAGAAATACGTCAGGACATGGACTCTATAAGCTTGAAAAAAATATTCTGCAAGCAATGAATGCCATACTTCCTGCAAAACAGTCCACAATTCAGAGATCTGGTGATTTACGTAGGAATGGCAAAACCCCAAACAAACTTTGTGTTGGCGCATAGGTCTGCTGAAGCAGGCCAAACCAATCAGAATGAATGCAGGACATAAACGGGTGTAACTTTTCAGAAAGACAGCAGATAAAGCATTCACCGACCCAGAGACGTTTGTAGACACACCATCTTGTGATGTGTGATAAGTAACAGACAAGTTATACATATCAGTTCACTGTTTTGTGTACTATGATTGTAGTCAGTAGTGCATTGTTAGCATGTCAAAGCAGAAGATGTTTCAAAATCATTATTTACTGTTGTTTAGATTGATTTACTTGCCTACTGGATACAGTTCAATTGCTTTTTAGAGCTCTCTAGTGGACATCAGTGAAACTACAGGATAGAAATCTGACAATTGTACTTGGCTGAAAGGTGCTGTGTATGTTTTATACTCTGCTGGATAAAGTGATGATGCAATAATACATATTTATGGTACCCATCAATTGAGGACATTGTAGCATCATGGTTACTGTTTGGGAGCTTGTTAGTTTAAATCCCAAAACTATCAGAGAGGGACTGCCGGGTCGCCGAGACGATCCATTCTCAGGTTCTTAGCCTGTCTGCCAGATAAATGTAAATGCAAGTATTTCATGGGCGTAATAAAAATGCTGAATATATACTTTCTGTTCCTGTCCTTCAAGTGTAATTCATTAAAAACATTTTATATGTGTTACTGCAGTAATCAGTCTGTCAAGAGCATTTAAGAAAAATTCTGCTCGCAACTGATATTCAGACTCATTATGGATTAATGATCTATCAAACACTAAAGCACACATATATGCTTGCAATGCCAGAACCTGGGTCTTGGCTGAGATTTCATAAAAGTGATGAATGATACCGTGGCTACACCAATGTAGTTTATCTAATGGTCAGGAGATCTAATGCTGGTCAAAGCAAATTGACTTTGTGCCCCAGAGCAAGCTCTCTAACAAAATTCATGATTACAAGCACTGTTAAATGGTGCAGAGCAGTGTGTGTGTGTGTGTGTGTGTGTGTGTGTGTGTGTGTGTGTGTGTGTGTGTGTGTGTGGACCATATTTTTACCTTTTAATAGACAACCAAATTTCTACATAATGCTAGGAATATGTGACAGTTTTGTCCTTGTGGAGATATTTGGCTGAGCTCCATGAGGACAATGTAAATTATATTTACAATAAAGTAAATTTCCTGTGCTAAATTGCCCCTAGCTGTGAATGTGTGTGTGTGTGTGTTTATGTGTGTGTGTGTGTGTGTGTGTGTGTGTGTGTGTGTGT
Organism: Duopalatinus emarginatus; assembly: GCA_028565595.1. Taxonomy (NCBI): domain Eukaryota; kingdom Metazoa; phylum Chordata; class Actinopteri; order Siluriformes; family Pimelodidae; genus Duopalatinus; species Duopalatinus emarginatus. The sequence continues at coordinate 21,623,559 of JAOVVF010000039.1, read as the reverse complement.
GTGTGTGTGTGTGTGTGTGTGTGTGTGTGTGTGTGTGTGCGCGTGTGGTGCCGTGCATTGGACTCCCTTCCAAGGTGAATTCTCCTGCCTTGTGCCCAGAGTTACAGAGATTTCAAGCACTGGATCTACCATAACCCTGACCCAGATAACATAGTTATTGAATATGAGTCTGGGGATTTATTTCTGATTAGAGAGGTTGCTAGGGTTAGGCGTAGGTGGTGGTATAGCATTACTCATTTATTCATGATCTAAGCCACTTATCCTAGTACTGGGTCATGGTGGGGAGTCTATCCAGGGAAACAGGGAAACACCCTGAACAGGTCACCAGTCAATCATGAGGCAATCACAGTTTGCCTGACTGTGGGTGAAACCATAGATGGAAGAGGAAACACGCACAGATATAGGGGGAACATGCAGGCCCGCCTTTGGTGACTGTTGGCCCACTATGTCACCATTTGTAGTTTTATTATTATTAAGGTAAGGGGGGGGGGGACGACCCGGTTAAAAGGTAAATTAAAAAAATGCTTTTTTGTTTGGTTGTGATAGATGGGGTAGGAGGAATATTTATAAGTTTTATGTTTTAGATCCAGAATTAGTTTTTTTTTATGCATTTATCACCATCCAACAGTTTTAGAGCTCTCCTAACCCATGAGGCTGTTGTGATCCCTCACAAGGCAAGAGGAATGTGTAGGCCTGATGTATTTGTTATTTTAGCCAAGACCCAGGATGCAGAAGGCAATAGCCCTCTGTGTAAATTATTAAGCAGTATGAGTATGGGGCAGTGAGAGCAGTTCAGATGGGGAAAGAGGATATTAAAGCCTGCTCACTTTGGGAACTAATAGCCCTAAGACCCTGAAGTCTCATTAACCTACTGTTTCACTCTGCGGTGGGTTTCCCTTTTTTTCATCATTCACTGCATCTTTTCTCAGTAATAGGTCCTGTGCTCTACTGAGGCATTTCTATCAGCACTGCGGCAATATTTTGGTATTAATAGGTTAATATGGTGCATTAGCTTTGTACTCCGTCTACATCTGCCCTGCCACTGATAATAGACTCGAAAGTGTGGTGGTCATAATCAAGCTTTACATTTCATAATTTTATCATTTCAGACAGCGGTGGTGAAAATTAATCCAGAGTGGTTCATTATTAATACCGACAAATGTACAAAACAATTAGTGTGAATTTCCCCAAACCACAAAAGGCTCTTCTCTATGCCACATCCCAAATTACATCTGCATGACAGCTCATGCTTTGCCTCAGGGTAAAGGTGGCCCTCTGAGCAATCAGAACATGACCCTGCAACAATTAAATTACCCAAAGGCTTGGCTTTGCACTTGCAAATAATGTGAAAGTAAGATGTAAGTGATGATCACAGCATTGCCAGGAGAGGTAGGTCCTCATTGATGCTGTTAAGTGCAGCTCAGAGGTGTGAGCACAAAAATCTGCAGCAAAGGAAAGAAAGAAAGCAGTGATGTGAAGTTTGTGTGATCATGCATCAAATTTAGCATTACTGTTCAACTCACTGAGAATTATGGAAAAGAACCATGTACAAAAAAGAACGTATGTATTCTCACACCATCTGTTTCTGTTCTGCAGGTTCACCACAGAAGCTCCTCATTTAAAAAACAGAGGATGTGGTATAAAAATAAACTTGACATTAGTGTCTTATACTACAATAATGGACAAAAGTACTTTTCTACACTATCTGATAAAATGAACTAATTTGGCATCTGCAGTAAAGTCTGTGAAGTATTTATGCAATTTCCATATGGGTTTCCTCCCAACACTAAAAAACATAACACTAAATGAACCGACTGCTCTGCCTAGTTTCAGCTAGGTGCGGATGATGGGGTGTGTATCCTGCCCTGTAACCAAGCAGCAGTCCAACCAAAGTACACTGAAATGCCAGAAAAACTGGTACAGACAATGCAAGCCTATGCAAAATATATAGCAACACCACCTATGCACGACATTGGCTGCATCCTCCAGTGCCTATAGACATCTATGGAAGCAGACAGGTGAACACTATGTGTGCCTCCTTTCTGACGTGTTACACCTGTTAAAGTACTATATTCATTTTGATGGGTTTGGCCTCTTCCAACAGGACAATGTACTGCCACACACATCTGGAGACAAAGTATGGTTAGAGGAACACTGATCTCAGTTTAGGGTTTTGCAAGTGGTTGGTGTGGTAGAATGGTAACATCATTGGCTCTCATGTGAGAGACCTGGGTTTGATTCCTGATTCCTGGTCTGGGCAGCCAGTCTGTGCTACACCAATAAGGGTCACTTTGTCTGGCACTTCAATGTATATGCTAAGGATAGGATTTAGATCCACTGTGATCCTGATCCGGATTAAGCAGTTAGTGAAGATTTAGTGAAGAGTAAAAATATTGAACGCTTTAGAGCAACAGCAGTCAAAATAGGCAGTGGTAGCTCAGTGGTTAAGATGTTTGCCTTCTAAACAGAAGGTCATGACAGTACCATGTTGTCACTGCTGGGCCTTTAAGAAAGTTTTTTAACTGCTCAGTTGTAGAGACATAAATAGATCTGGATAAGACTGTCTGCCACATGACTGGAAAAGCTACAGTCAGCAACAATTAACTGACATTTTTACAAAGATTATTTTTTTTTGCCTGGCCTAAAGATTGCACTTACTGAAAGCTACACTTAAGTCTCATTTATTATTCAGTGGATAACATCAGAAGAATACTATAGACTTAAAGATAAAAGCTCTAATGAAATTAAAAATGATTCTGATGATTCTGATGCTCATACTGGGAATCCTTTTAAGACCTATTTACTACCGTCTTTCATCTGCATACAACTGTGCATGAGTAACTATCCAGTGTCACCCAGAGGATGGCCTCCTCTTTGTGTCTGGTTCCTTTCAAGTTTTCTTCTTCACGTTGTCTCGGAGAGTTTTTTCTTCCCTCTGGCTCACACATTAGGGATCTGAATCTAAGCCAACATGAGTTTCATAAAGGATAGGACAATGTCTATTGTTAAAAGTACTATACACAGTAAATAAAATTGAGAGAATACATTAAATACATACTGCAGTGTAAAACAGGTTACATATAGCTTTATATAGCCATATAGCTTTAATTACATTTTATAGTAATCCCTAAGGTGAAATATCTTATTGCCATTCGCTGTCCTTTTGGTAAGTGTCTATGGTTCTATTTTAGAAAAGGTTTCAAGAGAAATTCCTTCAGAAACTCACCATTAACCATTCAATTAACCCAGAAAAGGAATGTCCTTTTTTTACTGCTGCAGGGCTTTTTGTTCCAACCAAACAGGAGCTATACACGATTTAATCGGTTTGTCCTTCAGTTGGCAATCAGGGGTGGCTCCTGTTTGCCTGGAATGAAAATATGCTAGCATACTGGTACAAACCGGATTCCAAAAAAGTTGGGACACTAAACAAATTGTGAATAAAAACTGAATGCAATGATGTGGAGAT
>JAOVVF010000039.1:21534963-21578670 GCA_028565595.1 Duopalatinus emarginatus | reverse complement strand
GATAGATAGATAGATAGATAGATAGATAGATAGATAGATAGATAGATAGATAGATAGATAGATAGATAGATAGTGTTTCAGTGCCCTTCACCCAGTGACCCATGGGATAGACTCCAGCACCCCACATGAGCCAGAAGTAGGATAAGTAACTGAGATAATGACTGAGTGAGTGAACATTAGTTATAAAAAAAAAAATAGAATAAGTATCTTTGAACTTGTCACAGTAAGGATGCTCAAAAAAACTGTGAAAACCAGAGCAGTCAAAAGATTTAATACATTTTTATTAAATATTGCATAATAATGAAATCACAGCAGTAAATAGCATGTTTAAATCCAACATTCTATCTGTAACTTCACTGCAAAATAAAGGAAAACGACATCTAACTGCAATGTGAGCCTCTGCGTGCGGAAGATCACTACAGGCATTATATCACACTCTTTATGAATATATCCAGTGATTGCAGTCAGGATCTTTGTAACTGTGTCCTATGACACACTTGTGGTAAAGCATCATATCATATAACAAAGAAAAATGGATTTCTCTCTCAATGCATTAAGGCAAAATAAAAAAAAAAATGAGGCACGGTTAACAGAGGCATCTGGATCCTAACACAGTGTTAGAAATCTGTCATTCGTTCATATCGGAGCATGTGAGCCAAAAAGCAACTCGCTGTGCTTTCCTAAAACTCTTGCTGTAATATAAACTTTATTCCTAGAGGCTGTTGTGATTTCAAACATTTTATTCTTTTATACTATACATATTTACAAGTACGATTCCCTCGTTTCTGCTTATGTCCAAAGCACAGGATTCTCAAGACGCTGTATTCTTTTGCACATAATCTTTCATGCAGTCGAATGGAATACAGCTGTGATGAATTTGAAAACCTACGTGAATGTGATTTGAATCTAACGTGATGACAACCGCAGCCGGACAATGATATATACTGTATCGTTAACCAAGAACAAGATAAATACTGTATGTGGATGTGTTAGGAGCAAAGTATCCATGTGATGCACTCCACACATGCTTAACAGTGACCCTCTGTGGCATGATATGGAACACAGTAATACAGGGATTAAAAATATTCAGGTATCATTTGCTCATTAGCTTAAATACTTTGTAGCTGTCAGAGGTGCAACACTGTGTAGAAACTCATGCTTGATACGTTCTCAACATCAGCTTTGATTAGCGTTTACTTATTACGTTTTCCTCAGGTTCAGTATACACCACACTGAAAATGCAGCTACAGCAGAAGTCACTAAACAACCATGAACAGTTTGATGGTTTAGTATACAAATTTAAAAAAAACATCCTAATGTAGCTTACTTGTATAAATGGCACTTCAAGATAGGAAGGAAGGAGGTACGGCATTTCATTTCATACCCATCAGAAACATTTCTGCGCTCAGATGATCAGACGATCATAAAGTTCTGTAAACCCATGTTAATATAAGCTCCATCTTTTTAAGAAGAAATATATATATTTACATATTTCACACAGGCCTGTGTAGTACAGCAACATATTAAGGTGATCATATGTGCTCTTTAGGAGGACCAGTTTTTGATCTGGATTATATGTTCAGATTTAGGAAAATACCAACATTTCAGTAATAATTTGAAATACTACAAGACTAATGATATGCTGTATTTACATTGCCTTAATGGGTTCCTAAAATAGCTCAATAATCCTAAAATATGCATTTTATTCTCTGTTTTTGCTTTATTTATGTTCACACTATTGTTTAAAATTTCTAACACCTATTTGTTCCCCCTTAGAAGTAGGGATATGTTTTTGTGCCTAATTCTCCCAGCAGTAATTTTTACTCTACCTCTTGTTTGACCCTAACACACTGCTGTAGCACACGAGCCAATGAAATACACTACAAGTCAAAAGTTTGGACATTGGATTAGACCTGTTTTCCACGGTATTAAATATGTAGGTAAATGTGTGTCTAAGATAAATATAATTAGTAAATACAAATGTTGTGTGTATACATTTATTTCTGAAACAAGCATATTAAAAAGTAGCTTTTATTACTTTTGTGGTTAAGTACCCAGCCTTGTGAACAGAAGGCGCCTAACCCCCCATGGATGTGGTCGCCAACCGTTTCAGGCCGGTGTGTTCACTGCCCTCTAGCATATTTGACTGCATGGATGGGTTTAAATGCGGGGTCAAACATTTCTATATGCAAACACAGTGGTCAATGAGTGGTTCACTTTTGCTTTCACAAACAAGTAGTTTTCATTTAGTAGGTCCTTAATGAAGCTGGTTGAGACGATGCTAAGACACATAAGGTATAGTGTTAAGAATCTAAAATATGGAACAGTGCTGATTGGATTGACTTTTCCTTTTCTGTAATATTTTCTAGTGTTTTGAAACAACATATGGAATTATACAGTGAACGAGAAAAAGCTTTATTTGAGCTGGTGTGTCCACACTTTTGACTTGTATTTTATATATTTTGGTTGCTTCCACTGTCTAACTGCACAAACAGTATAAAAGGCAATATTAGTCGCACTACTTTCTGACAGTTGTTCAAATTTATCTGCTGATCTACTGACACCAAAACAGAAGTAAATCTTCCGGTTTACTAAACATGATTTCATTGTTCAAACATGTCATTCACGAAAATTTGTAAGTCTACTAGTAACAGATTTGTTTAATAGCTCAGGGAGGATTAGGACTGTCATTGTGTAAAAACGTAAGAGACAATCAAGGATCAGTCTTCCCTTGTTTTTGTGTTTGTATAAAATAAAAGATGTGAGCAAATCAGGATGGTTTCAAAGTAGAATTATCCTATATGTCTATAAAATAGAATTGTCAACATCTCAAAACCTTCTAAAACAGGTTTAAAATAATATTATGAATCATTACATGTTAAAATATTTTGCCTTCTATTAGCTGATATACTGTAATAAATTAAAGCAGTAAATTTCCATACATCTGATCTCCAAAACATCCTGATTAGCCCACACAGACTTAAGTGCCTATAGTTCAGTGATAACAGTCCATGTGGCAGTTCACATTTGAACAGGAACTCAACCACGCCATCTATATTGCTCTCAAAATATACACAGGGAGTCTGGTATTGATTTTCAAGATATATGTCAATCTACCCGCCCCCCCCCCCCCCCTTTTTTTTTTTTTTTTTTTTTTTTTTTTACTTTTGTCCGGCCCCTTAACCTTCAACACTGATACCCTCCTTTAAGTGCCTTCAACTACACTCTGACCCTTTACAACACTGGTGCTAGTCTGTTTTGTCTACTTTTTGCTGTGTTACTGTCAGGTATGTGATTCAGTAAAAAAAAAATGTTATACAGTCTGGACATTAACATTTCAATTTAAATAAAAACAAAATGTAAATAATATATATTATATAAAACGACAAGCTGACAAGCTGATCCTTGTAGTTTTACTACAAAATTTCTGCTAACATGCTACAAACCTTACCGATCACATACCTGGACATTCACCTGGGCAAAATACAATACTGACGGAAAAAAAGAAAAAAAAAAAAAACACTTGAGCTCATCAGTGACAGTGTCCCACACAGGCTGCTATTAACATAGTGTTAGAATCTCTACATACACATCAGACATTTTCACATATCACAAGTTAACAGCCTTCACATAGTTTCCTGGGAACGTGCCGAACTGTTTTGTCCTCTTAGATGTACCTGCATACACACACAGAGCAGTGCAAATATATTTGAGTCACAGTCATGTGATCAGTAACAGGGCAGTGTGTTGCTATGCTAAGGCCTCTGCAGACTGATTTAGTAACGGTGTAACTGTGTAATACAGGAAGGAGGCCAGTTCAGTAAACTATTCATTACTGTGACTGCTGACATACCCACAAACCAGCCGTCATCACATTTTTCCATGACGTTCACAAGGTCTCCCTCCTGCAGCTCTAGCTCGTCGTCATTCTGTGGCACGTAGCTGTACAAAGCCTGGAATCTGCACACACACACACACACACACACACACACACACACACATGCACACATGTTGGTTTCACTATCTATGTCAGGACTTTCCATAGACATAATGATAAATGTTGCTAATTAATGCTACAGCTAACCTAATTAATTCATCCTAATCTTAACCTTAGGTTATTAACCTAACCTCAGTAACCAAAGTGAAAACTTTCGGTTTCCTTTAAATTTAGGAATACAAAATTTGGAGTTTCTGCCAATTGACCTGACATTTCACATAAACCCATACAAACACCCTGCACATATCAAGGCTTTAATTTACAGTATCAGCACGCATCAAGACTTTGTGTTACAGGATAAGTACAAACCTGTTTCTTATTGTTGCTTGTTGGGAAAACACACGAGAAAATGTTAAATAGCCTTTAGCACATAAAGAGAATTGACGTAATGGGTTTTGTCAGATCACTAAAGCTTCCATAAAGGATTTTCTTTTCAGGTTATTATATCCAAGAAATCATTCAAAACACACAACACACCGACATCAACACAGGCTGATGATACTCACATGCCACAGCTCAGGCGTCCAGGTTCGGGGCTGCTGCTTTGGGACTGGGGTTGCTGGGAAATGATGAGAGAGCGTTTACTGAGGTGGGGCATCAATCTATGGGCGGAGTCTAACGGGCGGGACAAAGTACTGCAGTACCTCACTGAGGTCTCTGCAATATTTATGATTTCATTACACACTGCCTCCTATCAGAGGGAGGAGGATCCACAGAGTGAGAGGAAGTGTCAGTCAGTCAGATGGAGGAAAGGACGGGTGGGTTAGAGAAGAGAGGAATGGAGAATCGGTGAGTAACAAGAGTAGAAAAGAAGGGTTGTCCAAAATAGCCAGGAAAGCCAGAAGGGTGTGGGGAGAGAATCCAGGGAAGATGCATGGAAGAGTAAGATAACAGAGTGAGTCCACTTGGGCAGAAGGAAAAATTAGAATTATAAAGGACAGATTACACACTTATGTCATGCATTATAAGAGTGAGTTGTAAAGATTAGAAAATATAAAAAGAAAGATGATGAGTACAAATGATTGGACTTGAGTAGCTTTTAGGTAAAGTATTACATTTCCCTGATTTTTCTCAATAAAACATCAGCGCCATCGCTAGTTTATACAGTACAATATGAGTTACACATTCAGTTCATTTATTCAATGCATGACCAGCCATTTTTGAGCATTTTAATGTGCGATCTGTAAGAGGTACCGTAAATGAGTTGGCGTTCATGTTGTTGTCCTGGATGTCAAACAGCATGACCGGACTTCTTGAGGATCTCCCATGGTAATCGCCTTCATTCTTCAAAGGCTAAGGGGAAAAAAAACAATGGGCCAACCATTAGGCTTTATGACGTTCTATATGATATTATCTCTGGAAAAAAGAGCGGTAACAAGATTTCACAAATGGTCTTTTTGACAAATTATAGCTCAGATTTTAGCTCATGTGCTTCGTGTTCTGCGTCTCATAACAGATACACATAAGAGCATTGTGGAAAAGAACGTAAGTCAATAACAGGGACCAGATTTCTTGCTGCAGTCACAACAATAGGAACACCAGCACTTTTGACTCCCAGGTACTTCAAACAGTGGAACAGTAGAGCCTTACTGTAGCATCAGTGTGCACACATACATCAGCTTTTGGGAATCAAATCTACTTCCTGATGAAGAGCAACATCGTCTTATCACAAAAGTGTCATGGCAAGGTATATACACTGGTCAGCTGTAACATTAAACCGCCTGCCTAAACAGCTCTGACCCATTGAAGCATAAACTCCACAAGACCGCTGAAGATGTGCTGTGGCATCTGTGGCACCAAGAGTTTAGCAACAGATCCTTCCTTGGATCCTGTGCAGGATTGAACCAGATGGGCTAGCTTTCACCCCTCACATACATCAGTGAGCTTTGGATACCCATGACACTGTAGCTGGTTCACCAGTTGTTCTTCATTGGGCCACTTTTGGAAAGTACTGACTACTGAATACCAGGAACACACCACAAGACCTGCTGTTTTAGAAATGCTCTGACCCAGTCAGCAATCACAATTTGGCCCTTTGTCAAACTAGCTCAAATCTTTACACTTGCCCATTTGTCCCGCTTCCAACACAGCAACCTTAAGAATGAACTGTTCTCTTGCTGCTTAATATATCCCACCTATTGACAGGTGCTGCTGTAATGAAATCAATGTTCCTCACTTCACCAGTCAGTGGTTTTGAGGTTTAATGTTACAGCTGATTGGTGTATTTTATCATGTTCAACAAAAATGATCTAAATGAGTCTAAAATAAAACCAAACAAATGGAAAAACAAGCCGGAGGTAAAAGAAAAAGCATATCTCACTTTAAAATGGAGAGTTTGTAAAACTTTAAAACTCCCAACCTCACTTATATTGATAGGTGCTGAGTTTAAAGAATAGTATGGCCTTCTGTTCTTGTCAATTAAATCATTGTAACCACACACACATGCACACCTACAGCCTATTAATGATTCCTTTCTGTGTATGTTGGCTAACATTGCCGAAACCATTTCCTCCACTTGTTATACAGAGTTTAGACCCTGCTTAGTTATAATGTGATTTACTTTAGTGGGACATAGTATAAGAAACTATTGGAAATCTGCCAGTCAATCAAAGATAAGAAAGACATTTATGGCAGTTAAGGCAATGTAATATAAAGCATTAATGTCTGTCATATATGATTTCCAGGCAGCATTACCCTTATGACAATTGCCCATAATGGTTACTGGACTTTCTTCTACCATTGGATATAAACTATCATAGTAACTCACATTACATCCTAACAATACCTTCATGACACATTATGATATGATTACTTTTATAGCTACGTGTCTTTTGTCACATGTGTGACAATGTATTTTTTTGAGCAATACACACTGCATGTTTGAACCTGGACATGCAAAGTATTAAACCAACCCAGCAGTCTTCATTATAGTCATGTTAAAGCACTCAAAAGTCTCACAAAGGTCATGCAGCCATTCCATTCACAAACGTGTATCCATAAGGTGAAAGCCTCAAATGTGTACACAAACTCTCACCAGATAACAAGTCGTGGTACTGCTCCTTAATCGAGTTGTTAGTCCTAAAGCTGACACTAGTGACAACTCTGGTTTTAGCAACACTTGGAATAAGCACTGCACACCATGCAGGAGATACCTCTGCTGGACTATTTCTCCAGCTGCATGGTGCCTTGCGGGAGCCGCCAAACCTGTCCAGCTCTCCCCCATCACCCTCCTGCAGCTCTGCATTCAGCCTTCCTGCTCCACCCAGCCATCCCTCCAAGCCGGCATCCCCACACGGACTCAGACTTCGCGACAGACGTGGTGAAGGGGGGAAAAGGAGGAAGTCCTCTCCCTGTGGCGGGGTGAAGGTGAGGAACGGAGTGGCGGAGTTGGGCCGGGGTGGATACGGAGGGGGCAGGGGGGAGGAGGACGGCGAGGCCATTGGTGAGATGCAGTATGGGCTGTTGGTGATTGGGGGCACGGGGCTGGCTGAGTGTGATGGGGGCAGATATTCACCCAGACGATAGGCAGTACTGGGTAGAGGTGGCAGAGGAGGAGTTGGGGCAGCTGGGGGGCTGCAGCTCACACCTCCCACTGTGAGGGAAATCCACTCACTGGATATGGCATGGACTTCAGGAGAGACAGAGCGGCGTGGTGAGCGTGGCAGGGGGAGAGGGGCGGTACTGAGGCGGGTACGCACCGGCTTTGAGGTCAGGAAGGTGGATAGAAGGGGAGAAATACAGAGGCAAAAGAGTGTAAGGCAGTAAACATGGAAAGTAAATATAAAAGTAAAAATAATAATAATAAAGATAAACATGGAAAGTAAATATAAAAGTAAAAATAATAATAATAAAGATAAACATGGAAAGTAAATATAAAAGTAAAAATAATAATAATAAAGATAAAAAATAGGTGGAGAAATATAAAATTATGTTTAATTTCTTAAGTGCACATGACAAAATATATTTATTAAAAGTCTTAGAAAAAAGGCTTAGAAAAAGCCTAGAAATTGCAGCAGCAAAGATTTTATGTCTTTTCAGATAAATTCTGTTGATTTAAAAAATCAGTATGTTAATACATGATATTTGGGAACAGGAGGAATAACTGCTACTCCATAGCTCTACCTAATGAAGAAAGAAAGAAAGAAAGCCACTTATTTTAATAGGAGAAGCAGAAGGCCTGTAGATGGTATGAATGGCCTGTAGGTGGTGTGAAAGGCCTGGAGATGGTATGAACAGCCTGTAGGTGGTGTGAAAGGACTGGAGATGGTACGAACGGCCTGTCGGTGGTGTGAACAGCCTGTCGGTGGTGTAAAAGGCCTGTAGGTGGCACTCACCTGTGGAGAGGCGTTTGTGCTGCGATGTGGTGATTGGCTAAGTGGAGGATCAGGGTAGTCCACTCCATTTTTAACACGAGGCTTTTTGTGCACGTCCACGTAAGTGACTGGGAAGATGCCTTGTCGGTTGGTTCCTGAAATTTTCCCTTCGTACCAGTTTTCATCCACCCTACGAATGAGTGTTATCCGTTCCCCCTGCAGGAAAGGAAACAAACATAGGAGTAAATGGTCAGCACATCAGCACACAGTCACAGCTGAGACATGCAGGATTAAATATGACTATGACAGCTTTGATATTTTATTCTTTGGGATTTTTTCCAAGTTCAATCCTAGGTGTAATCAAGTCCTTCTTTCTTGCAGAGCCGCTCTGGAGATATGGACACTGATTCCAGTTTACAGTCTGATCTGTGTAAGGTGTCATGTGAAAGACCTTATTTACTGACATTTAACATTCTACAATATCAGACAAAATAATTCTATATGAACATACTATTCCACTGAGGCGAGCCTATTTTCAGTAGTAAGAAGGCAGGATTATCTTGTCTAGTTCCTGTCTGGTTCTAATCAGAAACAGTCTACATTTTATATAGCAACGGTTAAAATATCACTAAAATATACAGTCCATTATTATATGATCCAATCAGCATCATGCCTGGTAACTCTCAAGCCTAGCATGTATGTGTATGTGCGATAATTATAAACTTTAGTGCAACTCAGCCTCCAAGTGTACGTGCAGAACCAAGAAGATATAATGCAGAGGTCAAAGGTTTGAGAGACAGTTTGCTGAGCCAAGCATGCATAATCATAACAGTCACTTCCTTTGATTCCCTGAAGGAATTAATAACTCATGCTTGGTCACAGCAAAGTGTCTCAGTCCTCTGTATTATGAGAAACAGAATGCTTGATGACTCGTCTGGATAAGCCCACAGACACAAAGAATGAGACAGCATGCAACAACAGTCACTACCACCAAAGCTGCTACTGCAGGTACCATCACAAGTACAGTACACAGTATATTTCTAAAATACTTGGTCTACAACTGGGTGTACAATTCTATTATAGCAAGACAACAGAACTGCGTGATAAATTGTTAGCTCCAATTGCAGTATTGACCTTGAATAACTGAGCAATAAGGAGTTTACAATATGACAAACAGCCCTCTGAAAAATAACACAATTCACAACATGTAGAAATCTCAATAAACCTCAGTATACTCTTTAGTCAGTATTGTGTAACCTTGTGAAATTAATGTTCTAGACATTACACAATGCCTGAGTCCACCTGGATGTTTTGACCCACACAGATGTGATATAATCCTTACATCCTAATACTTATAATGATAATTTATTACTTTATAGAATAGTTACCTTTCTGAACGACATCTCGACAGCTGTGTCCCCATTAAAATTAAAGCGAGCAATGGCCTCTCCATACTCCAGCACTTGAACTGGGGCACTCTTTTTGGGCTGGGCTTTTTCTGTGGGGGGCAGCAGCTGAAAAAAAATGATTGGTGAGACATGTCTACAACATGACCTGACCAGAGGCTCATTTTATACAAGGGAAAGTCATGTTTGAACGAAGCATGTGTGTATACCTCAACATAGTTGCGAGGGAAAATGCCAACTCTGCCATGATGTTCTCCTTCATACCAGTTTTGGTCCACCTGCCGAAGGATGTACACAATGTCTCCTTTTTGAAATGGAAGCTCCCTGACGATGAGAGGTGAGGTCCAGTTAGGCAGTCAGTGCAAAGCGTTTCTAGCTCTGTAACATTTTTCATGCACATTGTGTACATAGGTTTTTTCCTCCAAATTTCACTATATTGTGGACAGGTCATTATACCACAGTCCTGCTAAAGGCGTGATTCTAAGTGTGTATAACATTAGCCAAGACAGTATGTCAGGCAGCAATGTTTAGATTAATATACTAAGTTCTAATACATGACTGTTTCTAGAGTAACAATTTACACAAGTAATTGTATGTTGGATACTTCATATAAATTGTATATGTTTCTATGGTTACATGGTTGATAAGTTTTCCAGAAGAAGATTTATATAATTTAATTGGTATTTTGGGAGGTGCATCCAGTGTGCAGGTTTTGCAACAGGCAGTTCTAACTCTGCCATATAGAAAACCTTTACAATTTTGTGACATTCGTGTCTGTCTTATTAACTTTGACAGGAGAAATAAAGGGTATTTTAACTGTGGATATTCCACAACAATATACAAAACTATGAACAAATGCTCAAATGCTCAAAATGCACAAATTGTTGTGTTATAGCAATGATTATTTTCCCATAACAACATGTTTTATTGTGTTTTATTTCCTACTCCTGCCAGACATAGTTAAACTTGCAGTCTACCACTGAGGCAAGGTCAAAATGTATTGTACTTGACAAATATTGACACTTACTTTAAAGTCTCCGCTTTAAAGTTAAACAGGGCCAGAGCAGGTGTCCTCTGTAAGCAATACATATAAGCCATACATAGTGTTAAATCTCAAACATGATGCACAATATCAGTGAAGTCCACAAGCATCCATGGTATAGTTCATGTAGTTAATCCTGCAGTAAAAAAAAAGGGGGATACAGTTTTAACTCTCTGTTCATGATGCTAATGCTAGCAATTATAAGTCACCTCTGGGCCAGATTTTCTCTTCTCTGAGTCATTGATGGTGAGCAAATCCCCAAAGCGCTCATTGGTGATGAACTGCTGATGTGTGAGGACTAAGCCTGCGTGTCGGCGTGATGCGATATCTGCCTCCTCTTGTTCCCGCTTTAGACGTCTCTGCTCCTCAAGAATTTTCTGGAAACAAAACATTTGGCTTTGTTTTAAGAAGTATTAAACTACAGAGCTAGATTATATACACCTACAATTATATCACTTATAAACAATGATGTTACTTCCTGTTCAAAATCTATTACCAGGAAATCTTTTTTTATTATTATTTGTTTATTTCCTCTTATAATAATATAGCATCAAGATCAGAAATTATTGTTTTTTTTAAAGAAAATGTACCTTTAGTAATAATCTAGTTAAGTTTCAGAAAACGTTCAGTTTTAGCATAATGCTAGTCTGAGAGAACTGTTTATTTTTAGATTAATACTTGTAAGAGAGGAATAGATATCTTCTGAAAAACTATATAGACAGTTAAACAGGCTCAGTTTTAGCATAAGGCTGGTTTGACACGAGCGGTTAGCCTGAGAGAAACATTTACACCAACAATGATAGTTTAAGGAAGGCAGTGATTTCATTAGCATTGAGGCTACTCTGACAGAATCATTTACCATTTACCAGTATTTCTATTTATGTGTGGATATATTCTGTCTAATAAATGTATAAAGGCGAGTAAAAAAATGATCCACACTCCAGTTATACTGAAACGTCTGTTGGCTGCACTGTCTTATCAGTGCGTTTACCAAGTCGCTGTCTCCCCAGTCACTGCTATGCAGGTTTGAACATGTTCATTTGTGACTGCAGTGCAAAAAGAAATGGCTTCCCAACTTGTGATTTGCATGCAAGAAGAGCGGTGTGTAGTGAAAACAGTTCAACAGTCAACAGTGCTCCTTACAGTGAGATGCTCACTGAAGAGCTGAAGACAAAAATTTAAGCAAAATGCAGTGGACTGCTATACCAAGGGTGTTGTGTTATTGGATACACATCCGCACACTGCTACCAATACTGTCTACATGCTCCAAAAAAAACACATATATTATAGAAAACAAGTCATTCATGAACAGGACATTTGTTATTTTGCTAAGAATTTTTAACATAAAAGTCTGTAGGCAGAACAAACCTTACCTCTTTGTCATCATAGCGTCTGCGGGCCACTTCATCTGGGTTTTCTCCTTGATCTCCTTGGCTTAACGGCTGTGAGGATTCGGAGTCTGTTTGAGAACAAGCAAAGTAACTCTTTGTTCCCCTTATACCTGAATCTTAAAGGATGAATATAGTGTTCTTCAGCATGAAGAGAGAGGACAGAATTAGGAAATACTCTCAGATACTATTTCACTCTTAACACCGTCACTGCACCAGTAATGAAAATGTTAATGAGGACCATTAATTAAAAGATATGATATGGATAATGCAGTTAGAACGAGCACACAAGAAAATGAATCACTAAACTACATGAACACAATGATCTGCATGCTGCATTCAGTGCTGCAACCAATGGGTTGCAACTATTACACTATATACTGTAGAAAACCATTAACCAATCTGTGAGTGGGAAATGTTTGATGGTAAGCCATTGTAGGTCAGAAAAGGCAAGAAGATAATCGAAGGTAGAAAATTAAGTATGAGATAACATACATTTACATTCATCATGTGCAAATGTATAATACAAGATCACAGCAACATGTTGAATTGAATGTCTCAGTAAAAATAAACCAAAATAAAACTAATAATCATTTCATCCATATGAAACGGAATAGCTGTATGGGTATGCAGGCCCAGATCACCAATAAATATCAATCATGACCGACCTTAGAAAGAGTGGCTCTTGAACATATAGTTTATTAGGTTAATTTTTATTTAAATAAGGTTTAGTGAGGTTAAATACCTATGTCCAACCTGGTAGCTGAAGTTAAAATGTGTCAGTGGTTTCTATCCATTGTCCAGATTTCAGGTTTTATTACAATGAACAGTGAACTGTACAAAGTTCTTTGCATTTAAATACACATCTTGGATTTTTTTTTTATTGAATGTAATTGTAAAAAAATATTATTATTATTATTATTATTATTATTATTATTATTATTATTATTGTTATTATTATTATTATTATTAATGTAAAATTAATTTCTTTATACAAATTAAAAACTGAGATACGATCTTTGCCTCATACCACACACAAATACCGAACAAATTAAAATGAATATCATGTCATTCTGCCACAAGATAACACAAAGTTGTTCACACACTGCACACCACTGACATGGAGAACGTAAAGTCACTCAGTGGTGAAAGGAGAGCAGACAGGAGAGAGGGATCAAAAAGGTATGAATGATCACAAACACAGCCGTGGCTGAGTGTGAGCATGGAGAGAGTGACGCTCGAGAGTTTCTCATCATAGCCACCTCCGCAGTGGTTTTTATTGGCATCTGAATGTTCGGCATCGGTGACGTCATCACCATTGGCTCCCTCTGAACCATTACTGAGCCTCTCTAGAACCTCGAAAGAGGACAGACGCTGGGGAATGATGGGGCGCAGTCTGGACGAGAGCGCTCGACTCTCTGTGGTATCTCTGGTCAGGCTTTTCACAGCTGAAAGAGTCTTTTTGGCCTGGAGATTGTGCAGGTTTTTTCGTAATGAGAAGGGTGCTGGACCCATTAACAATAAGTTTGTTGGAGGGCCTGATTTCTTTTCTAGTAGGCAGCTGCTGGCCTGCTGACGCTCGTGCCTGCGGATCGTGGTGAAACGGGTGTAGGAGGCTGGACAGGAGCCTTTACACTTGCTGGGTTTGAGGTGGAAGGGTTGGTGATCATGGTCATGGTGGTGATGGTGGTGGTAGTGCCCTGATATTGGATTGTTGGAAAGTGAGAGACCAGGAGAGGGATTTTCCTCTCTAGCATTTTGCAAACAGCTGTCCTTCTCTTCTGTTTTGCCAGTGTGTTCAGAGTGTGACAGTAAGTCCGTTCTTGAGCTATGGTTTTGGTTAGAAGACGCAACACACACATCTGGCTCTTCACTTCCTGAGCATGAAGACTCATTTTTAGATGTCTGCTCCTCACCACACACTAAGGAACAATTGTCTGTATGTGCTGTCACTGGCATTATTAAAGACTCAGCAGAAAGAGCTGACTGGAGCATGCAAGCTGCAGGGGCGGGGCTATGGGATGGGCTAGCTCCACTGGGCAGTGTAGGCATGGAGGCAGAACGTGTTGGGGCAGAGTTGGAGCACTGAATGATACGCTCAAACTCCATCACACGACAACTGACGGAATGACGGGGGATCTTTCTGCATTGCTCAGCAGTGAGATCAGCATCTGACCTTTCAAAAAGTGAGGCCAAGCTTCGCACACTGGCATGAGGGCTGAATCCTAACGATCTCGGCCTCTCAATATGGTGCATGTTCCTGTACAGGGTCGAAAATTCAGCTGTGCTCCTTACAGCTCCGTTGTACGGTCCGTTTTTGACAGGCGTGTTACAAACTGTTTCTCGTAAGCAGTTGGCGTTGGTGTCTGAACTGAGCTCATGATATGTGTCTGTTGTATCATCGTTTCCTGAGAGGCATGGCTCTTGGTGTAGATCCTCACAGCTGTGCACTTTGGCCCATGCTGTTGCCTCAGCTCTCCTCTCCTGGCTCTCATCAGCAGAAGGGGCAAATTTAGGCTTGAACTTAGAGGGGAGGATTTGGGGAATGCAGGCTTTGGCAGCAGACAGTGAGTTTTTAGTCTTGTTCGGAGTACCTAGTGTGCTACTGGCAAGAACCGAGCGACCATTTACAGAGGAGCAGGGTGAAATCACACAGCCATTCCCACCTTTATAATCCAGTGGCAGGCATGCAGGGTAACAGAACAAACAGCGGGTTAGATTGTTCTCTCACTACATGAAGACAGACAGGTATGCAATTACAATGGCATCATTTATTTATTATAGAAACATAATAAATCATATCAACAAATGGAAAGAGTACATCAATAATTCTAATCAGCTACAGGTCATGGATACTCTTAGGAAGCATCTTTTGTTTTTATATTTTTTTTTCCCCAAATCTTTCCAGAAGTCAAAAGACTGGGATATAAACCATATCTAATTGCTGAAAAAACATGAATAGAAAAAGACATCCACACATGAAGGACATCAAAAGGAACTGTGATGCAGTGGTATGAAAAATAAAGTACTATAAATATATCTCTCAAATATGACTAAGTGCTTCAACCACCTCAGCTAGAACCCAAGAACACAGTCAATGCCAAATGGCAACAGATCATTGGTTTCTTGAATATAATAAAAAGCCAAATGCTTTCCCACTATAAATTTTCACAGCCTCCATTTGGAATGCAGACATTAGTGCGAACAGCACAGCCTCCATGGCCTCCAAAGCCTCTTTTTTTGTAACACAAGGTGAAACTGCAACGTACATAAATCATAAATGCTCAGTTCCAGTCAACTTCCCTTTTTCAGCTGCCCACAGGATCAGGCTTCAGATAATCATACACAGAGAGAGAGGATCTAGTTCATGCCAGGGCTCCAGGATGAATAATGAAGAAAAAATAAACTCCATAATCTACTCACTGTTTCAAGTAAGCTTCAGCTGGGGTACTGTTTACATTGAAATGAATTCCCTTACAATTTGCTTCCTGACTAAGCCAAAGTAAATCAAGACTAATATCACATGATCACTACACTTGCAGTACTTGGGGACTTGGCTTATAAGCTCCAACAGACAGATGCAACTGTTTCCTATTCTAAAGCCTCTTCCAGATAAAGCTGACGGGTTTCCTACGACCCCTTCCGCAGTCTCTGGTGCATCAGGCAAACTGTCAGCTGTGGTAACACACTTACGTAATCGCCTCTCTAATGGCTTCCATAAGTCTTTGTGACTTTAAGGAATTCCATTCCATAAACTGAGGTTTTATGTGATCTCATTAAAACTCCCTCCCCTTAGCCAAAGCAATCTAGAGTTACTAGAATACGCAAGAAAATTTTAGTATGTTCATAAAATATAGTCTTACAATTAGAGCACTGGAAAAGCACTGAATTAGAGCATACTGGAAAGCATGCCTAAAGTGTGAGAAATGTTAGGCAACTGCACCCAGAAGTCCAAAGTCTGCACTTAAGCATGCATTTACTGCGGACCTGATTAGTGTTTCACTCAAACACACTGTGCATGTACAATGTCATCCTAAATGCCTATTAAGTTGATTAAATGTCCAACAGTCATGGCAAAAATCAATCAATGTATTGCCTACAGTAAACGAAGAGCATAAGGCAACTTATATCACACCACTGCTGAATTCTTGATTCGGATTGGTCAGAAGATATTGATTTGTTTTTTATAACAGTGGCTCTGCATTTTATAGTAACAATAATAAGCTGATGGAAACTGCTTGTTTTATGACACTCCACAATATAGTATGTATTTGTAATTAAATAAAACTTGATACACTCTTTAGTATTGTAATTATGGCCAGACTGCTATGGTATAAGAGCAATAAAGCATACCAGGATGTGCTTTGCTTTGTCTGGGGCCACACTGTGTTGTCATTTAATATTTTTGTTATTTATTTCTTTAGTTAATATACACACTAGAATGATTAAGTACAAGACTAAACATCACTGTGACCTCAAACAATATGAATGAATAGATTAATAAAATACTCTGAATGGATAATAATTTACATTTTATATTTTATTTTATATTTTTTCTACAGCATGCTTAATTTGATCTTTGTTATTTGTCTACTTATACTTTTTATTCTTTCGACATCCAATGTGGGCAGCAAAGTAGGAATTTCATTGTACAGGGAAACCAGTTTCCTTACTGTGCATATGACAATAAAGCTTTGAATCTTGAATCTTGAATGGATTACTCTAAAATACTCTGCAGAAAAGACGGCTGTAGACAGTTTCACAACATTCTCTTAACTAAACCAACAGCTCTACTGAATTCAGCAAAACCGAACACTGTGTTTTATCTTTGAATAGCTCGGAGATGAGCACATGAGTGAGCTGCTTTGCCTCTGGTTTATAATTAGTGCTGCGTTAACTATTATCGGAACCAGTCCTCGTCAGCCCCCTTGTGAACCCCACTTCCACCCATCAAACCTCCCCCGGGTCACGTGTAACTCGAATTCCATCCTCTGACCTCAGTCTGACAGCTGACTTCCTCATGCTTTGGTATCTCTGCATGCTCGGCATGTCCATCCCACCCCCGCGGCTCCAGTCACAAACACCAGATCCCCACATTAATCTACAGCAGCACCAGCTTTTTTTCACAGTCCATATCAGAGCTGGCGTCAGTCTCAACGGTAGGAGTGGAGCGATGTGAAACCCTTGCGGTATGATGAGCGAACAAGCCAAAATCTTGGTGCGCTGTATATTATGGTGTGCCATTAGGGGGATGGCATGAGCTTAAATCACATAAAACTGCAAAGGTATGGTATTATTTTAGTAAAGAGACTAGAATATTGTGGACAGGTTTTCTCTATTAGCAACTTAACAGAATATAAGTAATGTTACAGAATCAGCACAATATAAACCTGATTAATATGTCTGCGGGTGAAGTTCCTAAGTGACCCAATCTGATCATTGGGTGCCATGCAGAAAACATCAAACATATCAGGTGATTACGGGATTAACATTACTGATGGTGTATTAATCCCAGGGGTTCCTGGTGTGTTAATGTATCTAATGCTATAAATAATTCTAGCTAGTTAAAGGAAACGTATATGCTGTTTGTCGAGGCAATTCAGAAAACATTTTTCAATATTCTCCTGTTTCTTCTATTAGTTTCGCTCCACCCCTAAAACTAGAATTTCAATGCCATTATTGTCTATCTTGGAAATCCATATCAGTGTCACTGTCACAAATGTCTTACTCCAAAGAAAGCACCCTCCAAACCAGAGACACTGACCATAGTTACCCGCTATATCAGCTGTGTGTCTGGACCTTAGAGCCAAAAGCACACAGCCTCCATTTGAGACACAGGTGACTAAAGGTCAGGCCAGACATCTGTTAGGTGTCAAGTGTGAAAAAAAAACATCAGCTTCAAGAGAACACAGGAAGCCGAATGGGAAGTACTAGAGGTATTGTGGAGAGGGAATGTGATGATGATCAGATGAGCAGGGTTAAAAGGACCACACACACCACACAAAGCATATAATCTAGCTCACAGAAGTGTTAGGGTTCCTGGACTCAGGATTAACAAGGACATTGATGGACAGCAAAGGCTAGGGTCCTACCTTTAGAGGAAGTACTGGGATGGCGCTTGTTTAGTGCTCGCAGGCCTTGCAGTGGGATGTCGCCACCCTCCAGGACGCTTTTGTAAATGTGCCGATCGCATTCTGGAGCTGCATGCTCAGCGCCAACCGAGCCGCTGTCCTTCCCTGCCACACTGTGGCCCGGTTTACATGCCGGGCTGACAGGACACAAAGAGTCAGAATTAATAATCAGATACACTCTACAGGACTGATTGGCAAACAGTGGTACGTTTATCACTGTATGAGAAATAAAAAATGAGAACATCATGAAAGTTACACACATATTACTCAGGATATTATATATTATTATACATTATTCTATATATCTATATCATTTATAACACGTCAATACAACCTATATTCAGATTCTTGGAGCATTTCAAGAATGACTTTTAATCTATCACCAACAATATTGACAGATATTGTGGCATTGGATGATGCTGGGAATGATTTTAAGCCCTTCAGCGGCTAATGTGTTTCTCATAATGCCTACTAAGCGAATCTCTTGGCTCTCTTCCAAGCCTGAATGGTTGCACCTTGATATTGATGAGACAGAAACAGCTGCTTTATCCTTCATCCCAGCATTCCTGAGAGGCCAGAGGTTCAGTGCTTCAAAAAAAGTGTCTAAAGCGTCACACATGGAGTTCATGGTGTGAATGTGGACTTATTTTTCCACAGATGCTCCCCCCAGACTATTCTATCTTGGATATGAGCCTGTTAAGATTATGTACTATAAACATCCCTGGTAATAAAAGTACACAATACACCAGTAAATATATCAAACTCTGAACAGATCCAGGTTTATATAATGATAATAAAATGCACAATAGGGAATGCCTTTATAAAATGGCCCATTTAGTGGTAGAAAAGCCTAGTCTATACTTGAACTAAATATAAATGTACATAGGAAGAAAATAAACAAATGGTTGAAGAGGAGGTTTAAAGCACAAGAATGATTTCAGGCCCTAAGTTGAGGTCAGTGGTCTGCTGCACTTTTATCCCTGAAGGCTGCTTATTCACCAGTGTAATGAGTGCGGAGTCAGACCACATCCCTCAAACACACCCTCCTTTCATTGCTGTGTGCATGCTAAAATCATTCAGGCCAAAATGTTCTGAACATTTGGATTCTCCTGAGCTATAACTCAACAAAAGCATCACTGTGTTGCCAGTTTTAACATATTTTGTAAACAGAGTTTTGGCTGTTCAGAGATTAGACATAATTTAGATTGAATAAAACTACTAGATATTTAGAGTACACAACTTAAATTCTGTCTGTTTTTTTAAACTTTCACCAGTCTGGACACCAGTCCAGTCTGGAGTCTGGAGAAATCTTTCCTCCCGATAAAATGTAATAATAATAAACAAGTCATGAAAAGTTTTGACAAGCAGTAAAATTCACATATCAACAGTACAATCTGACTGAAGTGCCAAAAATATGACACAGTTGTACAGTTTAAGAATGTACATAAACAAAAAGAGAGAAAGATTTTTTTGTGAACTATTTGCCTACTATGCTTGCACAAGGAGGAATGTGACCTCCACATTTAACCATTCAGTGAAACACACACACACACACACACACACACACACCAGCGAACACTTGGGGGCAGTGAACACACTTGCCCGGAGCAGAGTGCAGCCCCAAACCACAGCGCCTGGGGAACAGTTGTGTCTTGCCCTGTGTGGGGCTTGAACCGGGGACCTTTCGGTCACAAGACTGGTTCCCTAACCACTCAATAATAAATGTGAGCAAAGACATCAGTTGATATTATACAAGTTTGGATTATTGGCACAATGTATCATAATTATCATACAATAGCATCATACATTACTTAATGTCTGCAGGAGTAAGCCAAACATGAGTTGAGTCCTATTTTTTACCCCATCAAAATCTCTGTATTTATCTTTAATCTCAGTCTGAAGGTTTAAGGCAGTATATATATATATAATAGCAGTATATAGTATATCGTATATAATAGAAACTGGTCAGTATATGAGCATATAAAGGCATTTTTCCTCATATAATATTTAAAAGTGAAGTGTGAGAATAAATAGACCAATTTATACAAGCCTATTAATTCAATTAGATGCCATTTAAATGTGGGAAAATTGAGTTACTACATATATTTGTATATGTTTATTTATATATCACATAAGTCAGGGCTTTCCCATCAATCAGTGTAACCACATGGAATCTAAGAGTAATGACTTGTAATGAGCGACTGATCACAAGCCACGTCATTCACCAAGCACTAAAAGTGACAGACACATATGTGAGAATAGTGACAATGTTTCACAGCATGCGGTGACTATCCATGTCTCACCAGATGCCTGAGGAACCTGAGTGTCTGCCTGCCAGTTGCTAGAGTGGAGATGATCTTACCAGATTTAGGTAAGAATTAGAGCTCGGTCACACTTCACTACACACTACACAGACAGGAGGAGTGAGTAGACTTTCAATATAGGGGAAGGTTCAGCCTCTTTTTATGGATCCTCCTTTGGACAGAAATACTGCATTGTTCTAAAAATGGAGTACAAAAATGCTGGGTTTCAGACTCAAATCCCAGAGCGTTTCAGGAAGGACCATGTGAAAGCATATCATCCGCTACCTCCCCTGTTCAGATCAGAAGGCTAGCCGGTCAAACCGTTTACAACAGGGAACCCGGCATGAATATCATGTGGCTTTGGAGGACAACAATATGAGCTTTAAAAAGCTAAACATCCTCTAAGCATCATAGGGAATGCTCAGAGCCACAGATCGTTTAACGGTACAATACTTTGTAAATGATTGCTGAGAATGTATAATTTCCCAGGCACCCTTTTCTACCATTTATAATGCTGACCAAAGACAATAAACAAGCTACAGTGACACTGTACATTTCTATGGCTATAAATATGGCAACAATGTAAAAATGACTAGTTTAATATAGTCCCTGGGCATCTAAAAAGAAAACATTAAAAAACTTTGGCATTTAAATTGCACCCTTTAATGCTATTTTTTAAGGCACGCCAACATTGCACCATGGGTGTTTTAACACAGGAATGGAATGTTCTCCCCATGGGCTGTAAGGGATGTTTGTAGTACTTTCTACCATTAGAACCAAAGAACAATAAAAAGCAACGGCAGTGGCAGGCTACAAATTCTACTTCGTCCCAACAGCACCAGAAATCAACCCAGACATAAACAAAGGCAGGAGATGTTTGAATGGCCTGGTGGTGTGACTGCTTGCTAAAACCATGTCAAATGGAAAACATGAGCCTAATAAAAAAAGCTAGACTCCTCCACGGCTGACATCAGGGGTTCGGGGGAATTCTATGGAGCCAATAGCTGGATATGAGCTGCCTTATCTTTCCACAAAAGACATCCAGGTGTTATTTTGAGTCATTGGCCTCAGCATGGAATAAATCATCACATACTATCCATTCCCTCATACAATCCAGTGAATTCCACGCCCCTAAAACACACACACACATACGTTCATGTCAAGCTGTACTGGTATTACTGGGAGGTACTCAGGAAACAGAAGGGGTGGGGGGGGGCAGCGGTGGTCTCCTCTGTCCTGCTGGGAACAGATAGCTATTCTTCTTCACGAGCACTGGAAATGAACAGGAGATGAACACGCAGAATGTAGCGACAGAAAGGGAAAAATAATGTAGCGTGGACTTACTATTGCTGCAGGTCGGAGGCTGTTTCCAAGGGAGTGAAAGAGGGGGCACTCTGCAACAAACCAAACAAAGAAGTCATTGATAGCTCCACAGGCTCAACTCTTCTGGTAGTTAGAAAAGGACAGGGCACGTTAGTCAGGCAAAAATCACAGTCGCCTCTGACTCCTGTCTCCTGTGCTCAAAGCTCAAAGTCGTAAGGTCCTCTGGACGATGTGCAGCACAGGGAAGCCAGCGAGTATTCTGGCCCGCATGCAAGTTAGGGGCAAAACAAGCGGCTGGAAGTAAGGGGTGGGGTTAGTGAGCGGACTGTGGAGAGGGGGCTGTCAGCAGCTCAGCCAATCAGCTCCTGTTTCTTACTCTAGCCTCTCTATTGTCTGCTATGGAGTCACTCTCATTATGGGCTGACCAGACTGGCAGACAATTAACCAGCTGGCGTGGGAAGGAGGCCAAATTACATGGGCAGGCACACACACATAGACACTCACACACATTTTCAGAATAGCATGCATTGCGTAAAGCCATATCTGACATCCTGCTCATATCCGTGGAGGTGTCATTAATAGTGTGCAAAAGGAAGTTTTCCTCTGGCCGTGCTTGTTGGCACATGTGGCGGGCCAATAACATGGGGGTGGCCGTTATTACCAGGCAGCAAATCCAAACGGAAGAGAACAGACAGCCACTCAGCAGGGCCGCTGCGCTTTGAATGGTTTAGCGCCAGCTAATTTTAGGCCACTGTTTCTGTTGCTTTTCCCCAAGTGGACGTCACAGTACACAAAAATAACGCAGCTCGGGATAAAAGCACATGTTGTTTGCAAATATGATTGCCCAATCGTGACCCACTAATGTTCCTTTTGCCGGAAAACGGCTTATGTGTACACACGCTCCAGCTACACATTCCTTTTATAACTCTCTAATCAATAGATAAAAAGATGGGCCTGTGCTTACGTCTGTCTCACCGGTTGCTGGGGCAAGAAAGGTCACAAATAACCTTTGGACATGAATGTCAAGCTTTGTATTAGAATTTCAATCTGGCAGGTCTAAAGACACATCTATTTATAAACTCACATGCTCCAGAAGCTTCATTCTTCAAGGGCAACTGATATATGTAGCTAGTCATATCAGTGGAAAAAGGCTGTCCCTCTCTTGTCCTATATGTCCGTTTTGTTAATAGTAAATGAGAGACAGGACACACTCTTGGAGTCAGTGTGTTTAATCAGGCTTGGCGCTGGTGTAGCAAAAACACAAACAGGAAACACGCATGAGGGCCTTATCTTGTGTTGTCAAGATACCTAGATAGCACAAACACAGTGAGCAAACGGAAAGAAAGGGAAAGCCAATCACATTGTATCGTTCCAGCATTATGTCAACTACAATAAATATAAATCCACTTTTACTCTTATCAGTCTAATCAAGATGCTCAAGGAGCTCTGTTTCTTTTTACATCCTGACTAAAGAAGATCCTCTGTTTCCTATAAACACATAGTGTAAGACTGAGCGGGTACTTTACATTGTAATTATAATCCTTTATAATAATCTTTAATGACTGGAAAAGTGACATGGAACATAGTTGCATGAGCAAAGAATGCGAGTTTGACTGATTAAAATGAGGAATTTTGCTATTTTATGTGAAAATGGGGGATCATACAGCTGGAAACACAGCGGTTGTATGACGTGTACATGATGCTTAGGGAATATCTTGAGTTCATTCTGTGTTAGAGTAGCAACACAGACTGGGTAAGATACTGTGCATCATGGCATGTGCATCATGAGGTGAGTCATCTGAAGTTTACAGACATGAACAAATACGAATAATTTTTTTTAAATTGTGCATTATTCAAGGGAAAATTGGAGGTGACGGGTACAGTATAATCAATAGCAGAAACCCAATGAAGGAGGCTATAATTATATTATACTGCTCAGTTAACAACATTAGGTATGGTTTTCTGGAGCTCTCTCGAGCTCTTTCTCTCTCTCTCTCGCTTCATGAGGATAAACAAACCTCTCTATATGACTACTTACTGTTGCTGTTACTGTCACTTACACCTACCATCAACATTTAAGAATCTGGTTTAGGGTAGGAGAAAATAACATCATCCTTCATCTAGTCAAAGAATGGCAGTTAAAAAAAAAACCAATGTGACTCCTAGATAAATACCGAAGACTGGATAGCTATCTCAGTTGAATTTCAACTTTGGCCTACGATTATGTAAGCCGGAGACTGACCAGCGACCCGACACACACGAGTGGAATCACAGGCCCACTGCCATTCCCTGAAGTGCTGAGCCAAACCACACACAGATTTCACTATCCTGTCCCTCGGCATGACAGTGTTTCTATAACAGCAGATGACAAGAGCACAAAACATTCCTAAGCTTGTGATTAGCAAACAGGTGGCAGGTGATATAGCAAACGTATATATAACAAACAACACAGCACAAGGTAAGTGGTTATAATACTCAATAATAATCACCACTGACAGAACTGTAAGATATAGCCAAGTAAAGTTACTTTCACTACGCACAAAAGTGATTACGGTGATTATTTTCCAATACCTTCAAGACATCACTCTACAGTTCGTTTATATTTACATTTAATGTTATGGAATGAACAGCTGTTTCCTTCTTTTAAAGTCCTCTGTCCTGAAGACTTACCACTGCTGGACAAGTCCAAGCTTTACCTCTGACTGTTACTGTTACTGTTGAGACTTGAGACTCCTTTCGACACTAACTTTTCCTAACAAACCCAACAAACAAATGTGGCTACTATACTTATACTATTTTACTATACTTATACTATACTACTATAACTTCTTAAGTATGCTGTTACTACAGAATCAATTACATGAATATAAACCCGTAAATTGTCTTGCCACTGTCTGAGCTGCTGTTATAGAAAATGAACCAACCT
This sequence comes from Duopalatinus emarginatus, assembly GCA_028565595.1. Classification (NCBI taxonomy): domain Eukaryota; kingdom Metazoa; phylum Chordata; class Actinopteri; order Siluriformes; family Pimelodidae; genus Duopalatinus; species Duopalatinus emarginatus. The sequence continues at coordinate 21,553,841 of JAOVVF010000039.1, read as the reverse complement.
CTGGCCAATCAGATTCAAGAATTTAACAGCACTACAGTGTAGTGTACGGATAGTGTATGGATAGATCAGATTATTAATTGTGTCATTTCAGAGGTTTATTGATATGCCAGAATTGTAAAGCATATACTTTCTTGATTGTACTAAATAAGTAATAAATAAATAAAAAAGCTAAATGTGAATACACTGCTCAATAAATTGTCCTGGGAAAGCTGTTTCCTTTATTTTGGTCTCAAATCCTTTATTAGCACTTGTATAGAAGATTACCAACCTTCCTTTTTACAAATCAAACTGTTTCTCCTTTTAAATCAGGTACACTTGCTTAACATAATAAAAATATTCAGGTCAGTTTTACAAAGTCACTTTTTTTTACAAAGATGTTTGTAGTTGGCTGTCTATTGCTATTTGAATGTAAACTTTTCCTTTCTTTTACTAGCCATTTATTAAATATGTGTTAGTCTCCTTATACTCCTTATATAGTTAATGTCACTTAACCGGAGGCCTAAAAGATTAGACGGCATTTAACATTGTCTCGACATCATCTGGGAGTTTCATTCTTTTGCTCTGACTATTAAGGCGAGTCAGTGGAACAGTGTGTTAACATTGTTTGTCTGTTTTCATGTGCCTGTTTCCTAACAGGTGGTGCAGATGACTCAACAAAATTTACTACTTTTGCTGTATAAATAGCATACAGTGTAAGTCAGTGATATGCACTTCAGTGTCAGGAGCTATGAGGAGGAGCCACGATTATCTACGATAGAGGATTTGTTAAACTAATACACGCTTTTTTGCCCCTCTCTGTGAAATTACCTGTGCACTCTGACAGCTGAAACTTTATAAATAGCCTGATCAAAAATAGCCTTAAACATGCCACAGAAAGGAAAAAGGGCCATCATGGGGGAAGAGGAGGGGGCACACCAGATGATGGTAAACATGACGACGAGCCTCAGGTTGCACACCACAGCAGGGGGGGAGTGGGTCTGTGACAGCACTCTGAGTCAGGGACAAGCACCAGGCTACAGCAGTCACGCTTCCCACACATAAACACCATGTACAAACAGGTGTTTGGCCTAAATCAGGTGCTGCCGGATATAAGTGTGGTAGACTATGTGCATCCATATGGAGTCAGATATACCCAGTACACCTTGTTTTTCATGTCTAAATTACCAATTTAGGAAAAAATGTAAGGGTGGGCAAATGATAAGTCAATTACAGATACCATCAGACAAGTGCAAGAACTGGTGTGACAGCTCCATATTCTGGGTACCTGTAAACCTAATCAGGTAGGCTAAAAATGGCAACTAACATATGTCCAGCTAATTAACGTCAGGCAAACAGAGACAGATGCAATTGCAGGTCTTTAGTGACTGTGACAAATAAGTCCAAGCCAAAAATTGGGTCAAAATACAGGCAAAGGTCAGGCCATTCAAAAACAGTATAAACAGGAACAGGCAATATCAAAAACCAGGAAATTAGACACAGTAACACAGTATCAAAAACCAGAAGGACAAACACTATAACAAGGCAACATTGAGCATGTACTATGGCTGTATGTGCCATATTGTCAGTTTCAACAATCCCAATACAATTTAACCGCTGGACACCAAAGCTCTTTTAAAATCAGTCATATTTTATTCGCATTAAAACAAATTAGCATACTAATAGTTATCAAAATAAGGTGCGTGTGTGCATATGACTTCATCCAGCTAGCCAAGCCTTTCTGCTTTATTAAATATGGGTGAGGGCTTTCTGGTTAATTTTTATTGTTTTCGCTAGTCATTTGTGTGATTGTTATATCAGTTGGATCTGAGTTTGGAGAACAGACCTTATTGTATTTTGTGCCAGAAACATTTAACAATTGGGTGTTCTTCTGCTATCCGTGATGTTTCTATCACCCTGTGATCGGAATAAAGCAGCTAATGGAAATCCAATGATGAGACAAAATACGCACATAGCCACATAAATGAAAAGAAAGTACATTTTCCCCAAAATATGTGAAATATGTATACTTCATTAAGCAAAAAATACATATAATATAATTTACACCAGAGAGGAGCCCTAATGTCCACTATTGTCCAACCAAGGCTGACTGTGAGAGATTGTGACTGTGACTGAGTCCAGTTGTAATCAGTAATCTGGTGTATGTAACCATGCCAATGTCTGAAATCGTGGAGAATCGTAATCCTTAGTGGCCATGTTCACAGTTATCTAATTATGTGAATTATAATAGACTTAAGTCTATAGTCTTTCTAGATTGGAAGTGTGCGCTATACCTGCAGCACTGAAGTGTGTCTCAACCTCCTGAAGTGCATTACATGTACAACAAACACACCTAATGATATTTTTTAGCTGTGACTTTCTATCTCTGGCAGCGGAACATACTTGTCAGCAAGGTTACTATGAGAAAAGTTAAATGCGCAGACACAACGTCTGCTTGTCTTATGTAAAACCTGGTTTGGAAACTTTCCACGTTCTGGTCTTGTTTATAGGGTTTGTGTATTACTATCAGTGAAACTGCATTTAAATATGACTTTATGGCCGTGCCATACCTACAAATCCTTTTTTGTCGACTTTACTAAACAGCTGGAACGTTCTATCTGACTCAAGCATACTGGCTCAAATAGTTGGTGTAATTCAGAGTATCTTCACAAATACACCAGCATGTGTATCTTCATCACATCCAACCACAAAATTTGAAAACCTGCCACCGCTAAACATGGTAAATGTTTTCGGGAAGAGTGAGACAGCCTCATCAGGATAGGGACGATGTCTGGACACTGAGGCTGACTCAGAGCTTAGGTTACAGGTCGCACTGATGACAGACTGGTGTTACATACCAAACGTCTGAGCAAATGAGAAGGAAAAATTACATCATGTTGCTCAAGGCGTAATTAATCATTAGCCATAGGGAATCGATCATGGCTATAGTCCAGTATGGTTTGGTGATTTCTCTGCTCAAAGGTTCACAAGGCGTATGATTTAACTCACCACACACCATATTTAGTAGCTGTGTTAGGTATCACTAATCTCTCCTGCTCACAGTCGAGTTTATCCTTCAGGCAGAAGACAAGAACAGTAAACAGGATAGTAACAATAAGGTGGATCAACAAGGAGACAACCCTACTGCCTGCTATTTCAAAAAGTTTTCTTTCCTGCCCCAGAATGCCATTCAGGCATTCTAACCTACACATCATTCTGAGGGTGCGACTTTGGTAGGAATGCTGAAGGTTGTAGAATTTATATCCCAGCAAACGTGCATTTGCCCACTGTGGCTAGGACAAACCCAGAATAATCCCATGTGGGCCCCATGTTGGTTAGCCCATGAAGAGCCGACAGCATCGGGGGCTGCTGTGGGCTTGTGGTTAAGTAACCAGCCATGTGATCAAAAGCAATTCGAACCAACTATTCGAACCAAAGTAGTGTGTGTTCATTAGTGTATGTGCGTGTGTTTCTCTAAACACTGCAAGCACAGTGGTCAATGAGTGGTTTACTTTTAGTTTCACTTTGAGTTTTGCCCTTTTGGGACCATATGTTGACTTTCTGTGGGCAAGCTCACACTTTGGACTCAGTGTGAACTGTCCCACTGGGGCACCACCTGCCACACATTTGCCCTGCATTTTATGTTCGTAACAGGGCCCATATGTTTCTGCCTACTGTACCCCTATTAAAGCCATTGAAGATGTTTATATATGAAATGCTTTTCCTTACTGGAATCTCTAATCATGACTTAGAGTGAAAAGTGCTACATCCTAGTCACCTTGGGGTTTATTGTAGGACATGTCAATGTGCCAAAGTGTGAACTATTGTGCTATCAACTCGCAGGTACTGAGTTGCTGACAATGCTGAACATTGAAAACCTAGTGAAGGCCTTTTCTCCCATGTCGAATGCAAGCTGTGTGCTCAGCAGGTCACAATTCTACCTCTCTCTGCTATCAAGGACAGATAAAACACCTACAATACACACCATAAAAGCCTAATAATTACAAGGGTGACCACATCCTAGTGCAAGGTCATGGAAGAAATGCTCAAAGCAACAGGGATAAATGATTGTGCGCCTTATATACAACATGAGAGTCAACAGATAGTAGAGCATTGAGCATAGCAGACAATATCAAGCTGAATCAAACCTGAATTATTCTGATATGACCTTTTTGTTTTAGATGATAGTATAGTAGTGCTCTTATAAAGTTACATTTTAAAATATATTCAAAAAGATCAAAGTTTTTCACTAAGACAGAATTATAAACTTTATTTATTTACTGTGTCCCAAATACGAAGTAGTTCTTAAAATTCTTAGCAAATAAAGATTATTAATAAGAAAATATACACTGATCAGTCATAACATTAACATCACCTGTTAAAGCAGCTAAAATAACCCCTGTTAAGTCATGGACTTCATAAGACCTCTGATGGTGCTCTGTGGTGTCTGGCAACAAGACATTAGCAACAGATTTGTCTCTAGATATTCTTCAATATCTGACCAGACAGGTTAGCCTTCGCCATCTTCAAGTAACTTAAGTGAGCCTTGAGACCCATGTCCCTGTTGTTGGTTCTCTGTTTGCCCTTCCTTGGACCACGTTTGGTGGGTATTAACCACTGTATACTAAAAACATACCACAAGACCTGCTGTTTGGAGTTGATCTGACTTAGTCATCTACTTTTTACAATTTGGCCTCTGTCAAAGCATTTAGATCTTTATGCCTGCCCATTTTTCTTGCTTCCAACACATCAAATTTGAGAACTGACTACTCGCTTGTTGCCTAATATATCCCAACTCTTGACAAATGCCATTATAAGAAGACAATCTGATCTGAGTTACTTTGACAATGACACAATTGTGATGGTTTAAAAGACTAGGTTAGAGCATCTTCAAAACATCAGGTCTTGTGTGGGGTTCTCAGTATACAATGATTAGTACCTACCAAATGTGGTACAAAGAAGGACAACTGGTGAACTGGCAACAGGGTGATCATGCTTAAGGCTCACTGATGAGCATAAGGAATAAAGGCTAGCCCGTCTGGTCTGATCCTAGAAAAAATCCACAAGAGGATCTGTCTTGGTGCCAGATACCACAGCACACATTGTGGAGTCCATGTTTTGACAGGTCAGAGCTAATTTGGTGGCTGTTTTGGTGTTTAATGTTAATGTTATCGCTGATCTGTGTATATTACGTTTGTCTCAGTGTGTATAAACATTGTGTCAAAGTGGAGCTGCAAAAAGAAGTCGGATTTTTGTGCGTATTTTGTTTAGTAGCTGGGTAATAACTGGCTCAATTATCTGCTAATTAGCTGCTTGGCAGGAAAATAGCATTAAACATAAATCAGCACATGGATTTACTGAGACTATGGGGAAATCATTGCACAAATTTTTGCTTTATTTCATTAAGTCATTAAGTTTTATTACGATCCAAGTCATACATTTCAAAACCAGCTCATTACTTATAGCCGTTTCCTAACATTAATACTGGCAAATGTTTACTAATTATGGATCATGTAAAAATAGCTACACAACTCAACTCTTGTTCAGGGGTTTGCTTGAGTTCCTAAAATGTCTCATATTTTAGTAAAAATGCTAATAATAATTAGATTGTGTAATATAACTTGTATAATTCAACTTGCCAGATAAGAGTTGAAGTGGGTGTGTTTGAAGAGGGTAAATACTAAACTATAGCCCTGAATGAAATTAATGTTGCTCTATTAATACAGCTGCACCAAAATTTTATCTGTTTATCCTGATTAGAGTGTTAATCCTGTAATTTAGCTCAATATCAAATGTAAACTTTCATCCTAAAATAAAAGCAAGTTACATTTTTGAAATAGGCGTACATATACGATTTACCCTACCTTAGATGATCAGCGTTTACAGCGTCAAACAGCCATAAAGTGATTGAACTCACACTAATAAGCAGTTTGCAGTTTATGTTTTTTATACTGGTGAATCTATAATGATAATTGTTCAGCAAATAAACTGGTGTGACACTAAACTCTATAATTTCAGCCTGGCTGGTGCAGCCTGGTTGGTGCAACTCTTAACCTTTAGCGTTTTTCTTCTATAAATATTTTCTCCTATAGATTTTTCGTTGTATCTTATTGGTTAAAATACAATTTCCAAAGATAAATAATAATAAATTTTAGTTTCCAGATTTACTTCTTTTTTACTGATAAAGTCAACAAGATGCTCATTTATCAATCATGGTGAAACAACACATCCTAATTGAACCAATTTCATGGAAATGACTTGACTTTGAGAATGGGAGACATCGTCAGGTAATGTGGACAAGACACAGAGGTTGATGGAGAGATGAAGCCAATACTATGGAGGGGGGAAAGCTGGGGTAAAGGTAGATGATGTCTTTACAATCAGACAAATATTATTAGGGTATGACATGCATTGGCTTATCCACTATATGTCCAAGTTTTTTTGGACACCTGACCATCACCTTCCATATTTGCTTTTTTGAACAATCCCATTCCACATTCAGCCCTTTGCAGGTATAATAATCTCCACTCTTTTTTGAAGGTTTTCTGCTAGATTCTGGCTGTGGAGATTTGCTGACATGAGGTGAGGAGTCCAGAAGTTTAGTCAGCATTGAAGTTCATCCTATAGTTGTTGAGTGGGGTTGAGGTCAGAGATCCGTGCAGGACACTTGAGTTCTTCCACACCAAACTCTTAGTTCCAGTAAAACAAAATCTAAATGCTACAACTTGCAAAGACATTTTGTACAATTGTAGGCTTCCAATTTTCTGGCAACAGACATTACTGTGATGGTCAGGTGTCCATGTACTGCAGGTCATACAGTGTATACGGGTCACATTAACACGGACAACTTACCGTTTTGCCAAAATCCATCTCTGAATAGAATCTATACCATGGTTCATTCTCTAAATCTACATCTTCAGGGGTTAAGTCCTGAGTTTACAAAGGCATGGCCATAAGGAATGGAGGACAAAGAGAGAGAAAGAGAAAGAGGACAGTTCAAAATACAAACATAATGAGACGGAATGGTGCATTGTACATGAAAAACAGGTCAAATGTTTTAGTTTGCTGGGACTGCTCCAGGCATATAAGCAACATGTTTTAGGAGGATGAGACGAACACTAAATTGGATTAGGTTCCAGCTTGTTTGAATGTCTGGTTTATATCAGCAGTCATGAGAACAGGAAACAGGAAAACGTCTTTAGACAATGCCGTGATGTAGTGAAGGAAAGAGGCCCCACATAGAATATCAACTCTCTTACTTTACTTTAATGATCCAGATACTATTTGCTATTATAGTTGTTTTTTTACTATTTAAGAATGAAAATAGGTGTCAGAACATGATTAAATTTATAAATATATCTCAGGTTGTTAGATTATTTATCTATCTATTATTTATCCGTTATTTAAACGGATGATCTTATTTTGGCATAGACTGGTGCTGACCAAAAAAGGTATAAATAGTTTCTGTAGAAAGGCTCTCTCTTAGCCTCAGTAGTGAGCGATGTGATCGAAGGCACTCAAAACTGATCGAACAGACCACAATCTTCAGAGCGGAACTATGATTGCAGCCATATGTCATCAGAGACATTACATAATAACAGCGGTTCACACTCTGAGTCATGTTTCCAAGGGCCCGAAAGGCAGAACGAACCGCCTACAAACACACACAAAACGCTGACAGCTTGAAAGGAGGGAGGGAGGCGTTGGTTTTCATGGGAAGCTGACACACTTTGCATGCCTGACATGCGTTACTTATTCATGATCTTCCTTACAGCTGAGTGTATACTTCCAAGTGTCTTCTTTACACTGTCTAGGAGATTCTTTAACATTCAACGAAGTATGGTAGAAAACAGCTAACACATTTTATGCTGTTCTAAAAAGTCAAATGAAAAAACAAGACAGAATGGACCTACGTCCTCACTCTCTGGAGGGACTTACAGATTTTTTTTTAGATAAAGATAGCTCCAACATGATGAGGTCACGATCTACTCATGATTACCCAGAGGATTGAGACGCAGCCTCAACTACTCACGCTGCTGTTGTAAGCGAAGCAGGGGGAAAAATTACAGCCCTTAGAGTGTCACTGCATCATGCACACACTCCCCTGCCGAGCCGAGCTTAAGCACACACACTAACACATGCACAGACACAGAGAGCATCGTACCGGTCTCTCCGCCCTCAGCACAGACGACTTCCCTGGCTCGTACTCGAAGATGCTCCTGGGCTCAGCGCGATACTTCCTGGTGTCCACCTTCTTGTCAGGGGGCTCCCACTCATTTCTGCAGGGGACGACAGGAGGAAATAACCAATCCGTTGTGAAGAGATGGGGTTGCCATGGTGACCAACAAGGGCGCGTTCTGCTTGAGCATCCTCATGTTTTCACATGCATGGATTCTCTTTCAATGCTACACAGTTTAATCAGCCTCTGTATTTGTAATAATGGAGTCACAGCATAGGAGGACATAGAAAAAGATGTTTTACTTCGGGTTTGGATCGTTTTTATATGACAAATGCTTTTAAAAGCCATACAGTGAAAATACACACTAGGGGCAGTGAACACACTTGCCCAGAACAGGTGGAAACCCCCACTCACGGCACCTGGGGAGCAGTTGGGGTGTTTCGTATCTTGCTCAAGGGCATGTCAGTCATGTCTTTTTGGTACAGAGGATTGAACCAACAACGTTGCAGTCACAAGACCGGTTCCCTAACCTTAGATAGATTGTAGCATAAGATCAGTGTGCTAATTGCATTTCTATAATTAAAGAGGTGGCCTAAAACAATATAACATACCATATTAAGTAGTGCATGTATAACATAAGGCCTGAGGGATCTTTAGATAATATATAGTACAATATGAAATCACAGCTCAGTCTTTTAGAACATGGGCTCACCTTTCTGGCCGCAGAGAAGACGTTCGAGTTGGCATAGAGACTCTTCTTCTTGACTGTGAGCTGCCCACGTCTACCGCACTTTTAGACCGAGGAACACTTCGCCCTGGAAATTAAAAAAAAAACACAGAAGAATACAATACACAACAATATTTAAAAATCTAACACCTGAATGGATGACAGCACAACAAAAAAATACACACACTGACATTTACGTAACATGCAATTTACCCAAATTGAGGACAAGCGTGTAGGTATATAAAATCAATCCTTCACATTTACCATAATCATCCATGTGTGAAGAGCTGTCATCTGAAAAAGAGATTAAAATCAGCACATATCAATGCCTGTAATTTACTATCCACTATCTATCATTTACATGGTAACATAAATAAATAGATAGATAAATAGGTAAAATTAATATCAGTGTATGAATAGGCCTGGAAGAGAGATAGCACATTGTGGTTTAGTCATAGAAAGTGAGAAACAAGTATTCTTGAACTGCGGTTAGTTTATTTAAACTTTTAAAAGGTTTATATTTCACACTGAAATACTAAAAAGATGCTAAAATACATATATTTATATGTATGTATACCCCAACATCGATTACTTCCCTATAATAGCATTTTAGCATTTTGTATTAAATTTAATTGGTGTGAAACATTCACAAAGCAATAGTTTTTTTGTATCGCTGACATTCTGTCACCAGCCACACGTTTGTCTTTCTCCTGATGTTAATAAGACTAACATGCAGCCGTCAATATAATTAAGAAACCACAAAGCTTGACGTTCCCAAAGACTGTTTCATGTCATTAAACAGAAAAGAGCAGCTTTATTTCTTTGAACTCCTTCAAAAAATGCGAAAGAAATATCTCCTCACAGAAATCTATGTTTTTAATCTGCCATACAAGTCCCTTTAAATAAACTGTTACTAAAGAAATAATGATTATAATATTAAAACAAGTGCATTCGTATAAACCTGAATTACAGCTGGCAATTCCTTCAGAACTGCCACTATAGTAAATCCTGGGGTTGACATAACTAAGCACCTAACATGTTCTCCTAACATACCTAACATACCTCATACCTAACCAGGAAGACACAACACAGAATGTATGTTCTTGAGGAAACATCTATTGAACTTCAACTGTAGCACCACGGAGAGCATCCTTACTCACTGTTGATTGTGTGGTACTCCAACTGCACAATCTCAGAGAGGAAGGATCTACATCACGTGGCCAAAACGGCCAAATGGATGATAAGGATTGACTTCCCCAACCTGATTAGAGAAGAAGGCTGAGAGATGAATCTCCCTGGATACTGCCTGTTTGACTTGTTAGTTGGCGTTCTCTTGTATGTCTACAAACATCCTTGACAGGTGAACACTATGTGTGCCTTCTTTCTGACAAGTCACCTAGTTGGTGTGGAACAGTGGTAACATCATTGGCTCCCATGTTCGAGAACTGGGTTCGATTCCAAGTCTGTGCAGCCAGTCTGTGCTACACCAATAAGGGTCCTTGGGCAAGACTCCTAACACTATGTTGGCCTACCTGTAATACCAGTAACCTTGTAAGTCACTCTGGATAAGAGCATCTGCCAAATGCTATAAAAGTAAATCTATTCATGTCCTGCATTCACTCTGATTGGTTATCTGTGCGCTACCACACACGTCTAGAGGTGCCAAATTATGGTTAGAGGAACATTTAGTGAGTTTGATGTTTTACCATTCCAGTCACCAGTCACCGTTCCATCTCAACATAATTGAACACATCTGGGATGCCATGCAATGCGAACAGAATTGTGGCCCGTTCTGCAGAAGTATGGTGTTACCTACAGAATATTTCCGCAACCTTGTGGTGTCCATGTCCTGTTGTATTTCTGCAATCCTATGCTCCCAAGGAGGACCTGCGTACCACTGGTGTACCAGTTTGCACCTCAGTGAACACAAGTATACTGGCAGTAAAAAAAGTTTGTCTTCTACTAAACAAAAATAATTAAAGAGAAAAAACTAGCACTGTGGTATAATGATTGCACATTTAAAACAGATCTAAAACAGATCACTCAGAAATTAGAATGTAAGTGGCATCAAACCAACCTGGTTGTGTTTCAAATATCATTGAAGGAGAGTCTCCTAAATTAGAGAAGAGCTCTTAGTGCTCTTAGAGCAAAATATTTTTTTCTGATTCTGAGTCCTGATTCTGATGAGCTACACCTTCTACAGCTGAGGCACCAGGAGATACCAGCAACCCTGAGTCCTGATTCCTCCTGCTCCCCTAACCCTGCTTTATCCACTCTGACCCCACTTATATTCTTGCAGTCTCATCTGACCCACCATGGACATGGATAGTCCACATGGATAGTCCATAATGGACAGATGTAGAAACCATGAATTAGATTACAGACTTTAATTATCTGGCTACCTGAACTTTTGTTTATAATCACACTGTCTGTGTCAAATGAGGATGGGTTCCCTTATGAGTCTGGTTCCTCTCAAGGTTTCTTCCTTTTGTCATCTCAGGGAGTTTTTCCTTGTCACTGTCCTCACAGGCTTGCTCATCAGGAATACAATTTCTAAAAATTCTATAAATGTATGACCCTTTTCATTATTTCTGTAAAGCTGCTTTGGGACAATGTCCATTGTTGAAAGCGCTATACAAATAAATTGAATTGAATTGAATTACTTTTCTTCTTTAGTCAATTAATTTTAATATAATTAAATAAATAAAATATGCAACAAATATAAGTGTCCCAAAATTGTCCTCAATGTATGATTTGTCCAAATGCTTTTTTTTTCTTCTCAAATGTGTCTGAAGTACATTGACACGTACAGTAGGGGGAAATTACAGTACATTACATTACATTACAATAGGGGGAAACATCAGATAAACATCACATATAAAAGCTATTATGAGCACCTACAAGGCCCAGATCTTACATTTCAGAACTATTCAAGCCAGTAGATGGTGATGTTTCTTCATCCAACTGTTTTAAAACCTGGAGCTTAGATACTACACTGGTTGCAAACTGAGCAAAAAATCTGAAAATATGTCTTTGTGCACTTCAAACCCACTGCTGCCTGCAATTTCAGACACCCACATTCTTTCTGTGCTTTGTTTAGAGGCAGTTATTTCCAATCCATTAGTCCTGTCCTGAGTGTTTCAATAATTTAAGAGAGCACTTCTCTAAAAGAGATGCCATCTAATGTGTAGTAGGACCATTAGGGTGCTAATACCGTATGCAATAATCAATCCATGCTTTTTAAATACACTGTAATACCCTTGACAGCATGACAACTCTTCTGAAATTATATCACCTTGACAGATGAATGGATTAGCCGGTGCTTGGAATAACATTTTCTCGACACCAGGGCATTGTTTATAGTGTGGGGAAACCGCAGGTTAATTTATGATCATCTGACCTGAAGGATTGAGTATATAATGATGATCGATCTGTGTGTGGCAGAAACCCGTAAGAGCTTGGAGGCCTATAGATGAGGCTAACGTTAGCGCCATCTACTGAGTGCCAAATCAAGGAGTGTGAACCTGCAATAAGTTTTCCAGTGTTATGAAAACAATTCAAATTCCATGTCAGTAAGTGCTGATATTAATCATTACGTCTTTATAACAAGAAAACCTAAAATACAACCTATGTAACCGGCAACAAAAACAGCAGCAATATTACACTGTAGTGCTAGAAAAACTGGCACACCAGTCTAATACTTGGCATTAAGATCCGGTGACAGGTGTGAATGGCAAAGCCCCAAACTCTAACCATAATGCTTCCTTTAACCACAATTTGGCATCTCTAGACGTGTGTGGTGGCACATTGTACTGTAGGAAGAGGCCCATCAGAATGAATACAGGACAAGACCAGGTGTAATTCGTCAGAAAGGAGTTCACCTGTCAGAGATGTTTGTAGACATACCCATAGAATGCCAGTTAAACAAACCCCAAACAATTATGAAGCCACCATCAGCCACTATAGGTTGTTATTTACAGTCTGTACCAGTTTTTCTGGTACTATAAAAACAGGTTCCTTTTGGGTTCTTTAGATGGTTGTATCTTACCTGAAAGGCGTAATCAGGAGTATACTCTCTTAAATTAATTGCTTCTGTAGATTTCTATTCTAATCTGGATTTCTCTAAAAAAAAAATTTAATCTTTCATATTAGTAATGATAAGAAAATAGACCACTTTGAAAATGGAGGAACGTGCACAATGGATGTCAGAGGGAGTGAGAACCTGCCAAGCTGAATGTGATGGAAAAGTTGAGAGGGTTAAAGCGAGCAGATGTAAGAGCTGACGTGAGTTAATGGTACCTCTGGTTTTCAGTAGCCTGTCATAGTTCTCAGGGAATATGTAGGTGGGACGATATGGATTTTCCTCGACAGGTTCTGAATAAGGTGGATGACAAAACACACACTGAGGAGGATGTGTACACACACACACACAGAGAGATGCAGCACGGGCATGGACTCATGCACACTGATGCGCTGTAACATTAAACAGACTAGTCAGGCTTTACCTGGAACTCTGTGGATTTGTTTAAACATGTTCTTGTACCAGTCCTTGGATTTTTCTGTGTTCTGTAAGATATTATATATATTATATATATATATATATATATGAAGAAATAATCAAATGCAACCCATTATTGTTTCCACTTCTCATTTAAAACAATCACTCAAATTCTTCTCCCTGGGAATTGTTTTCGTTCTTACCCGTACTGGGACTCGGGGCTTCTCCTGTAGGACAGGGGATGCTGGCTGAACCGTAATCATCATTTTTCTGCCCTCCATCTGTGTAGAGGTTCTTTGAAGATCTTCAGGTGAAGGAGAGAATTCGGTGATGCCCTGATCACACACACTGTCCTGCTGCTCTACAGCATCTGTAACGCCATCAGCACACGCAAAGTAAATGATCAAATATCAAAATCAATGCACACCATAGTCAAATGTTTGTGGAAATGGTTGCATTTGGGTTATTTTGCCTGCCACAAACTAAGTTTTCTAAAACAGCAATTCAATACTGCATAATTATCACATTATTATATCCACTGCCAGGCTAAGTCACACGCAGTAATATTCTGTTGGACCGTCTAAATTTATTTCCATCCAGAGTTGCATATATTTTTGGAACCCCTCCGTAAAGTCTTCTCCAGAACACCCCAAAGACTTTCAGTGGGTTTAAGGTCAGGACTCTGCAAGTGTGAAAGTGATTCCTCATGCTTTCTGAATTACTCTTTTACAATCTGAGCCTGATAAATCTTGGCATTTGGTCCTGGAATATACCCATGCCATCAGGGAGGGAAAAAAAATCTGTGCTCATTCAGTACATTCAGGTTCTCAGCTGACTATTTATTACCACATACCACATTTCTGAACCTCGACCGGACCAATTAAAGCAGCCCCAGATCATAACATTGCCTCCAGAGATTCCAAATTCAAACATTGTTATTAGCCGTTATATGTACATAAAATACATTTATTATTTTGTTTGATTCACAGACTTTTTTTTGGCTGCCGGTTTTAGTGTGAGCAGACAGGATGTGTACCTGTGCCATGCTGCAACAGAACAATAGTTGGGTATACACTGCTGTTTGGTGTGCACACAGATGGCACAGAGGCTGATGATGGCAGATCACCCAGACCTAAGCTTATAGGATACTCGACCTACAACCAATAATAAAGAGTTAGAGAATAAAACATAATACCATCTAAGAACCTGTATTTAAAAAGTTGATTATTGTATCAAAACTGCATATATTATTAAGTCTTTTAAGAGATAAGATTGTAAATAGATCCTTTCTGTAACAGTTGAGTTTTATAAAGCACCTGTAAAGACCGGTCATGCTTCTGCTTCTCCATCAAACCTTTGAGTTTATATTTATATTCTTATAAATAAAATCACAGCCAATTACAAATTGAAACCTGGACATTCAGTAACCTTTAATACAAACTGAGTCAGTTAAATTGTTCCCATATAAAACTACATTGACTAAATCTGAACTGAATTTAAACCTTACACCATCAGCGATGATACTGTGCTGACTTACCTGTGTTGCAGCTTTACTGACTTGGTCTGAATTTAAATCAGCTCCGGCACTATTTAGCCTTTTCTCTGCCAAATTCGTTTCTGTGGCATCTCCATTGACCGCTCTGTGGCATTCACCTAAAAAACAGTCCAAACTTGAAAAAGGTCTGTAAATCTGTCAGAAGCTTTTAAATCCAACAAGGCATGAATCTAAAGCAATGCCACCTCCACTTGGCACTGACCCTGTTGTGCTTTCAACACAAACCACAAAACTATGCCAGGACAGAGCTGTTTATCCTCAATTAAACGAATCGCCAGTCCTGTCAGGACTGAGTAAAAGGTCTTCAGATGCTAATTTCCTGCAGCTGGGAACAGCGATTCCCTCCCAATCTGTGAACTTTGTCATTAGAACAAGGGGGCCTTTGACTCCACTGTAAGAACTGTTTGTTTCTCTGGCCTTTTTCTTGCAGCAAAACAATTAATGCATCTCACCCATGTCCTGGAAAAAAGCCAGCATATTTTCTAACACTCCGATAGCCAATAAACACACTGCACTGCAGTCTCAGCCTCATGTGGGAGTGTTGGACAAAAGCTCCCTTTGATGCACCCCAGTAAATATGGGGGCTCATGGAAAGTTATTTAGGCTGCTGAGCAACCGAATTGGCAACCAAACACCGATGTGTGTGTTCCATATCCAAACACTTGGGCATTTTTGGAGAGCACACTGAATGATGAAGTGAATGGCTGACTTTTTGACTGGAACATACAGTACAGTCTGATCAGCACTTGCAAATACAACCAGACTTTTTTTTCCCGTTCATTATTCATAAAGATATGAAGCAATGCTGCAATGTGAGCAGTGTTTTTTACTTACTCTTGGCTGAATCCACAACCTGTTCCTGGGTGATACATTCTCCATCATCGACGTGCACTAATGTGGCTCTCAGAGTAACAGCCCCCTTCCCCTTACACACACGAGTTGGATCCAACTCTTTAGGCACAGAGAAAATAAATAACAGAACATGACAAACAAAGAAAATGGTCACTACAGCGTCATGTCTTTGGTATTAACATAGAAGTTGGTATGGTATTAAATTGTCACTAAAGTGTGTTAGTCTTTGCTTATTATTTTAACAGCAATATGTATGATTACCTCTGTCGAGGGGGTCATGTTTTCGGGAAAGTTTGTTTGTTTGCCTATCAGCAGGAATGTGGAACAACTACAGGGTCAACTCTCATGAAACTTGGTGGAAGGATATAGTACGGGCCAGTGAAGACTGAGTAATGGGGAGGATCCACATATTATTTTTCACTTTCATTAACATAGGCCAAAATATGAACTGCATTTGTTATGCATGAACCCTGCAATTGTATTCTATTGTGTTGCCGTGTAATTGTTTCTAGCCTGCAAACAATGTGTGTGATTTGATACTTATAACTCTCTTTGTTAGTGTTAGATATGCTAATATATCTATCTATGACTAGATATGCTAATATAATACTAGTTTATATATGCAATATATACATACATACACTATATGAACAAAAGGATTGAGGCCCCCTATTTGAATGTAAGGGATTTATTACACCTTATTGTCCCAGACACCAGTGTCTGACTTCACAAGTGGTCTTCTGGATTAATGGGAAAAATTTCCCACGGACAACTTGTAGAAAGCCTTCCCAGAAGAGTAGATGCTGTTATAGCTGCACGGGGGGACCAACTCTATAGTAATACTCATGGATGTATTATAGGATGACATAAAAGCTCTTGTAGGTGTAATGAGTAGGTGTGCCAATATCTTTGTCAATAGGCTGCACATTTTATTATCATAAAAGTGTGGACTTTTGGCCTTAGCAGAGGTCTGCGCTCTCCAAGTCCGCTTCTATTTATAGTGCCATGCTATCTATCTATCTATCTATCTATCTATCTATCTATCTATCTATCTATCTATCTATATAGATGTTTATATATGGTGTTTAGTATAAATGTTGTTGTAGACATTTATTTTATGAATTCAGCATGTTTGAGTCAGTACAAAAACATTTTAGATTATAAATCCGAAGATTATAAATAATAATAATAATATAACAGTAAAAATGTTTCTATGTCATTAAGGAAAGCAATCTGTTAAATAAGATATAAAAATAAACAGAATGACGGAAGAAGTGAGTGTGACAGTCCGTCCATCCAGAAAAACAGATTCTCCAGGACACTGGAGAAAAACACAGTAAAATTGATCATCTAATTCCCTAATAAAATTGGATCGTCCCAACCTTGGATGGCTATTTAATAAAAAAGCAAAGTGTAGTCACACTGAATCTTGACTTTCTTTATTTTATTACTGTTCACTGTGGGGGTTTTCTTTCAAATAGTAAAAACCTCTGCACAACATTTCTTTATATGTGCCTGAAACTTTTACAATGTACTGTATATATATATATATATATATATATTACACAATACTACTAGCAAACATCAACGGAAGTTGTATAGGTGTTGTTGAAAAGTTTATGAAACACAATTATTCAACAAGATTTTGATGAAAACATAGATCTAAATCAAACATAAAATCTGCAAACCCTACAGTGGTCTGAATTGTAGAGAAAACCACAAACGCAATAAACACTTCTAGTGAATATAAAGATTTTTAAAATGTTTTAAATACAGGATGGCAAGCACACACACTCACAGAGGAAAGGTTTATATTATTTCAGATGGCTTTAATAACAATCTACAATAGAGGCCAAGATCCTAATTACAATCCAAAAAATCTTGGTCAAAAATAAGTAAAACACAGGGGAAAAACATGAGCAGGTGATTCAAAACACCAGATCAATCACAATAAAAAAACAAAGGCTTGGCGCAGGGACGTGAGGCAGGCTAATAACTCATAACTAAAAGGTGAACAAAACAGTGCTGAAATAGAAAAACTGAAGACAGAGGTAACTCAAATCAGGTGAAACACATCAATTATAACCAGTGATATAAAACAGGTAGAAAAAACTAGTATTCCGACTGGTATTAAAGTAGTAAAAATTAAACTAGTATTCAGGAGGGAGAACATGTGTGATTGGTAGAATCAGTGCTGGGGACAGCGATGTCAGGTGGCCACTGAAGATTCTGGAAACTAGAGTCTGATGTTGTCATTAGACTGATTAATGGTATGGCCCATTCGTTCATTTATTCACAGACAGACAGACAGACAGACAGACAGACAGACAGATAGATAGACACTACTTTAAAAAATACTGTAGAGGGCTCCCTTATCTTTAATTTTATGTTCATTTTGTTTAAGGGTGCCAAAAATTCTGCAGATGCAATGTTAACTTTTACGGTATTTGTGCTCAAAAACCAGGATCAGAATTATTTTTCTGATAAGATTTATCCACAAGTGGGCAGTGCTTAGGAAATCTGGCACTTGTACATTATCTGTTCCACTGAACTGGTGTTGTGTGATGCTTATCTGACCTTGACTTCAGAGCTAAACTTTAATTATGTAGCCTGTGTTTGTTGTTGGTAAAGTGAAAATGCCAGCTGTTCTCACCAGTGGGCATTAGATCTGGAGAGCTCTTCATGGTCCTCAGAGGAGTGATCCGCACTGCAGAGATACTGCGTGGACTGGTAATGAGTGGACGTGCTGCCAGTTAGAAAAAATGCGAGAGCAATAAGTTAGAAGTTTGAGATAGCGTATTGAATTCTGGAGTAATACTGTGCTGTGTGTCATTTTTTTTTTTTATATATATCAAATGGATATGAAGCAGAGCAAGATATATTGCAGGTTTTACAGCCCGAATGCAAACACGATCAGGATATTACTATCTGTGTTATAGCACTCCTAGTAAGGCAGTAGTTACAACACATACTTCGTGTTTTACTACATATATATACAGGAGCGTTATCAGGGCTACCAAATGGGAGGAAGTTTACTAGCATTACACACTGTTCATTAGTCACACCCATGACATTATTACTGATATGACAC
>JAOVVF010000039.1:21506306-21534863 GCA_028565595.1 Duopalatinus emarginatus | reverse complement strand
TACCAAATGGGAGGAAGTTTACTAGCATTACACACTGTTCATTAGTCACACCCATGACATTATTACTGATATGACACTTACTGATATTTCAAATTCTTAGAAGTATATAAAATATGAAAAAAATTTCTTTACAGGACAGGATATGATTAGGGTAGATTACGTAAATATCTCAGTACTTTGACATGACATTGCAACAAGGACAAACAATAGTGAAAACTTTCATGTACTGTATTTTTGCTTTTGTTTTTATTGTCTTGGGAAAGAAGGGTGAGTGAGCAGAGATGGATGAGTTAAAGGAAACAGCAGGGAGGAAACAAGACAAAGACAGACTCAACAATACAGTAGTCCAGAGGGGAGCACAGAGAGTGTCAGTGTGTGTTTGCTCACTCACTAAAGCGAGAAATCAACCGTCTGCCGGAAAATATGGGTGGATCACAATGATGCTGTTCCAGCACAATGTACTCTATGTGTGTATAAATAAGTATTTAGAAGAAATGGTGTGGTGGATACGATACATCATCATGGGTTTTTTTTGTTATTTTTTTTTACTTTTCTAATGTCATAAATACTTGTTTCTTATGCATTAACAACATAGGAAAAGCCACTCATTTGACATGTTATATGACTAAACAACAAACGCCAATATTACAGAACCACTAAAGGGTTCTTTAGCCTGTTTCGGAGGAGGAATATTTTCATTTGTTGATCCTGGCTTTGTAAATATAAAGCATGGAGTTGTTTTTCTTGATACTAAAGTTATCAAGTCAGGACTCTAGCATCTATTTAAAAAAAAACGACCTACTTTCAAAAAGAGGAAACTGACCTTATCACCTGACTACTGATTGTGAACTTTAGGTACAGTGAAACTTTCACTCTGTTACAGTGTTTAAATGTTTATTTTCGCACTGAAAACCAGCACAAGTAAATGTATATACTGTATAGAACTCTGGTCTCTAACTTGTAAATCTGTAATGCATGGACAGAGCATCTAAAGCTAAGGCCCTGAGCAAAAAGGAGCATGTCTTTATACTTTCTTATGTGCCACAGAATCATCACACAGCAGTATTCAAGACTCTGCACTATTCATCAGACAGGTAAAAGCGTACATCTCACTGGTATAACTCCATGAGCTGGAGAAAACCTATTGTACAAAGGAACTATTCAAGAAACATGTGAGCAAACTTTCTAGAATCACAAGGATATGCAGCGATACATATAGACTTACCAGGGGCTGCATCAAATCTCACTGTGCCCCCTGCTGGAAAGTCCTGTGAAGGGAGAGTGGAGACATCACACCAGGGTTTCTTAACCATACCACTTGCATGATTATTCTTATTGTAACAGTGCCATGATTAACAACAAATCCTTACCTAGAGTAATATTTTGGGTGCATTAATAAGACCACATGCGTTAATTATAACACATAAGAATATATAAAAGTACATTTTACATATTTATCATCATGTGACAGATCCAGCAACTAGCACTATGTCAAATGTTTCACGTCAAGCTAAAAAATATGATCTCACAGCACTATATGAACACATTTGGCATGACTGTGTTGATGAAACATCCATTTAGCTAACACATATGTTTGGGTTTCACACTGCCATAAGATGTACACCAACTTATCTTGACAAACGTAAAGAAGCTGCTTGGGATTTTCCCAGAATAAAAGTGAGGAAGCTGGTAAGCCCATGCTGAATGGTGTCAAACTTGTTGTGAATGTATAAAAATTCTTTGGACCAACACACTATTTTACTCTTTGTAATAAAAGCATTAATAAGACTTGAAGACACACACACAAAAAAAGCACAATTTCATTATTAAAACTTTATCAGTCTAGTGAAGTCTTCCATTAAAGGAGAATTTACTGGAACAGTCTTAATATAATAAGAACCAACAGACACTTCAGATACCATGTGATCATAATGAGTATTAACATTCAGTTCTGTTGGAGAAGACCCTGGTCAGCATGCAGTACATTCTCTGATTTTCTCTATAAATGGAAATCATGCTCAAACACATTCTCAGTGTCTAAGTTAACCCCTTAGTCCAGTAGTCCAGCATATTGTTCAGATATTCAGCTTAAAGCCTATTGCTCAGCAATAGCAGTGAAATAATTTGGAATGGTTAGAAGAGTGAGATTATTAGGTATTCACTGATAGGTGCTGGTGGTTTAAAGACCTAAAGCACAAATAAAGCAAAAAAAAACAACAAAGTGTTAGTCCTTACATACTATAAATACTGTATGTCCTCTAAGTCCCTGTGCTCCACCACCTGATTCGCTTACCTGTCTGCTCTGTGTGTTTTTCTTTAGCACAGCATCATAAAGCACAGCAGAGACTAAAGTATAAATGGGTCTCTAGTTTGAGGGCTGAGATGTTGGAGCTGATATCTGTACCCACTTCCCTTCAAAGACCTCAACCTTGGCCAAGCAGCTTTTGTTTCAACACCATGCCTGGCAAGAAAGACCTGTCATGATTAACCACCTGGGAATGTGACACCTACTTGACATGCATCAACCAAATTAAAACCTTCTGCTTTCTGTCAAACTCCTCACCCCACCCAACATACCAGGTATCTGTGTGAGGGCACTGCCTCTACTGAGATAATAGTGAGATAACAAATATCTCATACTTGTTAAGTATTCACATAAACATTCACCGTGCAGGCAGCCCACTATTTATTAAGGGCCATCTGGACACTAGAAATAGGGACCAGTGGATGGAGGGAGGGGGGCTGTAGTTTATTCTAAGTCAACACCAGCCTGAGAACAATTTGGTCAGGTATCACGGGCGCTCGGGGAGAGTTTGTCATATTTGCCACTTGCTCATTAAGGGCTGTTAGTCAGATTTCAATTCCCAGAAGGGCTGATACATTCCAAACAGGCATACGTATTAAACGGGAGTTTATAAAGCACGTAACAGATAGAAATCCAGTGATGCCACAAGATAAGTAAGGGATTTACCACTGTAACAAGTAATGATTTTGAAAAAGGAAAATAAATTGGGCAATTCAGTTGTTTTAGAGTTCTAGGTTTAATCTCATTTTGGTGGTTGAAAATCTCATTAAATGCTGCTGCAGGTTGACTGTAAACAGCAACTCACCTCACATTACAGCATTCAGTCACCTAACATAACACTGTAAACCCAGTGAAATCCCCCATTCTAATGCGGCCTTCCTTGTGATTTTTATTCATAGCATTCATATCTACGTTCGAAAACACATGAAATGCATTACATGTTAATCCAGAACTTTCTACATCACAGCTGTAGCATATCTTAAACACCTTTGGCTGCTTTGTCTTCCAGCGTACACATGTGTAGAAAAAAAATGAACAGGCTCAAATTTACATCATCCTGGAGTCTCTCAGTATGACATCATTGTAAAACTGCAGCATGAGTACACAAAAGAGCTGAACAAGGGGTCTGGTGTGCTCAGTGAACGTCTGAAGTCGAAAACGAGTTACGTAACAGAGTTTGACTTCTGCCTTTTCCAGAAAATGGCAGTGGGGGTTAGAGATAGAATAGGGATGGTGAGGATCACGGATATCAGCTCCAAACATGGCTTGAAAAGAGGGCTGGAGAGCAGCCGGCCCTCTTTAATTGAGAAGACCCCCTCAGTATGGTAAACATTTTTAACAGACACGCTGGCCCGAAGCCTGGGCTGACACCACTCTCCCCACTTCGGCTCTTCCATTCTCTTTAAACAATGTGGCGTAAAAGGAAATGTATGCGACTAGTGTCTTTTACTCAGCAGGACTGGATCCATGGATGTCTTATTTTAGCACACTGTAATCACTGTCAGTGCCAGGAATGATAGCAAACAGCTTAGATGTCTCGTACAGAACCTGCTGGGTTTCACTAGCGAATCTGTTTACTACTCGACCCTGTTAAATCAAAGGCATCCTATGAATTACAATTCAGGACATGTTCACCAGTTCAAAGAGAACTCCATAAAAGCAGCCTTTTAGCATCATTACTCACATGTCTGACCACTGCTGAACTTTCAGTGACCAAAGCAAACCTTACTGCTTAGCTGAGGACTCAAAAGCACCCAAGCAGCAATAATAACAGCACACAAGTACAACTGGAGAACAGACGGACTGGTTCATGTAAGTGTCTTCAGTACCATTTTATGTCAGATACATGCAGTTCATTGTGTGTGGATGGACTGGAAAGTGAGCAGCATTATAAAAATGAATCAAAGGTTCCTGGCATGGATCTGATCAGCTCAGCGAGGCACTGCTGAGGACAACAAGTGCTCTCAGAGGAGAGAGGATGACGAGCATGCGCAGCTCGGTCCCTTTTCTGGCCTGATAAACAGCTCTGTGTGGTCTGTTATGTGGTCATTCCAGAAAGTCAGACTGGGCCATTATCACACCGAACATAGCCCACTGTAATGGAGCTCTCAACTACATTTCTAATTTTCATTAGTGAGTCACTGTTTGTCTGAATTTCCATTTACAGTTCACCTGAGACTGCAATGATGGCAACTCTTAACAACTATGAATAATACAATGACATAGAACATACTAGAGGTGAGTGTAAAAGATATGGCATTTAGAGGTTATATAATTGCAACACTGCCAGTTTAATGACAAACAGAAATTTCCAGCCCTGTTTCACCTCACAGGCATGGCTTAAAAACATAAAGCCTTAAAACAAAAGTGATAAAAGTTCTCTCTGTCTATAAATTGTATAGCACAGGTATGTTGAATGCATGTACAGGAATAAAAAAACTATAGAAATGGGGCATTTCAAGGCAACATGAACAAGTGGCTGTGGTTTTGGAATAAAAATATATACAAAAAACAGTATACACTGATCAGCCATAACATTACAACCACCTGCCTAAACAGCTCAGACCCACTGAGCATGGAACTCCACAAGACCTCTGAAGGTTCAATTCAATTTAATTGTATTTGTTTAGTGCTTTTAACAATGGACATTGTCCCAAAGTAGCTTTACAGAAATACAGAATTAGGTTATATATACATTTTACACCTGATGAGCAAGCAACAGTGGCAAGGAAAAACTCCCTGAGATGACATGAGGAAGAAACATTTAGAGGAACCAGACTTAAAATGGAACACACCCATCCTGGCACCAAGACATTGGCAACAGATCCTTCTGTGGAATCAGGACATATGGTCTGATGAGCCTTGGTCATTCCATGACATTGTAGCTTGTTTACTGGTTGTCCGTCCTTGGACCGATTTGGTAGGTACTAACTACTATATACCACAAACACCCCACAAGACCTGCTGTATTAAAGATGCTCTGACCCAGTAATCAAGACATTACAATTTGTTTCTTGTTAAATTTGCTCAGATTTTTACACTTGCCTATTTGTCCTGCTTTCAACACAGAACTCACTGTCTACTTGCTGTCTAATATATCCTACCCTTTAAAGGTGCCACTTACCAATGAGATAGTCAATGTTATTCACTTCACCTGTAAGTGGTTTTGTGATGTTAATGTTATGGCTATGTTATGTTAGGTTTCTGTATAAACCTAGCGATAAGAACAAACGTTAATGTCAGTCAATCAGTCATTTTCTTTTATCCACTTCGTCCATCAGGGGCATGGTTTGCCGAGAGCCCAGCTGGAATTAATGGGTGCAAGGCAGAAAACCCGCGAGAACACGGAGAGTACACAACAAACGTAACGCAACACGGAGAGTACACAACAAAAGTAACGCAAATTTTTATCAACTACAGTAATCCAAAAATTGACTAAGATAGATAGATAGGTAGATAGATAAAATGATGAATGATCCATCTCCATCTCTTATCTCTCTTATCTCAGGGTCGAGGTATGACATTGCTTTCAGTAATAAAATAAAAAAAATCTTTTCTCAAGCAAATCTCAAGCACACGTGTCATGCAGCCATAGCCACGTGCCATATCTCTGTGGCCATGTATGTTTATGATTAGATATTGTACTGAAACATGTGACCTATTTCCGCTACATCACCAGTATGATTTACATTTCCCTCCGTCTTATTTTTTATCCAAAGACTAACTTTTCCTCTTCAGCCAATAACAAAGAAAAACTTTTAAAATTTTGTCATATTTGACCATTTTAGAATTCAAGTCAGTTTTTTATTGCCATTTTGATTTCCTGACAGTATATATTAAGTCGGATTCATGTAAATGTTTATAATATTCAATGATAAACCAAACCAGATAGTTATCGTAAGCTAAACTGACATAGAATCTCAGGCTTTAGAGGATAAATGTAAAACACACACATTGCTTTGTAGTCTGCGTTCTTGTGAATAAAATATTTCAGACTACTCCAGCAGTCGCACAGGTTATTTTTGGAGACTTACTGTGAATTTCACCATGCTTTATCTAACATTTAAAATCAATCTAAATGTATTTTAATCATCTGTTTGTCCTGGGGCCACAAAAAATCATTTAGACCAGGGGATAAAAAAATGACATCCAGGGACTCTCAGGCATCCATGAAGCATAGCCAAAGTGCCTGTGATAAACATTTTTTTATTTTGTTAAATTGTTGGAAATCACAACCAGCCAATAAAAAGCCATTATATTGAGTTTTATAGTTATTAGTCTCTGCTTGACTGGTCACTGGAAACAAACGTGTTTTATCCAAACCTCAATAACTCAAATACAAGGAGGCCTATAAACAATGTCAGCTTGAACGTATTGTGCTCTGGCTGTGGAAAGTTCAGGAACAAAAACCTTATTGGATTGATTAAATTATTGTACAGATTTTAATATTAAGGTTAATATTTCAATAGCTGAAAGGGACTTATCTTCATGAAATAAATCTGTAGTAAGAAACAGAAAACACTTTACACTTTGACCAATTAACAAATGAATTGGCTTATAAGTATTTAGTAAAACATGTACTCTGAAGTTTATGGATACTTAAAAACTTTTGGCAAAATTTAACAAAATCAGAATTCATGTCATAACTGTATGGGTGAGTCAAATATTTTCCATACTCCAGTTATAACTCAAGGAAAAAGTCACAGAAGTGCATAAACATATTCATCCTTATCCTCAGCCGACCAAGAAAAAGTTCAAAAGTTACCTGGAAAAGTATTAGAACATTATTTGACAAATCATTCAACAATCAACAGTTCTCATTACAGTGAGATTCTTACTGAAGAGGTGAAGCCTAAATTCCAGTGGTGTTGAGTTGTTGCTCACGTCCACATACCACTGCCCATACTGTCAACACACCCAAAACTTTGTTTTGAGGTGTTAAAACATTCTCCCTATAGTCCTGATCTCGCCCCATCAGACTCTCGCCCAATCACCTGTTTGGTCCCCTAATAGCAACACTAAGAGGATGAAGATTCACATCTGATGAAGAGCTGAAGACAAAGGTGCATTTGTGGCTCACAACTCACTCTAAAAGATTTTTTTAATGGGAGAATTTGAAAGCTTGTTGACAGATGGAAAAAGTAAAATGTAAAGAAGGGAGATTATGTTGCAAAATAATGTATTTGTCTTTTTTGAAAGTTTTAAAAAATTTAAAACAAAAATTAAAGTTCTACAGCCAGAGTGTGGGTCATTTTTGACTCATCCTCATACACGGAATATCCTGGCTATACATTTGCACTTTTCTATAGCAGGGAATTAATTAATATCTGTCACCCAAATAAGGATGGGTTCCCTTTTGAGCCTAATTCTTCTTAAGATTTCTGTGTCTTGTCATCTCAGGGAGTTTTACTTGCCATTCTCGCCTCTGGCTTCTTATAAGGGATAAAATTTATATAAATGTATAAATAATTTTATATTTCTGCAAAGCTGATTTGGGACAATGTCCATTGTTAAAAGCGCTTTACAAATAAAACTGAATGAACTTATACATAACTGGCTTATACATAACCGATGATTCCTGTTCTGTTGAAAAACGGTGTACTTTTTGTAATGCTATACATAATTTATGCAATTGTATCACTAGGTCTTGTCCTGTGGGACTTGAAGAGGTATTCACACAGAACATGTCACAGTCTATAAATATTTTTACTCAGACTGATGACTGCTACAACATGGTGATAATTGTTTACACAAATGTAAAGCCTCTGCTAGAAATATTAGCTGTCTTGTAAACAAGACTAATTAATCTAAGCTGAGCTCAAATGAAGGGGAAACGGCTCTTTTAGCTTACTGCATTACTCACTCAAAAATCCTTCCTGATTATAATTAGATCATACCAGCACCATTCATTTAGTCATGAAGCGTAATTGCTATATTGATGCTTACATGCTCATTTGGAAAATATCCATACTTATTCATGGAACACAGACTGTGACAACTGTTTCAGAGCCGCCGGTTATGTGCCTGAAGCCTGATAATTTGCTCGAGGGATGCAGACTGTTCTGCCACACCTAAAAACAGCCCTCTGATAATCCAGCCATTTCAAGTGCTTCCATAATGGAGGCATGCATAATGCCATGACAGAAGATTCCAGAGTTCACTGTTGAGTAACACTGGGCTCTTTTAAACAATGATAGCACACATATGTGTCAGATAGGCACACATACACATGTGAGCCAGAAGGGCCATCACAGGGCTGATATAAACCAGCTTACTGCAACTCAATTATTTCTCATGTATTACAGGATAAGATATAGCTATATAGCTATTTCATGTGATCACGGAACTTCACGTGGTTAAGCTTGTACACTGACTGTGTGATTTGTATCTTTCTGAGGTCTCCCCAGCCCAAGCATTCACACCCACTTCATGCCAGCTGCTCAACAAGCTGCCATGTGAGCAAGACGTGAAAACAGAAACCTGTCAGCGCAATCTAAACGGAACCATAAATTGTTTGTTCATCGTCTTGTTTATCTTCATTTATTAGCATGGTGCTGTGCACATAAACACACACAAACACACACACACAAACACAGAGAGAGAGAGAGAGAGAGAGAGAGAGAGAGAGAGAGAGAGAGCACCACTATCACACATGTTGCAGCCAATAGGGATGAAGGAAGGTAAGAGGGAAGACAGAGGATAGGGTTGCTAGGCAATCTGGGGTAACACAATATGGACATAGCAAGTCAGGTGTTCATGGGTAAAACATCTGGCAGAAGAGTTCTCAATCATCTTAATGCTGCTGTGTGTGTGTGTGTGTGTGTGTGTGTGTGTGTGTGTGTGTGTGTGTGTGTGTGTGAGTGTGTGTGTGTGCAGTGAGATACACATTAACATTAACAAACCCTTCTCAATCCTGTATTTTGTCTATGACAACAAAAAGCCTACTTTATCACACTGGATATAAATGAATTAATCTGCAAATAATTCAGAAGAGCTGAAGTATGGTATTCATGAGCATCAGGTTAGTTTCAGAAATACATTTGTATCCTGAGAGAGCTCCATTAAATTTGTCTTCAAAACAAACTGCTTGCATTTGTCATCACATCTTATTTATCGATTATGGTGCCAAGTTTAAATAGCTCATTTATTTTAATTACACACATGAATTTAATCAACATATTATGAAATACAAATTATGTTACATATCAGTGACTTGAAAAAAAAGTAATCAAACTAATCAAATACAAATAAGACAAAGCCATTTGATACAGACAAAAGCATTGGCACACTGGAAACAGAGGAAGAGGCAGTGCATCTGTTGCTTGAAATTAGGGAACCATTCTTGCCATTTCGATCCCCAGTACCAACAAGTCATGACTGAAGTGCCTTTGAGCAAGGCAGCTAGATCTCTAACTGATAAATAAAAAATGAGGAACACTATTAGAAAAATATCTAACTTTTTTTAATATATATATATAACATTTTATTCAGAAATAAATTTTGTTTAATTCAGAAACCAATAAATCTGATCATGCAAATCCGATAATGCAAATAAGCTATGTTTAGGTGTAAAATAAGTAACAGAAACATAAAATTATCTGTGATTGAGACTGATAACATGCTGCCAGTCTTGCATTATTTAAAAACAGCTTTTGCTCAGACATACACACCAATCTATAGCACACATCAACAGCATCACCATAAGACATTGTGCCTGTGTTTCATGAGACTTCCGCCAGTCTGCTCACTGCCCCGCACACAAGTAACACGACTCTACACAGCAGTAATAAAAGATTTAACAGCCAACACAAATTATTCATCAGACTAGGGACGCTGCGATCCAGAGAGTCTCGCATCGGAATTTCATCCGAATGTCAGAATTAACTGTGAGCTGATTGTAACTCTTATATGACATCTATAAACATATACACATACTGTATTTGAATCACATCTTTCTCTGGCTCTTGGATGACATTTTTTATGTTTTTAGCCTAAAGGAAGGTACTCTATACTGTGAACAAATTTACGTAGTTGATAACACAAGAGGTTTCTGACTAGAGTAAAGGTAATTGCGGAAATAATCAAATTCAATAAAAATTATTTTATTAGGAACAGATGTATACCTGCACATTTATTTAATTATCCAGTCAGCCAGCCATGGAAGCAGCACAATGCTATTAATATTTAGTAGAATAAGAAATCTGTGGTAGCAGACAGCACAGGCTCAAGAGAACTGGACAACTTAAAATCAGGAAAACATTGTATTGTCCTTTTACAGTCTTCAACTTGTTTAGTTTGCATCACGATTAGATACATAGTGCAAATTTTAGGGGTTTTTTTTAGTCCATAACAATTCACCATGCACACAAAGTCACACTCAGGGAAATTATTAAAGTATTAAAGTAACCCATTCATGTTTTTGGGAAACAGAGAACAGATAAAACACAGAAAGAACATCAAACTGAGAGACATCACACACACATTAACTCCAGCCAGTAACCTGAGCTCAGGACTGATCCACCTACCCTGGAGCTCTAATGTGGCAACACTACCCACTATGACACTATGACACCCACACTATAGGTCAGTGATAAACATTTTTAATTCACCTTAAAATTAGAACATAAATAAGATCAAAGTTACAGTTATATATAAGTAAACATATAATAATATGTTAAAAAAAAGTCATGTATATGTAAATGTATAATATTTATAAATGCATAAAGTATGTACATTTTTGCTGTCATTTATAATTATAGTAAATTTATTTAGGGGATATCACTTTTTTAAACTGTTAGATATTCTTGAAACGTTTCATCTCTTACCTATTTACAATTACATAATGACTCTTTCCACATTTTCCACATTCTATCTGTTGTATTTTCCAGTATATTGGAGTTATTTACTTTCCTGAACTAGCGTATGGCAGGTCATTATATTCATTTCCATGGCCATGAGCTGCTTATTGCTTCTTTCACTGATGAACAGAACAAATCCTGAATCTCTCTTCTCTTTGACTGACCGGACCACCTCTGGGCATTTTAGTTCAATTATATTATGTCCAAAATGAGACCCATTTCATTTAAACTAATCCAACATGCTTTCTGAAATACTTCCTCATTATATACTATGCTATCCGTGTATCCAAGACACCTAAAAACAGTTTTAAGACCTGACCTTACAAGGCATAGTGCTCGGTTTACTTGTTTAATATGCAGAAGCACAGCCTTCAAAGGCAATCAAGCTGAAGTGGTGCTCAACTTCAGAGCAGGCGGATTGACTTTCACCTCTGACCTCACTTTCTTTTTACCCGTTTGCTTCACAGCATCTTACAAAAATTGCTCTTGCTGATGATGTGCAGGCTTGATGAGCCTGTTATTTACTGTGGCTGTGTGATATAAACAATCCAAAACACTGCTATTACACTCCTACATATTTTGATTGTACTACGTTGCAATATTGATATCCGTTGGATCAGATGAATGAAGTGATTCATCACAGTCCCCCACAGAATGCTCATCAAAAACAGTCTCATCAGACTGCCTAGTAAAAGTATTTTATACTTGTGTCTCCATCAAGAAATGCATGCAAATGGGAAACTCCAGCAACCCTCTGTCCACTTTTTTATGGTCTTACATGGCCTCCATTTACATATTATAGCTGAAATAAAATTTATAGCTCTCTACCTGATTTGCCAAACATATTTAAATATAATTAATAATTAACCTCAAATTAATTTACCAGAAAAATAGCACCCCTGATAAGAAAGGCCTAAGATTTATCAGCACACAATCAAATATTTAGTGATGGGTTAGATGGCTGCAGCTTGATGAGACAGCTCAGTGGCTCACAGCTCCAGGGTCTCAAGACAAGCTCAAGCTCAGGTTACTGTTGTGTCTATTGGGCAGGGGTGGCTCAATTGTTAAGGCTCTGGGTTACTGATCAGAAGGTTGGGGTTCAAGTCCCAGCATCACCAAGCTGCTGCTGTAGGGGCCCTTAAGGGTTGTGCGAGGTCTTTTCTGTTCAGCAGAAAATAATCATCAAGCAAATGATGGCTGTGGAATATAATATATAATGTGGAAAATGCAAATAATGATAAGTCATTATATAATTGTGAACTTTCATGAATTACATAATTTTAAAGATACAATATCCCAAAAACATTCCTAACAGCCTGGGATATGCAAAATAAAAATGGTTTATCAGTCTAATACTTGATAGGTCCTTATGGGGCATGAATATTCTGCAGGCAACAAACATCATTCCCCCTCGCAGAACAGTCCACAATTATGTTGTATTCTGAGGTGTAGGATTTCTGTGTTCCACAGCACGTTGTCTGACATCCCAGATGCATTCAATAACATTGAGATCTGGTGACTTAGAAAGAAACAACCATAACTTCTAACCATAACTCTGGGTGTGTGTGGCAGTGTATTGTCCTGTTGGAAGAGGCCAAACCCCTCAACATAAGTGCAGGACATAAACGAGTAACTCATCAAAAAGGAGGCAATCACCTGTCTGAGACATGTGTAGATGTACCAGGGGTCCCATGGAACAAAACCCATAGTGTAATGGAGCCACCACTAGCCTATAAATTTTGCACAGGCTCGTCTCTTCCAGTTTTTCTGGCACTTCAGTGTATGTGTGATACAAAAAATAAAGGCTTCTTCTTATGTGTTTATATGAGTTTCACATGATCTCTCTGTGTTTACATGCGTTTTGTCCAAAAACATGCCAGTAGGTGGAATGGCTATATGCTAAAGAGTGTGTAAATGTGTAAATGAGTAAATGTGTGTGTCTAGTGTCCAGTCATGGACTGGCATCCCATCCAGGGATATATTCCAGCCTCACACTCAGTGTTCTTAGGATAGACTCCTGATCTACCACAACCCTGACTAGGATAAGGTGTATACTGAGGATGGATGGATTGATAGATGGATGGATGAGTGAATAAAATGAGTCTTGCTAACTAGTAGGCAGCCTACAGTGTGATCCTAAATGTACAAGAGTAATCCAGTTAACTCATTATTTATTTAAAGGAGTGAGTGATAAGGCCATGTTGATTAAAGAAAGCACGTGTGAACCATGCCGTGGCATGGCACGAGTTCATTCATATTTTAGTGAAGTCTAACTTTCTTTAACTTCACGCCTTGCTTGACTGAAGAGTCTTTAAAAAAATATTTGTCAAAATGGATACAGCAGCTTCATTTGGCCTTAAAAGCACATGCTGGATGCTCTCCTAAAATCCAATGCTGCATTATCTGCATGCCATTAAGGGAGCTCAGCTGCTAGAAAAACATTTAATAGATTTAATGTCTGGATCCACATCAAGTGTAGGCTTTTTGCGCAAGTATACACTTTTTTTTTGGCTTATCCAGAATGTGTACTAGCCCACATAAGCAAATGCTTCTCGGATTAGGTAGAACTCAGCTTGGAATGAACCAGAGAAACTCTGGAGTGTCATCCAATTGCTCCCCAACTGCTCATAGACTACTCTCTGACTGCTTTCTGACTGCTCTGATTACCCTCTAACTGCCCTCCGACTGCTCATAGACTACACTCTGACTGCTTTCTGACTGTTCTTTGACTACCCTCCAACTGCCCTGCATCTGCTCTCCGACTGCCCTCTAAATGGTCTCCGACTGCCCATCAACTGCTCTCCGACTGCTCTTGGACTACCCTCCGACTGCCCACCAACTGCTCTCCGACTGCCCTCTAAATGGTCTCCGACTGCCCATCAACTGCTCTCCGACTGCTCTTGGACTACCCTCCGACTGCCCACCAACTGCTCTCCGACTGCCCTCTAAATGGTCTCCGACTGCCCATCAACTGCTCTCCGACTGCTCTTGCACTACCCTCCGACTGCACACCAACTGCTCTCCGACTGCCCTCTAAATGGTCTCCGACTGCCCATCAACTGCCCTCCATCTGCTCTCTGACTGCCCATCAACTGCTCTCCGACTGCTCTTTGACTACCCTCTGACTGCCCTCCAACCACTCTCCAACTGCCCCCCGACTGCTTTTTGACTACCCTAAGACTGCTCTCCAACTGTCCCCAACTGCTCTTTAACTACCCTAAGACTCCTGTCCAACTGGCCCCCGAGTGCTCTTTAACTACCCTCCGACTGCTTTATTAAGGTGCATGAGATGCATCCTGCGGAATACTAATGACAAATTCTACTGACGTTGGCAATGCACTCCACACACACGCGCGCGCGCGCTCGTGCACACCCCCGCACGGTCCTGATGCACGCTCGATCTTGCACCACTTTTATCTTTTCATGTCAGTAGGATTAAAAGAGTCGACCATGTCCACTTCTGTGTGATCATCTTGTTCACTGAACTAACTCACTTCACCAGCGCCGCAAACCGGACCGCAGCGGCGACTCAACTGCGACTCGATCCCAAATGTCTCCTCACTGCACTACATAAACTTCTACTTCATATGTTATCCAGTCCACTTCTATAGGAAATTAGAGGACATTTGGGACCCCGACATCCTATAATATTCACTGAATATGCAGCGCGTGCCTACCTTCACGCGGAAGCAGTCCAGGTTTCCGTGGTGACGACGCAATTTCCAGTGAGTCCTCGCGCACAGCGGCGGCAGCTTTGGCCCGTGCTCATTAGCATAAACCTCTCTCTCTCTCTCTCTCTCTCTCTCTCGCTCTTTCTATGTATGCCCAGCTGGAGTGGGCGGGGCACAAGAGGGCGGAGACTAGCGCAGAATCAGGCACGTGGATCCATCCAGTGTTTAAAGATTGGGAGTTTATAGACAGAGAGATCATTTTACAGCACATGGTCTAAACCCTGGTCTTGAACTAAACCCTGCCCTGCTCTAACACATTCATTAAGTGATTAGTTGAATTAGGTGTAGGACATGTGCAGGACAGAGGGGTACCCCAGGATCAGGTTTAGGAACCTGATGTAAAAGTCAAAGTGAAAATGAACTATTTGTCTTCTGTTCCTGTGACCTCTGCATTCAACCCATCCATGGAGTGAAACACACACATACACACAACAGTGAACAGTACAGGGCAGTGAACACACCTGCCCGGGGCATGGCATCTGGGAAGCAGTTGGGGTGGTTAAGTGCCCTGCTCAAGGGCACCTCTGTCGTGTCTTGCCCTATGCAGGGATCGAACCCAGGACCCTACCGGGACCGGCAGTCTTTTTTGGAGGTCCTTTAGCAAAGTCTAATCTGGCCTTTGTATATCTTGGGGAAATTTTCTGTATTTACATTCATGAAGATGTCTCTTGAATGAAGACTTTGACAATGCGATGTCCACCTCCTCTAGTGTGTGCTCGATTTGGCTAGATGGTGTGAAGGTTTTCCCAACATGTTCCAAAGTTTCTGCCATCTCTGTAATAAATCCACTTGGTTTTTTTGTTTTTTTTGTTTTTTTTTTGTTAGTTTTTTTCTTTGTTTTTTTCCCCACAAGACCAGTTCCCTAACCACAGGGCCACCGCTGTGTATTACAGTAAGAATGGTGTGACTAAAAATGACATCTCATAGCATTGTAATCTATCAGTTAGGGCAAAAACCCCAACATTGAATATTTTTATATCCATTGCAGTCAATGACCTTCCTGACCTTTACTGCAGCTGCCTTCAGTTGCTGCTTGTTGTATGTCTTTCTGCCTCCAGTTTTGTCAGGAAGTAAAAGACATGACTTAATTAGGTTGACTGACTTGGCCATTTAACAACATTCCATTTCTTTGCCCCAGGGGTTGCTTCTGTGAATTTTCAATCAATATCTGTTTGTATTGTAAAGCACAGTCATAAAGTATAACTCTATAAACTTCAGAATTCATCCTGCTACTTCTATCAGCAGTCACATCATCAGTAAACACCAGTGACCCAGTACTACTGGCAGACACCCATGCCCAATCTGTACCCAGTACTCCACCATGTTTGATAGATGATTTTGTACGCTTTGGATCATGAGCCCTTCTTTTCCTTCTCCATACTATTCCCTTCCTATCATTCTAGTGCAAGTTTATCCTGGTTGAATCTGTCCAAACACTCTTGTATCAGAACTGGGCAGGCTTTGTAGATGCTTTCTAGCAAAGTCTAATCTGGCCTTTGTGCTTCTTGAGGTAAACATTCTGTATTTACATTCATGAAGATGTCTCTTGATTGTAGACTTTGCAATGTCGACTTCCTCTAGAGTTTGCACAATTTGGTTAGATGCTGCTTTTTTTTAAGAATGTACAAAACTACACTACAAAAATAGGTCTGCTTTGCATTTTTTCCAGCCTAATCAGTTTCCCTCACTTACATCAACACCTCTTTGGACTGCATATTTAAAGTCCCCATGAGCATCTTCCATATGCATCTTTAGATATACTTGGCCAGACTTTTTTTTTATATCCTTTAATGTGTCATGAAATAATGAGCAAACAGGCCACAAAACTGCTTATCATTCAATTGTCCAATTATCAATTGTCGAATTATTGAGCCCATAAAAATTCAAAAAAGTAAAAAAAAAAATTTAAAAACCCACTGCGGTAATGTAGTGTATATTTATGGACCTATGACCCATATATACATATGCACCTATTTATAAACTTATATAGTAGAATAATTTTATGAAAAATTAAAACCCAAAGCTTGTGTGTTATTGGCAATATGCTGTGTGACGCCTTCCTCTGCCAACATACCACCACTAAGTCTTCTTCTATAACGCTGGATAGTAATCACTGGAAAATAAAAACAAGGTATCCAAGGCTAATTAATACAAAATCTTTTCAGATCCTCAAGAGTCCATGCTAACCATGACCCAGTTATAACGTCTTGGCAGCTAGACGGTCATTGTAAATCTCCTCCCACCCTTATGTCAAACCATACAACAGGAAAGTATTCTTTCAGAAACTAGAAATCTCTATTAACCATCTATAGAACCGGTGACGAAGTCCCCCAGATAATATAACGGTTTGCGTACATATTTAGAAAAATAACATGACCATCAGATGCTGTTTTTGCTTTATACATATATTTAGAAAAGAAAAGCTTGAAGCTATTCAGTTCATTTGAAAGATGTTGCACAGACCACCATGTTAACGATAGCCCGATATCAGCTTCCATTAGATACAATCATCAGTGTCATTTTCAGTTCATACTTCAGTTTCCTGTTCAGTCACAGGTACTGGGGACAGGAAACTCTTCTGGTTAGAAGTGACAGGTAAATAGGCAACTATTAATAAATACAAACAGAAATAGTAGATTTTATGTTGTGAGAAGTGTGTTGATTCGATTAGATTAAACCTTACAGACTGCTTATAAAAGTGTAAATAATCTATGTCCTAAAGGTCTTAGTTTATTAAAGCTGCTTGGATATGAAAACCGATTTAATCAAGGTGATCAACATGTTTACCAACATGTCAACATCAATTTAGTAATTATTGTTATGTCATATAGCTTAGATTTGTGCTACTGAAGAACAATACCAAAAGGCAATAGTAACACTAAGGCTTCTGAGCATCACTAACCCAGGCATTTCATTGTAGTCCTTCAGCTGTCCAGGGAAACTCATGGCCACCAGATGGCAGGATTCAGCCTTCCTCATTAGGTAAGTCTTTTACACAATTGAGTTCCATATGTTTGGTAAAAGTGACATAGTTGTAAGCACAAGTCAAGTGTTCGAAGGGATCATCGTGGCCGTCGCGTAACAGGTGGTGGAGGGATGGGTCTGTGAGGAGGCACGTTGGAAATATGGCGAGCTGGATTTGATACATAACGCTCATGTAGCATGCTGTCTGGAAACCTGTAGATAAAATGGTATATTTTAATTCACTCATTAAGACAGTTTTATCCAAACCAACTGGAAATATGGCTGAGCTCTGTTGCTCAAGGGACCTGTTTGGCAGTACAGGATTGTCAACCTTAAC
Organism: Duopalatinus emarginatus; assembly: GCA_028565595.1. NCBI lineage: Eukaryota > Metazoa > Chordata > Actinopteri > Siluriformes > Pimelodidae > Duopalatinus > Duopalatinus emarginatus. The sequence continues at coordinate 21,516,668 of JAOVVF010000039.1, read as the reverse complement.
TTCAGGAAATTAAACTTTGAAACATTTAACTTTATTTTCTCAGCTATGCAGTATGCTTGGGTTGTATCTTATCTCAGTTGTGCATGGTTCTGGATGAATGTACCTTGCAAATGAGTAAGTAGAAATGTAAATGAATCTGGTTTTATAATAAGTCAGTCAGCCTAAAGCAAATTTTTTTGGCATTTTTTTAAAGCAGTAACTTACAGGTGGTGATTAACGGCCTAGATAGCCAGGAAAAAATAGGTTAAGCTAAAACCTCTGAAACCAGCATATATGTACATGGTTCATCTATTTACAGTTTATGTGTTAAAACTACTGAAGAAGGACACACAAAAAATAATTTCTGGTCCAGCAGGTATATGGCAATGATTATTAGCTCAGACCATTATCCACTAAGACGCCACAGAGAATAACATTGTATCAGTGTGCAATTAAAATATAAAATATTAAAATATTTAAAAAGCTATTTCTTACTAATCATTTTGAGCTGTAGTACTTTGGTCACTTCTAAACAAGATAGTCCGTAACATTTATTAAATATATTGAGAGTATACATAGAGTATATAACTGTATCTGTAGAACTGAACGTTGTGGTAGGCCTATTTTTTTACTGATTGATTTTCAATCAATTTAAAATTTAGTATGTGTCATGTAAGTGACATAAATGTATCACTTCTCTTCATCAAATAAAAAATGTAATTGTTTACTATTTTGACTCGTTTTGCCCCTCAATAGGGCAACATATATTTATAAAATCCCTAAAAATAAGATTTAAAAAAAGTAGGTGCAAATGACGTAGGTAGCAACATTGAATTATATTTTACAACTTTTATTTTACAACTTAACAAGAGCTAAGTGTCACAGATCTTTGTGTTTGTTCACTATATCCAAAATAGATCTTTTTACACTACTGATGTACGTTAAACTTCACATACAGTTTAAAAAGTTTCAACCTAAAAATTACTTTTTGGGCTAACAATCAATTGAAGTGGGTTTATTTAACTAAAACAAATACACTGAATTAACATATTAAATGATTTAAACTATTTATTTTAATTGAATAAAAATAATTTACTTGCTTATTACCACATGAAGGAATTTTGTAGGCTGGATGAACAAACCACTTTTTACAATGTACTGTGCTAAATTCATTACTTTTAAACCTTGTTGTATGCCCTATATGTTTTTATATGTCTACATTACACTTTATGTCAACATGGGCTTTAAAAGATATGTTTCCATTTAGTATATTCAAGTGGTTGCTTTGAAATAAAAATGAGGAGGCAGCTTCTCATTTCGTGCATTTTAAATATAGAACGAACTTCCTGTATGTTATCATCAAATGCCCACTCATACGACTATTAGCAGTTTAAAACCTCACTACCGTTCCCTGTGAATTCGACAGTATTTTTCGCTAACGTTTTTGTTTGCTAAAATTTTGGGGGGGCTTAATGGTTATTGAAAGAGTTCCTATATATAAACTGTATTGAAAATGTATTAAAATGCTGAAATAGTTTGTTTTTCTTATTATCATTACATCACTCAATTAAGGTTTATCTACAGTATGTCTATACTAAGTTCAGTTTAAACCACAATATCCTGTTCCTCTTACAAAACACACAAAAACACCAGGTTTACACAAGCTACTGGACGTGTTAGTATATAACACATTAGAATATAGTATAAGATTCATTAATAATTGTACACATCAGTTTACCATCCACAGAGATGTCTAAAATATGTCAGCGTACAGTTGCATGTTATAGTAGCTTGGTTTGTGGTTGAAAGAGCATCTGATTCTAATTATGGTTGGCCACATAGAGGAAAGTTCAAACTAAGCAAAGTTTCCTGTCACATGTGTCACTAAGAGCATTCAACCTTGATAGTTAAACTAAAACTAGTACAAATCTTTAAAATGACAGCATTTAAAATGACAATCCTATGGCAAATACTGATAAATATTGATAATGATATTCACTCATCATTTTGGTTAAACCATTTCAGTTTTCTAATATAAATATAAGTTTGTATTTTGCTTTCTTTTTGCCACTTCCTGATTACACATTGCTCATATGTTGTACTATGTTGTAGTATGAGTTTATTAAATAAAATCTTTCACCCATTTTTTGAGTTGTCTATATCTTGCTATGAGAAAATGTTCGTTTTTGTGAATTTCCCCTAACTGTTTTGAGTCAAATCATTCTTAATCCAACTTAATCAGTGGCGACAGCTGTGGCTTGAGGTTAGGGGAAATTTCTTCATAAAATTTTAGCAGTCAACAGTATCAAGACCTAGACATACAATGAGAGATTTTAACATTTGAACTAAAGTTTTGCCTAGCTAAAAGACCTGAACATAAGCTATACAGCTCTGAGGCATACGTGGCTACAGGTTCAGGCATTCGTGGCTTCCAGGTCTTGTGACATGAAGATTGCTGCTTCAATCCTCTGTACCAAAAAGACATGAATGAAGTGCTCTTGAACAAGACATCTAAATCCTAACTGCTCCCCAAGTGCTATGGATAGGGTTGCCCACCACTCCAGGCATATGTATTCACTGGCCTATAGTGCGTGTGTTTACTAGTGTGCATATTTCACTAAATGGGTGGGTTAAATATGGATGTTGAATTCCTCTGTGGGCAAGCACAGCAGGTCAATCACTTTACTTTCACTTTTTTTGAGTTTTTTCAAGAAAGTACCATGAAACAAAGCAATTCCATAACATTAATCATGTTTATGCCATTCAATATCCTGAAATGGAAACGTAAAATTACACACCGTTCAGGTAAGCGAGGTGGGACTCTGGGAGGAGGGAGTGTAGGCGGAGCTTCAGCTGCTGGCCGAGGCGGCCGAGGTGGAGGAGGACCGTTCTCCTGAGGCTCCTTCATCCCAAAAAAGAAACAAACAGGATTTTAGATGTATACCTGGATTCATACTGCTAAAAATGCTGTCATTTTAATTTTGCCATTTTATTTAATATTTTATTGAATATCTTAGAGACTTTATGAAACATGACTATTCTGATGGCAAAGAAACTGTGTTCACCTCAAGTTCACCTTCTGCCCCACTGCTGTTGCTGATGGTGCTCAGTGTGCTCAGCCTGTTGCTGCCACTGCCTGTTTGGATCACAGATATCCATGCAAATGTAAAAATCAAATACAATTTCCGTACAAAAATGTATGGTTTTTCTATGGTAGTTTCTTTGGTAGTAACCAAGGTTGTCCTATAGTTATTCATGATTATCAAAATTAACTACTAAGATATTTTATGGTAACTATGTGTATACTATGAATGTGCCATGGTTTTTACTATTGTCCTAAGGGTTATTATTCCTATAGGTGTTTTAAAATGAGATCACATGTTCTTGGCCTTATGCAGATGATGCGTAAAAAAATAACACTGGCTAACACATAATATGCAGGGCTTTCTGTATGGGCTTTAAAACCATGCCATGCTATTTGCCTAATCCATAGATATCAATAGAACCAATGCTAAGCAGGTTATTGGTATAAGAAAAAACAAGTTTGTATGGTATTGGCATGTATAAGACATGCAGGACGTTTCAATACATAGGTCACACTGACAAAGATGACCATAGCAGAACATTTCAGAGGATGTGACGGTACCTTTTATTAGGATACAGTGGTGGGAATATTAGAAAAGAGAATGGAAAACAAATATGAATAAGATATGATTCAAATGTGAACAGTGTTTACTCACTACATGTGCTGGATGTACTTCCTGTATGCCAAGTTCCTCTCTGTGGTAGTCTGTTTACAGAAGGGGGCTGGGTTACAGACCGAGGAGCTGGTTCATACACCGAACATTCAACGTTCATATGAGATCCCCAGCGCAGGTTCCTCTGCATAGGGGCAGTTATGTCCAGATCTGATTAAAAAGCAGGAAACAGTGACACAGAAGATATTGAATATTGTGTAATATGTAACACAGAAGATAAATACAGATACATTTTGTGCAAAAGTTCAACAGTTCATGAAGTTCAAATGTGGCCCCATATATGACACTGTACAAGAGCATCTGTGTAGTAATGAAATGTCTAAAGGTAATGATGTAATGTGTTGCTTCAAATAATTTGCAGATATTTTTAACCAAAGTTATAGCATAAGGAAGAATACCATTTTAGTTCAGAGCTATTTAAGGAATTAAAATTAATAGAAGTGAGCATACACTGGATCTGTACCTGTAGTCTGCATCATGACAATAAAGTTGAATTGAATCTAATCTAATCTAATGAAGGTGACGTAAGAAAGACTCCAAGTGAAGTGTGCATAGAGAAGGATTCTAGTAAAGAAGGCATAAGGAAAGGTTTTAGTGAAGTGGACATATAGAAGCGTTCTGGGAAAGCAGGTATATCAAAGGGTTCTAGAGAGACAGGTACATATAATGGTTCTAGTAAAACATGATTAAAGTAGGAGGAATGAATCAGGTATTAAGAAGGGTTTTAGTGACACTTGTATAAACAATAGTCTTAGTGAAATTAGCAAATAGAAGGGGCCTAGTAAACAGGCATTTAGGCAGCAATTAGTGAATCAGGCATGAAGAAGGCAGATAAAATAAAGAATCATACTAAAGTGCTTTAAAGAAGGCAAGCAGTGAAGTGACCCTGAAGAAGGGTTCTAGAGAAAATGGCAAATAACATCTACTACAAATAAAAATATAAAATAAAAATATAAAAATAAAAAATGAACCACCTATACTTTGTTAACTCCATTCTATTTGTTTAGTAGTTGTACTTGACTTTTTTTTTTGAACGGTAAAATCAAAAAAAAAAAAAAGGTCATACCTATCTCTTTTCCCCCTTTTCCTTTGTCTTTTTTACGTCGAATGATGCTGTCTCGTAATTTTTGTAAATTGTCCTAGAAATGGATACACACACACACACACACACACACACACACACACACACACACACACACACACACTTAACCTTAACTGTCTGATTTAAAATGTGTAGCTCATGGTATCTGTATTGAGCAGTGCTCTTATTCTCTCAGTACCTGCTGGAAGCGAACGGACTGGGATCGTTTTTCCTGGTCAAACTGCCAGGCCTTAAACTCCTGCACTGCCTCCTCCACAGTGAGTGCGCCCACCTTCACCCTCTCCTGCAGGGAGATGAGCTGCCTCTGGCCTGGGGTCTTCATACCAGCATAGGGGTCGTGGGTACTGCTGAGCATTCGCTCTGGCACCGGCCTCACTGGTGTTAGAAGGACGTGGAGAACTACATGTTTAGTCCACTTTACAACTGTTTTGTTTGTTAGAAGTTGACTATTAAACTCGTACCTTGAGGAGACTCATTCTCTTTGCAGCTGCCTTCTGCGTATAATGAGTTCTTGGAGGAGAAAACTGTAAAAACATTTAAATGTGCAGGAAATATTTTATGCGTTTAATGTTAATCAGATTCAAAACACAGAGCACAGATCAAACGCAAGCTGCAAAATCAAAGATTTACATCTTTTCAATGTTGGGTTACACAAATGAAATCTGACAATCTAAAAATGTAGAGCATGTTTTTGTGGCACAGGTGTATTAGTGCAGAGTCTGTGGTACATGTGTATTTGTGGAGCATTTGTGGCATATGTTTTGGGTGCTACCTGTTGAAATATAGGTCTTGCATTCCTCAGGCTCTGACGAGGTGCATGCCCGAGGTACTGGGGCCGGTGGACGATTAACAATTACAGGTGCAAAGCCTTCTTCTTCTTGGTCTATGGTGTCATAAATTTCATCTGGATAGCAGAGTTTGTATGGGTCCTCATCATCGTCCTCTGCATAGTTTTCTTCATTGTATTCTACACTTTCTTCTTCTGTGTCATCGACTCTTCTACCAGAGTATGCATCATTTCCGAAATCTTCCTCCGTCAGAGAGTGCTTCTTCGCATTTGCTGATGTGAAACATCATATATTAGTTATTTAACAGTAATATACAATGAGGTGACTGCAGATATAATGTGCAACCCAAAATTGTTATAAATCTACCATCACCCATTTTCTTACATAAAATTACCAGAACATTTATATAGATAATCAAAATATTTAAATTTTTCAGCGATCATGTTTCACATATAGCAATTCATAATATTTGTAGTATTGCATTGTATTTTGTAATAATGTAATACTATGCAAAAAATATATATTTTTATTTAAACATTTTAAATTCAGACCAGGAATTGTTTTGATAGTTTGGTATGTCATGTTCATGTCCGTTCACCTTCAAAAAACTTTCTCAACACAGCATCCTCTGAATGAGACTCATTGAAAGAACTGTCCAAACTTTCCAAGTCCTCATCTATAGCGAAAAGAATCACATAATGCATTTTACTTTTACTTTCTCTGAAATTAGGCACCCAATTGTTATTGTAATAATCTGAGAATATTGTTGTATTTTACTGATTTTATTTTATGCGTTTATGTATTTTACGACACCTAATGCCACACATTCTACAGAGCTGTTATTAACTTACACAACTGCATGTCAGGATTGAGCTGCATCATGGACTCATATATGTCCTCCTGAAGAGAAAACTTGGCAACAAAATTCTGTGATGCATTTGCCATTGTTTCATAAATGTCCTCATCTCCTTCACAATCCAAATTGGATTCCTCTATGTGAGTCTTGACCAGGTCTATGGTCTCCTGGATGGGTTTACAATACAAAAAGCTTTAATACAACTGACAAAGTGTGGAATGGTGATTAGGGCTTAATTCATTAAATAATATGAATAGAGGTTGTTAATAGTTCTGCTAGACTAAACATCATAGTACTGATTACACTGTAGGCCCCTAATCCTTTATGCAATTTAGTAGATTATAAGATACGAAGAAAACCACGTTTCATGAATCAGAGTGAAGTTAGAGCACCATGAAATTCGTTGTAATTGGCTGTTGATGAGAAGCAGTTTTTTCAAGTTCCACAAAGACTGTACACTTACAACATAGTCGTCCATGAACTGTCTCAAATCAGGAAAACCACTTCTCTCGGCCAGTGTATTTGGGTAATACCCATTCTTGTTCGCTATGCTGTAGGCCTGAAGGGCTCCAGGACATTGCAGCAAAGAGCTTGTCAGCTTTTTTAATCCATACTTTGCCGAGAAGTGAAGTAACGTTGGGAGTTCCACATCCTGCTGATCTGAATGTCCAAACAGAGCAGGTTTCAGTATGTAACCATTCAGTTTCTGACACTCATTCCTGTCTATTCAAACTACTATACCATCTACCGTATCATTTATATCACATCTCATACCATTTCTAATGAAAATTATAGAAATGGTGGCTTACTTGTAACCTCCTCTTCAAGCTGATTAACTCCAAATATTTTCAGTCCATTTGGAGGCATCTGTTTTTTGAGAGAATCTGTAAACAGGCTATCCAGTGCCTCTGATGAATTTGATGTAATACTGAATGCCTGAAAAAACATAATTTATCTCATCAAGTCATCAGTAACGTTAAGATTGCAACATAGGGGCTATTCAAAAATGAGAACTTCTAATCAAGCTTCAAGGTTTATTGTCACTGTCAAAGACAAACACATGTATGTAAGAATTAGAAACTCTATTATAACCAATAAAAGGTGTTTAACTGAGCAGATAAATAAAACTGAGTCTTTATGTTTATCCAATTTAATAAGTCGAGTCATTACCTTGATGGACTATAATGAATTGAAGTAATTACCTGACAGATAAAATGCACAGGGTCCATAACTTTCTCAAGATAATTGCTAATCTCCTCCATTTCTGTGTAGTAGGCCACAGTTGTTGAACATACGATTGACTCATTATTATAAAGATGCACAGCAATTTCCCCAGATGGCATATCTGAAAGATCAACAACTCTATAGCATTAGAATATAATTGATGCATTATATAATATGTACATTAAAGTTCTATGTTTTTGGAAAACACTACACTGATCTGTGTTGGAAAAATATTGACAATACCTATGATATGATCAGAATCATATGATCAGAAATGTGTTAAGTAATATAACTTACTCTCATGACATTACCCATCTGCATTTACATGAATTAACATGAATTAAAGTAAGAGCACTAATAAGTATTTGGCAAAAAAAAAACATGCAAATGATATTAAAAGTGAAAAGTTGCAGAGGAACTAAAAACGAGAAGTGCCTTGCTCGGATCTAAAACCCACCAGGTGACTGAAGTGTAACAGTATATTCGTTCACAGCAGTTCCCGGCACACGTTTTGTTGAATGTTCACATTGAAACTCCACTTCGATACTGCCTTCAATGTCCAACTTGTTTATCATGATGATATAAACATCCACAGGGGTCTAAAAATGTAGCAAGGCCATTATTATTTTCATATACATATATATAGGCATAGAAAAGTGCAAGTGTTTTCTCTAAACCTGACAATGGTAAAAAAAAAGGCGTGATCTCAGTGTCACAGTTATGCAGCACAGTCGTGATAGTATGAAGTTGCAATTAAGAAACAAACAAACAAAATACATGTTGTCTTCACATATAGACTTAACATCACTAATAATTTCTCAGACAACCAGTCCTGAATACTCACCCCACAGCGGATTCTGTTAGGTTGGACAGTAAGGCATGCTATCTGTTCATCTGATACAGATAAACCCTCGGATTGAGTCAAATTCCCTCTATCTAAATCCTCTACATCATCCTCTGGCGGAGGGAGCTGATCTAAATCGATCTGAGGAAGTTCTTCAGGAGCAGGTTGATCCATAGTTTGTTCTGGTGATGGGATATAATTTTCCTCCTCAAGATTAACAATGTTTTCTTTTAAAAAAAAACCCAGATATTCATGTTATAAAGTTGAATCCTTATAATTTCATTTATAAGTGCATCATTTTAAATAATTATTTTGTTTTTCTAAGAAAGCCAAAACAAACACTGTTGAAAAGTCTACAACTGTTAGTACTAGCCACTTAAAAAAAAAAGATCCCCCAAGAGGTCTTAGCATGGTTACATGGTAAGTATATCTATCTTTCAAACATACCTTTTTATACCTATTAAAATACGTTTAATAAGCTTAATCTTCGTTTTTGTTTGTAACAAAAAAAAAATACATACCTTCTTCAATAACTTTACGAATTGTGGAGACATACAGTGCTGGCTCATCATCCGTATCAAGTTTTCTCCATCTTTCCCAGTGGTCAAAACAGTCCATTATGCCTTCGCTTTCAGAGACACCGCACATAAATGCGACTATTTTACTCGGGGGATAAAGAAATTTCTTCAGGGTGTTCCGCACCGCTGGCTCACTTTGAATATCTATAAATGCTACCGAGAGCAAAAGCAAGATGCACTGGCTGGTGCTAAAAATGGAATAGTCTTCATCCTGTACAGAATCTTCTCCATCAACAAGATAGAACGAAATAGAATCCTGTGGGAAATGATGTGATGCCTCCAGGATGACCTTAAGGTATGAGGCCCAATCCTGGGCCTCACTATTGTACACTATTAACACTGAGCACATGACTGAGCATCCAGGATTTGCTGCAAAAGAAGAGTTATTTATAATGATTCTTCCTCCTAAATACAGGTACTCTGTAAATAAAAACCTTTTACGTCTTAGGTCGTATGTCTTCAGGCATTCGGAATGATAACACCCACACATGCCACATCCCTAAAAAATAGACTACACTACAACACATACTGTAGTAAACACAGAAGCTAGATTATTGATATGAAACTAAATGTGCCTTTAAAAAAAACTCTGGCCCTTTATCAAAACCATGAACAGACTCATTGTTCTTGCATAACCTTGATATGTCCTGTTCCCAGACTGCAAAATCAAGAGTGATCTGAGCGAAGTGCAAGGCTGACATCAGTAGGCACATTCCAAATCGTGCATTATCTACCCCGTCTAATATCTACTGTTTATAAAGTTGTTTTTATGTTTAGGTCTCTCAGGGTATTTGAATGAGGGGAAAAAATCCTACTAAAATACTATTAATCACAATGCTAACAATTTAATAAAGAGAGAAAGAGATGTGGGTATATACAGTAACAATGCAACAAGGCAAAATATTATGCAACTTTAACAATAAAAACACTATTTAAATATTATTAAATACATACTTAGATTTTTAATCAACCTTCTTACAACTAATGACAAAGAAAGTGCTACCAGAAGAATTGGACCAGGTCAAAAAGTGTGGTGGGGTGAACGATGGGGGTATTAATATCGCTACTTAAAATCCAAAGGTTGCTCAGACAATTTAAGCGACATGCATGCAGGGAATTTGTATCATAAAAACATTAATCATGAAAAAGTTTTATTATCTAAAACCTCAACTGATGTGTATATGTATATATATATATATATATATATATATATATATATATGTGTGTGTGTGT
>JAOVVF010000039.1:21481501-21503722 GCA_028565595.1 Duopalatinus emarginatus | reverse complement strand
TGTGTGTGTATGTGTCTGTGTGTGTGTGTGTGTGTGTGTGTGTGTGTGTGTGTGTGTGTGTGTGTGTGTGTGTGTGTCAATTAAAAAAAAAGGCTAACCCACTGTCTAACTGTCTTGCTGGTGTAAAATGAACATTTAAATAGGATGCAAAACTTTGCACTCGACTGAGTTTTAATGCAGGTTACTTACCTTATGTTTCAGTCAGAGCTATCCAGCTCTTACAAAATCATCCAGTTCTATAAGTCCACAGTTTTACCCTTCATCCAGATTCCAGGGGAATAAAAAAATTTTTTTCACTTTTTTGTGGTACAAACTCTGATAGTTCGGCAGCTCATAAGTTACACGTATTAAAAAAAAAAACTCTGTTTCCTGGTAGAGTGTGACAACGTCACTTCCTAAAACACTGTTAACTGTCTGCCTAAAATGTCTCTGACAGAGATGATTTGTGTTAACCTATATTAGGAGAACTGCAACTGGTACTTCCCACAAGCAAAGAATAACTGCAAATACAACTACAGCAGAAACACATGTCAATATTTGAGTAAAAAGTAGGGTTAGAAGTAAAAAATAAATAATTAATTTAAAGTAGAAACTTTAAAGTGGGAGAAATTAAACTGGATTTACCTACTGACATAATCTTATCTGATCTGGTCAATCACAAATCATATAAATAATGTTCTAAGTAAAGACAAGCTTTAACTAACTACAAACTTTACAGTGCCCTAAATATTATTTATTACATCTAACTGGCAGAACGGTCGACAACGGTATGCGTTTGCTTCTATTCGGTAAGTTAAGCTGAGTAAGTTATGCTGGTCTTTTAGGGGAAATAACCTGTAGTAATTTGTCCTTCACAGGTTGGTTAATATTTTAGGGATGTTGTGCTCGCTGTCATGCAACTCTGCATTCCAGTGCATCTGAGGTCATCTCTGTGTGGAAGCTGTTGTTAAGCACGACATTTCTACAATACTGATAATTTACTTCTGTGTTATGGGTCATTGCTATTGCATGAGTCAGTCTCATTTGAGTTTAGATCTGACACACATTGTGACTTTCCGCTGTAGAGTTTCCAGAATGGACATTTCCAGCAAAGCAGTTTCACACCATTACACTTCCTCTAGCATGAGGCACAGTCAGGAGAGATTTTGTATTAGGATCCGATGTTTGTTTGTTTTGTTTCATTAAACACACGGGAGTGTGGTCCGTCGAACATTTCGACATGTGGAACATTCCGTTACTCTTTCGGTCAGCAAATTTTGGGGTTTTCATTTTTTTTGCTATGTCTTTCGAGGATTCATTTTCTCAGATGCATTTCCTCTTAACCCAGAAGAGGGTGATGAAAGAGTTTCAGTGACAGAAAAAAAACAATATATGCAATTAGATAAGAAAGTGGTTAAATGTCAGAAAAATGTCAGTTAGACAGTCATTCTCTTACCTGCTTTGTCCATCAGGGTTGTGGTTTGTCTGGAGCAAACCATAGGACAGACGTCCAGTCAATCACAGGGCACCACACATATACAACCACTCTTTCGCCCACTCTCACCTATGGCAATTTAGCAGATCCAAATGCCTACCATGTGTTTTTTTTGGGAGCTGGGAGGAAACAAGAGCACCTGGCAAAACCCCACACGGACACACCAAACTCATTACTCATTACAGACAGAGACCAGAGCGAGGATTGAATCCCACATCCCCCTAACTCTGGGGCTATGTATCACACGTCATGCACTAGGTAGTGTGTGTAAAGATTGTAATAAACAGATGTTAATATTTAGTTAAAAATACATCGCTATATTTCAGTTGCTGTGTAATATAGCCGATTTCTTTGCTCTCGCCTCAGTGGAGTGATATTTCCTTTACACTTCTCTTTCAGTTAGCTTTGGCATCCAGTGTGTTTACAAAATGCATCCAATGTGTCCAGGGTTTGTGATACCCCTATATGTAAACAATTGGGCAGCAGGTGTTGCGCTTGACAAAAGTAATTATCTCACATATGGAAGCACTAGGACCAAAGTCCATAATAGCTCCTTTACAAACTATCCAGTAAGGGTTATCTCACATGCTATAAAACTGCAAGTGCCCACACACCTGCCCATGTACAGATTTCATACACTACACATTGTGGTAAAGGAAACAGGCTTGTAACCAGAAGGTCACTAGATCGAACCCTGGAACTGGCATGACGACTCAAGTGTCCTTAAACAAAGAGTCTAACCACCAACTGCTCCACAGGTGCCATGGATAAGATTGCCCACTAACCCCTATAGTGTGTGTGTGTGTGTCTCACTGCACAGATTTACAGGGTTAAATGCAGAGGTCAAATTCAATAATCAATGAGTGGTTCACTTTCACATGGGTGAAAGTATGTGGATACCTATCCATATCACCTATAAAAGGGTTAGAGGTCTTCTCCAAACTTTTGCGTTACAATTCCTGTCACTGAAACTACAATTCCTGTTTCAGCAAGCTTCATAATGACATGAATTGCTAAAGTTGTACAGAGTCCTTACCACAAAACCACTGAACACCTCTGGGTAGAATTGGACCAGCAACTTCATGGAAAACCTTCTCAACCAACTTTAGAGCTGAGCAGGCACAAATCCCTCACAAAAATCTAGTGAAAAGCCTTCTCAGAAGAGTGGAGAACAAGGTACCCACAAACTGTTGCCTGATGCTATTACGTGCAACTGCAGTCCTAAAATTAGGAATTTTGCAGTGTGGCATGTTTAGAGTTTGGCGGAAATTTTGGCGCATCACTTGTCAGTCATATGACAAAGACAAGGACAAAAAACATAATAGTGTCTGCACACAATAGGGTGCAGTGGTCCAGTGCACATCCTGTCCTGAGGTTCCTATTTGTTATGCTGATGTGAAACCAGAGTCACAGGGCAGGGCAGACACAGTGATTACAGAAAAACTGTAGAACCTGTGTTGGTCTTTGAAGGGAGGTCATCTTTATTCTTCTGGTTTTCACTTTGTATATCGGTCAGCAAAACTCTTTATTCCATACGCCCACATACTGCTGCTCTTTGTGGTTATCCATGTATCTCAGCTCACATATTTTCACTTATTGTTTCACATCAATGAACTTTCCATAACTGAGGGAACACTTACACACTCTGTGATCAAATAAACTATAATACATACTTTATTCATGTAATAGGAATGGTATTGGGCTGAGCAAATTCTTTGTCTTTGGTCAAACGCAGATTCACAGATAATGACATGTGAATTGAACTCCTTGGTGAATAGTGAATTAAGTGTGTAACCTGAAGTAAAACTTCCTTGTCTGACTTCTCTAACCATCACTGACTCAACCTGCATTTCCGTCTCTAATCTACACTGCCTAACTGGCCAAATAAAGTCGCACACAGTCTCAAACATTTACCTTTTGGTACAAGTCACATTTGCTGTGGCAATGTTTCGACAACCTTATGCAAAGTTGGATTCATTTTTGGCCTTTATCCTGTTGCCAATAGGCAACCACTACATAAAATCTTCTCCCGCAAAAAACTTTCAGTGGGGTTAAGGTCAGGCCAAGTCATGTGTGAAAATGATTCCTCATGCTCTCTGAATCACATTTTGAGCCTGAAAAATCCTGCCATTGTCAGTCAGTCATTTTCTTATCCGCTTTGTCCATCAGGGTCAAGGCAGGAATACCCCCTGCACAAGGTGCCAATCCATTGCAGGGTACCACACACACATTCATTCACACACTCATACCTAGGGGCAATTTAGCACATCCAATTCCTGGATCCCTGGAGCTGTGTAGAGCACACTACCTGCAGCATGACCATGCTGCCCTCTTGGAATTATTGTCCTGGAATAGGCATGTGCCATTAGGGAAGAAAAAATCCACTGGTATAATCTGGTCATTCAGTACTTTCAGGTTCTCAGCAGACTTCAATTCATTGCCACATAACATTGCTGTGCCTCAACCTCACCAGATTAAAGCAACCCCAGATCTTAACACTGTCCCTAGATATTCCAAATCCAGATGATGGCTTTTTTTTCGGCAGTGCAGATGTTCATAAGGTGACTGCAAACTGGTTCTCACAATTCTCAGAGCCTAAAAGCATTTTTATAGCCGTGACATTTATTCTTAGGTGTTCGTGAATGTGAGAATGTGAGAATGTGTCTCATGCAGATCGATTTCTGCTATATATGGTTTACACGCTACATGTGAGAGTAGATTATACATGCTCTGTGGTAAACTGTGTTTGAGGCTGATGGTGTCAGGTTAGATGGCTAGTGTAAGCTTGATAGTTAAAAGTCTACCTCTTATTGCAGAGAAAGAAGAAGTAGGAGCCTTTATTTGTCACATATATGGTGAGTCAAAAATTATTCGCACTCTGGCTGAAAGGTTTCTTTTAATCAACTTTTAGAAAATACAAATACATTATTTTTTAACATAATCTCCCTTATTTTCACTACACTTTGTCTATCTGTCTACAAGCTTGCATATTACCTCATTTAATAATGTTGAGTTTTTTGGAGAGTGTCGACAGTATAGGCAGCAGTGTGTGGACGTTTATGCAACAACACGTCCTCTGAGTTTTGTTTAAATTTCAGCTCTTCACTGAGTATCTCACTGTGTCAAGCACTGTTGACTGGTGAACCGTTTTCACTGCACGCCGCTGTTCTTGTATGCAAATGACAAATGGGGAAGCCATTTCTTCTTGCACTGCAGTCACAAATGAACTGAGGTAACACGTTCAAACCCTAGTACAGAACGTGTTTATAAGACAATACAACCAAATGAACTTTTGGTGTAACTGGAGTGCGGATACTTTTTTGACTCAACCTCGTACACTGCAGTGTAGTGATGTAGGGTATTTGTAGCATATCAAATCCGCCTACCATGTGTGTTTTTTGGGAGGTGGGAGGAATCCAGAGCACCTCGTGTAAATCCACACAGACACGAGGAGAACGTGCCAAACTCCTTGCGGTTAGTTATTTGGGGGTTGGTTAGTTGCCTTGCTCAAGGGCACTTCAGTCGAGTCTTGGCGGTTGCAGGGCTCAAACCGGGGACCTTCTGATGGTTCGAGTGTGTATGTTATGTGGCTGCTGATCCTGATACAGTGCTCATGCCTGTAGTTGTGTCCTATTTATAAGAGCACTAATAGTGAAAGTGCTCCCCTGTTCCCCAGGACGTCTGGTTTCATTCAGTCTGGCTCTCTAGTGACATCTCAGGCCATCCTTATGAGAACTACAGGCTCTTTACTGCCCCCTAGCGTCCGTTATTTTTTATTAACGCCATTTCAGCACAACATGGCGTCCACCAGCAGCCGAGAATGGAGGGCGGTGTGCGAGAAATTTCGCCGTGCCCAAGATCTCTCCGAGGTAGAATCAAGAAAAGATCCGGAAAATGATCCTTTCCGATCTAAATATAAAGCCAGGGAGGTGCTGAAGGAGATTTACTGCACGGTGAAGAATTTCGATGTGGATGACAGTGAGAGCGAGGAGCGGGACACGGACGCCCAGTTAGGAGAGCCTGCAGACGGGGAAGGGCTGAATGGAGAGAGCAGTAAAGCCCACACAGGCGACTCCCCAGCCGGACTCCGAGCCGCCAAACTGTCCGTGATTGACTATCACCTGGGTGTGAACCATGTCGAAACCGAGGAGCTCTCCGCCGGTGAGGAATACTTAATGAACTGTCTGAAATTACTGGACCAGTGTACGGTGACACGGGAAAACGTCTCGCTGTTTATACAAGTCAGGGTAAGTGGCCTGTGCTCTCAGATTGTGTGTTAAATCCGCACCTACATCTAAAACATACCTAAATAAACCGCACCGTACTGTTTAGTGCTCTAGTATGCTGGTTTGGCTGAAGCCATGGCAACCCGCTGCACTGCCACTCCCTGTGACGTTCTGTTTTAGTGTACTGTTTAGTACAGTAGTGTGCATTTGGAACACAGCAAGCTAGCTGCTGATAATATTGGTGTGAAAGTGAAAGTGAAAGAACTGTTTGCCTTACTGTGCTTGCACACTTCTGCATTTAACCCATGCATGCACAGTGAAACACACATACTAGTGAACACTAGGGGGCAGTGAACACAATTGCCCGGAGCAGGGGGCAGCCTCGATTACAGTGGCCAAGGAGCATTTGGAGGCACTTCAGTATAATATTATTATAATATATATATTTTTTTTTTGCAGAACCAGCTTGGAATCTTATGGGCCGGACGGGACGAAACCGAGAAAGCTCAAGGCTTTTTAGAAACAGCCGAGGCCACTTATGTGCACTACATGAAAGAGGTGAGACAGCGTTTTCACTTTTGCACATCATTTATTTAGTTGTTTATTTATTTATTTAGGATTGCAACAAGGAAAGTGAAAGTGACTACTCTTCTGACCACTATGCAATGGAATTTACCTCCGTGTTTAACTCTTCTGTACGGTGAAACACACATACACACTAGTGAACACTGAGCACAAATGCCCAGAGTGGTGAGCAGCTGCTTATCCACAGTGCCCAGGGAGCAGTCAAGGGTTAGGTGCTCTTGTTGGCTGTGGGGCTCGAACAACCTGGTCCCAAGGCAGGTTCCCTAACCACAAGGCAACAGCTGCTCCCTAACATTACAACATACTGTGTGTACTATGTCTCATCATGGTAACATCATTGGGTTCCCATGTAAGAGACCTGTGTTCGATTCCCGATCTGGGCAGCTAATCTGTGCTACACCAATAAGGGTCCTTGGGCAAGACTTCTAACACTACGTTGGCCTACCTGCAATACCAATAACCTTGTAAGTCGCTCTGGATAAGAGTTTCTGCCAAAATGCCGTAAGTGTAAAATGTAAATGTAAATGTCATTACAAACGAGAAATCTTGCATCAAAGTTACAATTCCTTATGAAGTATAACAATGTATTATTAAGTATATAACAGAAAAACACCCATTTTCACTGTATGTTTTAAAATCTAGAATTCCAAAAACATTTGGCATTTGGTATACAACACTCCTTACATAAATTCTTTATTAAAATATTTGTACATTCATACATATACATGGCTCTGTAAGAGTTTTATTACACTGTTAGGTATTGCATCAAAACTTTCCACCATCATATACACATAATGTGCTTATCATCGCAGCACACAGTGATATATTAACTGTTATAGGGAGTGTGTTATAGTGAATTAACAGCTCGGGTGCGATGAGGCAGATGGCGAGTGTCGTACCTCATTACAGCCATGCTGTTATTTCACCACGACGCACAACCTCATGTGATCCATTGCTTTTATACAACATTCCAAGAAATACTTCATAACATGTTATTTTATGTTAGCATTTCATTCCTTTTTTATCAAGTAGCTTATTGCTACATCACAGTAAGAAGCTCCACTCACTATTGTGTACTCTTATCATAATCCTTAACGTTCCTTTCTGAATCCTCGTTTTGTTTTAAGTCAATCTTAAAGTGCATTTAGCCGCTGTGATACAGCGTTTATTAATAGAAACTCTTCTACAACCAATCAACTTGCATGGCCAAAAATAACTGTTGTATAGTGAACTACTCTTAACCACTGGGCAGTGAAAGTAATCTCCGCATTTGACCCATCCATGAAGTGAAACACGCATACACATTACTGAACACTAGGGGGCAGTAAGCACACATGCCCATCGAGGTGAGCAGCCCCTATTGGCATCACCCATGCAGCAGTTGGGGGTTAGTTGCTTTGCTCAAGGGCACTTTAGTCAAGTCTTTTCGGTTGTGGTGTTCGAACCTGGGAGCTTCTGGTGTCAAGGTTTTCTCCTTAACCACTAGTCTATGTCTGTCCCATACACCAGAACTGTTCAACATTTTAACTAAATTCTTACTGTCTAATGGCTGTATTTCCACATCTTACTAGATATGTCTTACTAAAGATGAGCTTGTCTGAATCTTTTAAGGTCTGCAGTAAAACAATAGTTTAGCAAATGACAAATCCTATTGAAATTATGCCATTTATACTTCCTGTTTAACATTCCAGGATGGACAACCACCATTGGATTTGGTAGATTTCTATGTGTTAGAGGAAGATGCACCAAGCCAACAAGAAAGAATCAGGAGGTGAGATGCTTCTTATCTAGATGTCTGTTTTTCAAGATGCTTTTATCAGTGTCTTTATTTTAATCTTTTTTTAAATCCGTTCATCTTGGCAGGTTTGAAATGGCATACACGCACACACTTTATTATCTGGCTCAGGTTTATAAAAATCTGGGTCAGTATGAGAAGGCAGGACAGTACTGCCACAGCACGCTGCAGAGGCAGCTGAAGTTCAGCCAGTTTGTGCCACTCGAGTGGGCCATCAATGCTGCCACACTGTCACAGTATTATATCACCAAGGTAAACTTTAAAACTCATTTAAGGTAGGTTTTTTAAAAGGGACATTTATATATTGTTAAATAATAGTAAATAAAATTCCAATATAATCATTTTATGTATGTCCCTTCTATTAGGCTGTCGATTCATGAGTTCTGTTTTATTCTTTTATGGTTGCATAATGGGTCACCAAAATTCAGAATACTTACTTTACTACTTTTGTACTCCATAATCCAAATCTTTTACTGATCAATCAACAAACCTCTGATCTACTTGAATTGGCTGTAATCGCAGTTAAACTCATTCCGACATACCTTTTCCACCTTGGAGCTTGTAGAGACCTTTCTAAAAGTTTGAGGTGACCACTATGTGGCAAAGGAAACCAGTGAAACCCATTTCCTGTAGCTATAGCTATGTGTGTTGTGAAAGATTTGTGTTGCAGTATGGTCAAAACCATGTGTGTTAAAAAAATGCAACTTATTTGTGCTGTTATTAACATTACACCAACCTGCTGCACTTGTTTTTTTTTCCTTTCTCATTATAGTCCCTTATATTCACTATTAGGTACATAATGGAATAAAAGCAGACGTTACCTGTTAAACACTAGTTCCTTAATTACCACTCTTAAGTTGTTTTGCTGATGTTTTTTAGACACGATACATGGAGGCGCGACATTGTTTGGCTGCTGCTAATGTCATTGCTGGCCTGGCTGGAGAAGTCCCTTCAGAAGCTGCAGCCAAAGAAAGTAGGTGTAAAGACCTGAACTCTCACAGGTCTTATTGTTAGCGTTTACTAGCACTACAGGACCAAGTCTACAGAACCAAACCATCTTTAAACAGGACATTATTTGGATTTATATTCCACAGTGGGTAAAATATAGGATAAACATATGTTAATAATTAAGTAATGAAACCAGGTACAATACTGTTATAGGAAACAACAGGAGCTATGCTAAGCAGGATGCTAAGCGGTTGCCACCCTGGTAACAATTTTCCATTGACAGCACTTATTGAACGGTATAATTTCTTATAGACCAGAGACCGCTACCATCGTTTATAGTTTATTTATTATAGACTGCCATTG
Source organism: Duopalatinus emarginatus (assembly GCA_028565595.1). Lineage (NCBI taxonomy): Eukaryota > Metazoa > Chordata > Actinopteri > Siluriformes > Pimelodidae > Duopalatinus > Duopalatinus emarginatus. The sequence goes on along the minus strand of JAOVVF010000039.1, from coordinate 21,494,331 downwards.
TCCTCTGTCTAATTCTAAGAAAGTGCTGACAAGTGGACACGCCTTTCAAAAGATGCTAAATAAACATCTGTTCGCAGAACACACCATGTCAAGGTTAACGCCTTTTTTAAAGTCATATTAGTGGTATGGCCACAATGTCCCAGTGTCAGTAGCAGTAACATATTAGAACAAGTGTATTAATATAGACCTAATATAGAAGCATTAAGCTGCCTTGTGGGGGTTTTTTTTTGGTTTGTTTTTTTTTTTTTTATGAAGAATATATTTTTGTTTAAAAAAAGGTCAGATTCACAACATGTATTTTTACGGTTTTATTTATTTATTGTTTTAATGTAACAAAATACCCTCTTGATGTGCAACCTATAACTTAATTTGTGTCTTTGTCAGGTGAAGCTGAATATGAGAAACGTGAGCAGCTGCGTCAGAAAAGATCTGAAATAGCAAGGTGCTGGATCAAATATTGCCTTAATCTGTTACAAGATGCCAAAAAGCTTTTGGAGGTAATTTTGTTACGCTCACATTCACAGGTGGAAGTGTATCTTTAAATAGTTGTTAATTATGAATGTTGTCCCTGGCGTCCTCAGGACAACATTGGAGAGTTAGACCTGGACCGACAGGAAGAGCTGCAACGAGCCCGCCTGGACGAGGAGGAGGAAAAAGAAAGAGGAAGAAAAACAACAGTTCTCTTTGATTCCACGGAGATGTTCGATTCAATTTGCAGCCAGGAGGAGAAGGTGAGCTGCATACTTCCATTGAACTTTGAAGAAGCCCGTGCCCTCTTTCTGGTGGGTCAAGGCTACGTGACGCAGGCCAAGGAGTATTTCGAGATGGATGGTCACGTAACCGACCACATTGAGATCCTTCAAGATCACAGCGCTCTTTTTAAGGTCCTGGCCTTTTTTGAGGAGGACCTGGAGCGCCGCTGCAAGATGCACAAGAGACGTGTGGACATGCTCGAGCCCATCTGCAAGGACCTGAACGCTCAGTACTACTTACTGATCTGCCGACAGTTACAGTTCGAACTCGCTGAAACCTTCTACGAAATGATGGACCTAAAACTGGCCGTGGCTGAAAAGCAGGACCAGCCAGATGCACACACCATAAAAAAGTTCAACCACTTGTGCTTGGCATCCATCAAGTATTATCAGATGTTCCTCGACTCCATTCGCTCACCAGAGGGCAAGTTTCCAGAAAAACTCGAAGACGATCTGCTGAGACCGGCACTGGTGGCTAAGTTTCGTATTGCTCGGCTTCAATCCAAGATCATCTCTGGAAACCTGGCCAGTCAACTCGAGAATCTCAGCCTCTCGCTAGAGTCATACAACTTTGTTGTGCAGTATTGCAAGGAACACCCAGAAGCCAAGAAGGCTGTGGAAACTGAACTGGAGCTTAGTGAAGAAATGGTGTCCCTCCTCCCTATGAAGATTAACAGAATACAGTGCCGAATGGCCTCCTCTAACTAAAATACAACATTTTGTAAAGATGATTACAGGCTGTAATGAGAGCCGACATGGATATAACACTACTTATGTTCCACTATAAATCATCATAACTGTAGAATATATATATCTATCTACAAGTCTTCATATTAGTGACACCCCCCAATCTGGTCTAGCAGTTCTGTAATTTTACCATTGCTTGTACAAATCTAGGAGCAGGCTAGCTTTGTGAACCTTTACCTGTACTCTTCTGGCTGAACTGCATGATGTTCACTAATTTATTTAATGGTACAGTGCATTCCTGTGTCTGTCACATACTGAATAATTAATAAAGATTTATCTTATCATGTCTTCTCTGCTCAAAATAACTGTTAAATGCGTATGTGCATAATAAATAAATGAATTTGTTTACAGTAGTTAGTCTTATGCATTCTTATTTGGATGACACAACATTCAAAATTTTCTTACCAGCCTGCAATTGTCATCTAACAAGCACTTGGATGATAGCACCAGGTCCCAGGATCCCCAGTTTGAGCCAGAACTTGGGTCTATATAGAGTTTGTGTGCTGTCCACAGAGATTCCCTCTATGGTCTCCAGTTTCCTCCCACATCCTAAATATAGGATGATTTCCTATCCAGGATGTAGTGAAGTGATGTGATTAAAGTATTTGACCTATACTGAGCTTGCACACAGAAATATAACCCATCCATGCAGTGAACACACACACTGTGGGCATTAAATGCACTTGCCCAGAGCGGAGGGCAACCCTATCCACAGTGCCAGTGTAGCAGTTGGGGGTTAGGTGCTTTGTCCAAATTTGTGTTAGTGAACCTTTCGATCAAAAGTCGAATTCCCTAACCTCAAGTCACAGTTCAGTCATATTCACCCTATATTCATTTTATATGTATAAATATATACACTGAAGTTCCAGGTAAACTGGTACACCAGTATAATATTTAGTAGGTCACCAATGGTCGCCAATCTTCTATGGGAAATATTTGCAGTCTCTACCAGTTTTTCTCACACTATATTCTTGTTTTCTTTCCTTTATCTCTACTTTCTTATACTTTATGTCTGAAGATAAACAGTGTTCAGGTGGGCAAGGCGAAGTCAGAATTTAATTGTCTGGGAAAACTTGTGCATTAGTCTGCTATAGTCCTATGAAGTACTTATGGATGTTAAGAATGGATGTTGAATGTTTTTTGTGGTAAACTGATGTTATACCTGTGTGATGACTAATGGGGGAGCTCTGCTCCTGTCTCTGGCTCGTTTCTAACTGATGATTTACCTTCTGTGTATTTGGAACTATTACACAGTATGTAAGCTGCTGTTTATTTCTTCAGAGCAGACATACCCAAACAGATCTGTATTATTAAGGTGTAGTGTAATCTAACTGCTTGTTTAGAAATGATATGTTCACTTTAGCCTTCTGTCTTGTTTATCACCAGATAAGTACAGCCCCATCTCCAGATGTTATACTGTTATTATCTGTGGAAAGTACCAAAATGGTTCAACAAGTACTTACTTACTGCAAGTTTATACATTAATTGATTTATTCATTGGAATCCACCCGTTTTTCCTTCATTCTCAGTTTGCCGTTTGTGTAGCACAGTTACTTTAAATACTCTGTGTAATGCTTCAGTAATTTTCCTAGTTTGAAGGATAAATATCTGTAGTAACAGCTTTTATCTTGTTTTGAGGACTGGAGCTTTTCTCCAGTTATACCAGGGTTTAACCACACACAATTTGGTTTTTGAACAATTCTGGCATAATTATATAGCATAAGTATATTGGTATAACCCAAGGTGGCATGTCATGGTGTGTATCTTCAGATGATTCAGTCATGATTCAGAATCTTGGAATGATGGTTTTGAATGTATCAGACTTAAGCATTTTAAAATGCCAAATGCTAGAAAAGGGAAATGTCCACACACCAGTTAAGCCACTACATACAGTTTCATTTCATCATTGTTTCGTTTCATCATTGTTCTCTACAGAGCATAAAAAGTACACAATGCCTTTTTTTGGTGGTGGTTAGTATAGTTTCAGGTGACATACTATTTTGGATTATACTGGACAATTTAACTTTCACGTTGAGCTTTGTGTGTTAAAATGAATTGAAATGTAAACATCGGGGAATATTGAGTATGATTTACGATAGCTTAAATGTCTTATGATCTGTGTGAATTTTATTATACTGAAAATATAACAAATAATAACATATTCTGTTGCCCCAGGCATTACACGTACATAAACTGCCACTCTATTATTCTAACATGATCAAGTGAAATAATTTTGGGCATTGGAAGAACCCTATGTATTCTAGCTACTGGCACAAAATGACAAAGACAGAAATCCCCATGGTTTCAGATGCTGCAAGTAAAAGAGGCAAACCAGAAAAGAGGCTGCTGAGTCGTTGTTTCCATCAAGCTCAGCATTATGACATAATGCAGTTTTCTACATCACTCCTACAGCGGAAATGGATTAAACGGGCTCTTTGTGTTTGCTGTCTGATGAGTCGACTTGAGTCGTTGACTGAACCTTTACCCAAACAAACAATTTATACTCCGTGATTTCCTTCATGTGGCCACTCAGATTTATATTTAAAGGATGAGTAAAAGCAGGAATAATCCTTAAGACAGGGATTATATATACAAACAGGTCTTAGACCATAGCTACTGTGCCCTCTGAAAGTACTGGAAGGGAAACGCCAGTGCTTTTACATTTGAGTTTGTGATCAAAAAATTAATATCACCTGGGAATTTCATTTCCTAAGCTTTATATCTAGATCTTAAACAGCTTACACAAAATGGCACCATTTGTTTGAGCCCACCCATTTTTCAAGTGATCAAAAATATTATTTTAAAAAACATGACAGGTATTTCATGTCACCCAAACATGCCCTTTTAGATTGGTTGTTTAACGCAACTTATCACCCTGAATGTCTGCTCTTGGTTTGACTCCTGGGTTTTGCCTGTACAGATTACAGTTGCTACTAAAAAGGATTAAACCAGCATCAAGACCAGAAAGCTGCCTATGGGAAAAAAGCAAGCCATTTTGAAGTTGTAAATAAAGCGATTGCACAAGTTTTGGGTATAGACTGTACAACAATTTGGACTGTCCAGATAAAAGACAGAAACCACTAGGTAACAGCCAGACATCGAAGAGATTGGCCAAAGAAAAGAGCAGTAGTTGATGACATACTGTGGGAGCTGTGAATTTTAAAACCAACAACCTCCACATGTCAGGAATGAAAGTATCACACTCCTCTGTTTAAAGAAGATGGAAATATAGCAGCTAAACACAAGATGCAAACCATTTATCAATAACAGGGTAAAATGGCCAGATTGGAATTCTCAAAAAGGCAAAAATGTGGAGAAAGAAAGGATCTGCTCATGATCCAGAACATATATACTCATTGTTCAAGCATGGTGGAGGTAGTGTCAAGACTTAGTCTTGCATGGATATTTCTGAAACGGGTTAATTAAGCTTTACTGATAATGTAGCTCATGAAGGAAGCAGCGAAATAAATTCAGAAACATTCTGTCTACCAATTTGAAAAGACAGGCATCTAATTGGAAGGAACTTCATCATCTAGCAAGGCAGTGACTCAAAACACAACACTGCAATGGATTTCATCAGGGGAACATCAGTGGGTCAACGGCTTGTGCAGTTATTGCAAGCAACGGATATACAAGCAAATGTAGAATGATATTTGCTTTAATGTACTTTTACACTATCTGGTCCAAAACTTTTGCTCACCTACAAATTGGGTAAACTGCCACGAAATGTCCCATGTTATACACTGGTTAATATCATAAAATTAAAGCTGGAATTTTAATCTATTATTGTCTTGTTAATGTTTTTTAGCTCAGAACCAAATGTCTTCAGTGTATAGCAAAAATGAGAACATTCTAATACGTACTGAGGGGGCTGTGTGTCATACTCCGTGTGACCAGAAGATTGGGAAATTGAACTTCCAAAATACTGCCACTGTTGAGCAAATAATCTTCCTCCCTCCCACCCTCTCAGTCCAACTTCCTTTAGAAATGCACAGTAAACATTTCATTGTGTTTTATATGTGTAATAGAAAAACGTGTTTTATTTCATACGGTACAACAATAATTTCTCACACTGCAGTGGAAAAATATCCATTAATTTAAGTCTGATTGTTTTCCTATTCACAATAATCAGTACAGAAGGCTACAATAACACATTTCCTGTAAGTGTTTTCTTGTGCTGATATTTGCAGCTTTTGGATGAAACCGACTGCTGGTGCATTTGGAAACTTTATCTGTTTTGTTGTAATTTCCCGTTTGGTAAGAGACATTGTTTTTGCCATAACCGTAACACACAGGGTAATCTTCTGTCAAAAACATAAACACAGAACCACTGACAAGTGATGTGAGTAACACTGATTATCTTGTCACAATGGCACTTTTCAATGGGTAGGATATATTAGACAGCAAGTGAATTTTCAGTTCTCAAAGTTGATGTGTTGGATGCAGGAAAAGTGGGCAAGCTTGAAAATCTAAGTAACAAACTGTGATGGCTAGACAAACTGGGTCAGAGCATCTCCAAAAAGCGTCTTGTGGGGTGTTCCACAATTATACAGTAGTAAGTACCTATCAAAAGTGGTCCTATGTGGGACAACTAGTGAACCAGGGAAAGGGTCTTGAGAGCCCAAGACTTTGAGACGAGATGTCTCACTTGTTGCCACAAGTACCACAACACACTTTCAGAGGTTCTTGTGAAGTCAATTCCTTCGAGATGTCAGAGCTGTTTTGGTGACTGGTTTGGCAGGTGATGTAAATGATAGAAGTGTTTGTACAAACACTCCTGACACAAATGTTCTGAGCATTTTTAAGAATCACTCCCTGTAGAAAAAGAAAAAAAGTTGTGTAGTCTGACTGTCAGCAGAAGAAAAGATCTGTGGGTTTGTTCGCCTGTGTCTCTTGCTGAGAGTGCTGATATGACTGTGTGCTGTGTTGTGAGAGGATGAGCAGTGTTCATGAAATTTTCCCAGTTGTCAGACAGACAGGCAGTTTCATAAGTAATAAGTAGATCTCAACCAGAGCGAAGTTATTCCCTAGTGTACCAAACACCAGAGTGGTTGAAATGTTTACCGTGTGCAAAGTAAATGGTTTCACAGGTTCTAGGCGGATATCTTTTTTTTCTTTATTTTCATCTGTACTCATGTATCGAGTCTGCATACTGCATTTGAAAAACCACCAAACAAATGTGTAGATAATGCCTGAAAGAATCTTAATATACTTCCTCTGTACAAGTAGCTGTGATGAAAGAACTGCCACGTCTTTAATAAGATGTCTTTGTCATTTCCTGTGAGTAGATTAAAAAACCCACTTCCTCGCTGTCGTGTCAGCTGAAGCATGTTACATACAGGCCGAGTTTACTGATTTGGCTAATCAGTTGTGCTAACATTTCCTTCATCCTAATAAAGTAGTTGTGTCTTTCACAAGATTGATTTGAATTTAGCTTGACTTTCATAGTAATGGTAAGAAATTGGCAGAAGGGCAGTAAAGCCATTTTTGACAGTCGCAGCAATGTGGAAAACAGAAGCAAGCCCACGCCTCCTTCACAACCACACACACACAATGGGTCACACAGTTGTTCCAAAGTGCAGTTCACACACAGTACAATGCAAAAAAAAAACTTGATGGGGGTTAAAAAAAAATCCCAGGACAACCACAGAGCTGGCTGCTGTTAACCCTTAACCCTCAACTGCTCAGCTATAAGGCTCCTAAAAAATAACCAAATGTATTTAAAATGACAAATATTAGTGTTAAAATGTTTTTTCATTTTCAGAAAGGTTTGCCCTTCTAAACACTAATCAAATTAGAAAAACAGGCAAATTTGACCAAAGTATCAATCTACAGTATATAATCAGAATTTGCCACCACTTTGTATGTAGACCAGGGATACTCTAACCAGGGATGTCCAACCTCAGGTCAACATGCAAAACATGGACAGATGTTAACAGTGACAGTGTATAGGCAGACTTAACTAAATTGCAAGGGCCTTTTTCTCTAACTACACCTACATATTAATTTTGCAAATGTCTGTGCTTTGCACAACTATTGTAACATTTAAAATATTAACCAATCATGAGACGTTAAGAAATAAATCATAGCCACTGCAAAACATATTCAGAGGGCAAAAGGGCAGAGAAGCAGCTGGAAGCTATCTTGGCAGAAGGAACTTTCTGTCAGAGTAACACGGCACAGAACATTACTAGAGCTATAATGCGTCCATTGCTAAGCATGTTAAACCTTCTGCCACTTCTTACGATTGTCATTTTGACACACAGGATAGCTGCTGTCAACTCACAGCTAGAAAGGCCTATGTTCATTTCCCTGGCTGGGTGACCAGGGTCCTGTCTATGTGGAGTTTACATGTTCTCTCTGGGTCTGTTTGGGTGTCCTCTTACAGTCCAAAGACAGGCAGCCAAGTGAATTGGAGATAGCAAATTGCCCCTGTGTGTAAATGTTTTTGTCTGTGTGTCTGCCTTGCAATGGACTGGTGACCTGACCAACCCTGTAGTGGGACAAGCACTTTAGATAATGATTGAATGAATCTCGCAAATCACAAATATACCCTGCTGAAGTTATTTTAATAATTGAATTCACTATTTCAGACCCTTCCAATTTTGGAAAGCTCTGGTATAGCTTACTATATTGCATTAAGGTGTGCATTTATATTACATTTTTTCACGGTAGGCAAAAAATATACTAAAGAACAGCAACTAATTGCATAAAACAGTTACTCTGTTCTAAACAATCACTTATTTAGTGATGGGGTACTCCATCACTAAACTCTAGAGTATTAATTAAGATAAAGAACAATGATATGATCTATTCTTACCCAGGTTTACTCATTGATACTCTACTGTCCTATTCTAGAAGAAATAAACTGGGATTACGTTCAAAATAAGAAAATTTGTTATTCATATGAAAATGTAATTGTGGCACCCACATCTTCTGCAAACTTTAATAAATTTTTGATTGACATCCTTATTATTGTATTACCGACAGAATAAGATTACACAATAATCCATATTTTGGGTTGTATAAGGAAAAATAATGCTGGTTATCAGGCCCTAATCACCCCTTAAAACCCTTAACTACCTAAAATTGCTTTAGCAATAATAACAAATACACTGCTTGGCCGAAAAAAAATGGATTTAAACTCTCTGGAGGTAGTGTTATGATCTGGGGTTGCTTTAATTGGTCAGATTAAGGCTCAGCAACATTATGTGGTAATGAAATGAAGTCAGCTGAGTGCCTGAAAGTACTGAATTAGTTATTTGGCATATTCCAGGAGTACAGTGCCAAAATTCATCAGCCTCAAGTTATACAATAGTAATTCAGGGAGGAATTATTTTCACACCTGAATTGGCCTGTCCTGAATGAGTCCTGACCTTAACCTTACTGTAAGTCTTTGGATGCTGTTGGTGAAGGCTATGTGGAGCCAAAAATAAATAAATCTCTGTGACATTTGATAAGGGACCACACAGTGAATATATGCCATAATCAATAATCAATCTGATAAAATATTAAAGTGGGCTTTTTTTCACCCAGCAGCATAATAAGGTGTTTTTCAGAATTGGTTTCATAGAACAAGATTTTAGAGAGGCTGCAGGAATACAGAACATTTCCAGTAAGATCTACCACAGTGTCCACAAAGCAGCGTGTCATGATTTGTTGGATTTGGCACAGAAAGACAAGCTGTAGTAAAAGCGCCTTTGTCAGTGTCCATGTCAACAGCAAAGGGACAGAGGCCTCCAGGACATTTCAGCCGATGATTTGCAACATGCTTTTACTCAAGTCGAAACCCCTAACGAGTGTTAGCACAGCCGTGCCAAAGCCAGCCTCCAAATATTTGGCAAGTAAGTGCAGAAGGATTATGCACAGCTCTTGAATGGAAGCCTATGCTTGGAGTGATGTTTTGTGTCATAGTAAAACAGTATTAAATAAAATTACAAAATGTTAATTATAAAAGATGAAGTGTCAAAATATAAAATTGGATGCAATGTAGCTCTTTTTTTTTTTTTCAAAATTGCCCCTAACTATAAAATTGTTCCTTCTGCTTATGGCAAACTTTGATTTAAAATTTTTCCAGTGGAAAAAAAGTATCATGCCATTTAATTCTGATATTTACACACTTCAGATTTACTATAGTGTCCTTATGTGTGTGTGTGTGTGTGTGTGAGCAGGTATGCATGACTGATACTGTGACCCTGTAATGAATGACTTTTTAAATTTTAATATGAAGGTTTACCAAATCATAATTCAGTCAATACATATGGCTTCTTTCAGTTAGTCACTAAGAGTATTCAAATCTTCTTCTTATAAACCGTGTTCTTATAAACCTTTCACATCTCCATTAGTATGCGCATATCAACCTGTGTCTGATTTTTATCGGTCAGGCTAAATACTATGTATGACACATTTGGTTGTATATGGTTGCAGAATCAGCAGTGTTAGCTTGAAAGAGGAAACTCTCTTAGTTTTATGACCCCACCTATTTGTGACAACTATGATATACTTATTTGACCTTATATTATTAAACTTTCAGCAGTAGCCTTGTCTTACTCTGCACAACAAATGAATGTAATAGAGATAAATAGTAAACACTGTAGTTTTGTTTTTGGCTGCACCTTATTGTACCTATGGTTACGGTGCATAAAATTTGTCATTTTATTAAATACACCTGAGGGTGACAGCTAAAGTCATCTTTGAAATAAGCCTTGTCACCCCATCTCTGCCCTCAAATCACACTATTACTCCTATTGTATTAATTTAGGCTCACGGGAAACCCTGCACGCTGAAACACAATTTAATGGCAACACACACAGGGATATTACTAATGCAGTTACAATTTCATCTGTTGGAAAATGTCAATGCAAACTGTAGAATTACAGCAGTTTTAGCTTAGCTGGTCATCTATGATCTATTAGATGACAAGCATGATGGTGAAACTTCCACTCAGGGATTAGTAAAAGTATTTAATGGAAAAGGTGAAAGAGCTGCACGGACTAAATGAGTAAAACACTGCTGCGTCACTCCTTTCAGATAAATGAAGCACGCAATAAATGCCACTAGTGCCATTATCAGCAGGAAACAGCATTGTGGGTAATGTAGGAAACCATTAACCTAAATGCAAACAGACTGAAGATGAAGTTAAAAAAACACACACACCATATCAGATCATGTTATCAATAAAGATAAATGTATAAAATTAATCCATGATACATTTTCCTTCAACGAGCTATATTTCATTAACTGTGATTTAAATTTGCTAAAAATTGTTGTTCAGATGTGTTAATCAGTAGAATCTGTAGAGCAACAGTGATGCCACAGGATAGTGGCATATTTATTTATTCATTCATTTATTTATTTATTTATTTATTTATTTTGGACCAAGAAACAAACCATTATCCTGTAAATGCAGCCTTTCCCTACATTCTTGTGCACTTGGAAATTTATCTGATATGGATATCATCCACACAGAACCCAAAGGATTGGCTTTAACTTAAAATGTTCTTGATATATCTTTGTGCATTATTGTCTGTAATTATAATTATAATCCATTTCTGGTTCTATAATTTCATAGATATAATGTGCATAATTCTTTTATACATTACACTTTAGCTGGCATTCCATGGGACCCCTGGTACAACCCCTCTAACAGGTAAACATTATGTGTGTTTCCTTTCTGACGAGTTACACCTGTTCATGTCCTGCATGGGTTTGTCCTCTTCCAACAGAACAGTGCATTGCCACACAGCCATGGCCCATTTTTTTAGACTTTTAAATAATCCTGGGTTAGTCCTGGGTTACAGTCGGTGAGTGTAAACCTATAAAGTGCTATAAAATGCACGTTATATAAAAAGGTTTATCATAACCATCGCACCTATATTCCAGATTTAGTCCCTTCTTACTGTTAGAATAACCTTCACTCTTCTGGATAGGTTTGTACTAGATTTATGAGCATGGCTGTGGGCACTTGTTCATTCAGTCATCACAGAGCTGAAGCACTCTTGGTGTGTATGGAGGAGGTCTGGCATGCAGTCAATGGTGTTCAGGTCAGGTCTCTGGCCAGGCTAGGGGCTCTTTGACCCCAGCCTTGGCAACCATATCTTCCTGAAGCTTGCTTTGTTCACTGGCTTCCTGTAGTAGCCCGTGTCAGATATAAAACCCTAATGCCCACTTACAAAGCCAAGAACAGTCCAGCTCCTCCATACCTGATGGTAATGGACAAAGCAAGATGTGCAACCAGAGCACTTAGAGTGCTTCAAGTATGGCTTGGCTTGACCCTTCATCATCCAAGGCATGGGAGGCAAACATCCAGACTCTTTTCTGTTCTGGCACCAAGGTGGTGGAATGAACTTCCCCTGGGTGTCCGTACAGCAGAGTCACTCACTGTCTTCAAACACTGGCTGAAGGCATGCAGTGACTTGTATTTATTGTATTGTTGCTATGAGTATTGTATTTACTGTCTTGTGTTGTTAACAGGTTGTGCCTAGAGTAAAAGTGCTTTTAGGTATTTGGACTTGTGGTAAGTTTTATATAAGTATGTTTCAAGTACTTGAATTCTGGAAATGAAAAATGAAATGAAAGTGAACTATTTGCCTACTGTGCTTGCACACATAGGAATGTGACCTCCACATTTAACCAATTTGTGCAGTGAAACACAAACACACCAGTGAACACCAGGGGGCAGTTAACAGACTTGCACAGAGCGGGGGGCAGCCCCAAACCATGGCGCCCGGGAAGCAGTTGGGCTCAAGGGCCCCTCAGTCGTGTCTTGCCCTGGGTGAGCATGCAGTTTATGCTAATAAAAGTCATGTTGTTATATATAGTACTGTGCAAAAGTTTTAGGCACATGCAAAGAAATGTTGTAAAGAAGTTTTTACTATTTGAGGGGAAAACACGACAATAAGCAGTAAACAGTAATAAAGTAAACAAGGTTAGGATTGGGTGTGACTACACTTTGCTTTTTTGTTAAATAGTAGTCCCAGGTTATGATGGTACAGATTTATTAGGGAATTTGATGATCAGTTTTACTGAGTGTCCTGGAGAATCTGTAAAAAAGAAATTCTGAAGGGACTGACTGTCATAGTGGCTTCTTCTTTCATTATGTTGTTTTTCTTTAATCTCGTTTAATACGGTGCTTTCTTTACTGATATATAAACATTTATTTCTGTATCATTATTAATATCATTATTATTATTATTATTATTATTATTATTATTATTATTAGTAGTAGTAGTAGTAGTAGTAGTATTATTACAAACCGGATTCCAAAAAACTTGGGACACTAAACAAATTGTGAATAAAAACTGAATGCAATGATGTGGAGATGGCAAATGT
>JAOVVF010000039.1:21455131-21469010 GCA_028565595.1 Duopalatinus emarginatus | reverse complement strand
AATGTAAAATATGTCTGTGGTTAGATGAAGATGAAAGTCCAGAGAGTAAAAACAAAAGCAGTTATAAAAACACAGATAGTTATATAATATGAAGCAGATAATGCTGCTGTAATCCACAAGGCAGTGGCAGACTTTTGTTTTGAAATATCTCCAGTTGTGCATTCCCAGTGTTCCTGAGCTCACACACAGGAGCGCTAGTGCTGGTCCTAACAAGACTGCAAGAACATACAGCCGACCTGCTGAAATGGTAAGGCTCTTTATTTATTAAAACAGCAAGAACAGATCAACCCAGTGGCTATAATTATACTTCTATACAATCGCAGGTGTCTTATTTAAAGATGTAGTGAGTCGGTCAGCAGAGGAAAATCTCTGCAAGTAAAACGTTAGGCAAAACAAGGCCGTCCAAGGAAGTGCGGGGCGGCTGAACTCCAAATATCTTCGTGCTACCTACATCAGTGCACTATAAAGGCTCCGGAATCGTGAATTCCCCGCCCGGGGTAGAGCACTCTGTTTTCACCAGTCGGTCATTTGAGATTCAGCCGTACCGTTGATGTGAATGGGTGTGGATCTCCGCGGTAACTTTAGCCCGATATCCAATGTTACTACACACAAACTGGTCATTATGTGACCTATACTTCACATTGTCTTATTAAAAATAAATAAATTAAACACAAGTAGTGATTAGACAAACGTCCAAACATGATTCAGTCGTAGCATGTATGCTAACAACATTAAACTAGCATGCTAGTCAAGTCAATTCAGTGAAGTTAGCAGACTAGCTAACCAGACGCTGAGATTTTGTTTTGAGTTTTGTTTTGTGGCTTTAACGTGGAAAAAAAAGACATGTATGAAAAGCTGTCAGTTTGTCGAAAGTTGGCAGAAATACTGTGTTGTGCTATGTGGTTAGCTGGGTAGCTAACGCTAGCTGTCATACTGCTCATGTCCAGGCTGAAGCTCAGCAACCTGCACTGAATGCTGAATAAGAGAGAGGAGGAAATCAAGTGCACAGGGATTATTAAAGGATCTTTCTTTATCTAAAAAGAGGAAACGACAGACCTCTCTATGTGCTAAACAGTCATGTCACAAGAGGGCTGGATCAATTAGACTCAGGGTTGCACCATTTCCATACACAGGGTTGCCAGTAATGCACCAGAGGTCAATATTGCAAGAGGGAGTCTTTTAGTCAACTTCCAGAAAAGGCAAATGCATTGTTTTTGACATAATCTTCTTGCTTTTCAATACACTTTATCCATCTGTCAACACACTTTCATATATTCTGAGCTGCGAGCCACTAATGCACCTGTCTTCACCTCTTCATCAGACAGCCTAGTGGTTAGGGAACTGGTCTCGTGACCGGAAGATCACAGGTTCGATCCCTGCCCAGGGCAAGACACGACTGAGGTGCCCTTGAGCAAGGCACCTAACTCCACCAACTGCTCCCCAGGCGCCGTGGTTTGGGGCTGCCCCTACGCTCCGGGCAAGTGTGTTCACTGCCCCCTAGTGTTCACTGGTGTGTGTGTTTCACTGCACGGATGGGTTAAATGCGGCGGTCACATTCCTCTGTGTGCAAACACAGTAAGGCAAAAAGTTAACTTTCTTTCTTTCTTTCTTTCTTTCTTTCAATCTTCATCTCCTTAGGGCTTCTTACCGGAGACCAAAAACTTGATGTTAACACCTGAAAATGTAGTTTATGGAGAGTGTCGACAGTATGAGCGGTGGTGCGTGGACGTTTATGCAACAACACCCTTGGAAAGCAGTCCTCTGCATCTTTTGTTTGAATTTTAGGCTTCAGCTTTTCAGTGAGCATCTCACTATAATGAGCATTCTTAATTGTTGCTCCTTTTTCACTACATGCTGCTCTTCTTTCATGAGGCAATCATTTGTTTTTTGGCACTGCAGTGACAAATAAACTGACGTAACATGTTCAAACTTGCACAGCAGTGACTGAGGAGACAGCGGCTTAGTATGGAAAATGTTGATAAGACAGTGCGGCCAACAGAAGTTTTAGTATAACTGGAGTCGTTTTTGGTTCACCTTTGTAGTTCTCTGAAATTCGCTAAAAGTTACTTAATACGTAAACACATCTGACTTGGAAAAAGACTGTAGCAGAACTGCAACTCGTTTTAGCATGTGGGATTGGCGTTCTCCTATTATTCAGCTTTATTAAGGTCAATAAAATGCTCTTTCAGTATTAAATCAGCTTAGTTCTCCAGACACTTTTGATAGCCTGAGGTGCATTTGATAAACGAGTTTCATGCAACATCATCTCTCATATACAGACATGCGATTGTGCTTTTTCATCTCACACTTTGTCCTGTCTTCTCATTTTCGCTGTCTCGGCACTTAATAAATTTTGAGCACTTCTACAGTATTCCTGAATTGATGGCCACTTTACCAGTCCTTCCGACTTTTGGCAGGAGGCAGCATGGCTGGTACTGAAGGCCGCCGATGCAGATGCTCAGAGAGTGTGAGAGTGACGACAGTGAAAATCCCATACCAACACATAACACATGTTAACTTACTGTTTTGTGTGGATGACATGTTGCAATTGAAATGTCTGGTTTCGCTTGATTGGGTTTATTGTGACCAACTGATAAGAGCTCACGCATACAAAACTGTTCTTATAAATAGGGAATTATTGTGTAACTGACATTTTGGGCTACAATATAGCAAGATAATTTATTTTTTGCTCCAAGAATGGAAACTGATCCCAAAGAGTCGACTAGCTGTCTAGCAAATTAGCTCATTCACAATGATTTGCTAAACACAGAAAAGTGGGAAAGTGGGGTGATACACACATGGAACCATTCCAGTATGGTAATACGTAACATAAGTAAGTTTAAAACACTGCTCGTCCAATGAAATTAGTTGACCAGTGAGGATAGTGGACCAAAACTAACTATAGTTTAGCAGTATTGTACAAGCAAGAGTGCATGGCTGTGATTTAGTCATAGACACTGCAAATGTGTCCACATATTTTATTTTTGTCGCTCTGTGGACGGAAATATTTCTTATATTGAAACCACAAATGGATAAATACAGGATGCTGCCATGCTGACACACATTGATTAACCCGTAGTAAATGTGGAAATATTTTTCATGTAAAGCTGTGTTCTTAAATGGGGGTTTATTCAGTGAGGACAGACAGGTGAGGGAAAGGTTACCAGCGAAATAAGAGATAAAAAGAGCAATGTGCATGAGTCAAGACAAACAGTGGTGTTCAATGATTGGTTATTGGGAACAATTGTAATCGGATGATCAGTCACAGGGAAAAATGATAAAACTATTAGTCATTGGAGAACAATGGAGATAAGTGATTGGTTTTTGGAAACAATTGTGCTCAGTGATAGGTCACTGGGAAAAATGGTGATCAGTGATTGGTCTTTTGGAACAATGGTGATTAAAAAAAAAAAAGTTTGAGGATTTGGCCATTGGAGACAATAATGATCAGTGATTGGTCACTAGGAACAGTGGTGATCAGTGATTGGTCTTTGGTGAGTCCTTGAGAGTCACTGGAGTAAGGAACTTGACCAGGTTAAAAATAAACGTAAGTAAATAAACAAGAAGATTGTAATAGTAATAGTAATAATGCAGTTCAGTAAAATTATGCTGTAATAACTCTAACTAATTTAATTTCTGATAAAATAATGGCTTGAAAATTCTGAGTAAGGTCACATCTAATATTGATCTGATCATGACACCCTCTATGTCACTTAGTGACTCACTAAAAAGTCAGTTGAGTAGTTATGTGAAATATCAATTGACATGTTGCTTCAAGATACGATCTACCCACTGTTTAAGCATGTCATCAAGGGATGAGCGAGGGGGGGCTTACTGTAAAAATCAGACTGGAAAATTATGTCAGTTCCAGTCTGAGACCCATTTCAGACCTGTATTAGTCATGACCAGTCAGGTGCTTTTTAGGGATTGGTACATTCCTATTAGGATTATGTATGTTATGAGTAATGTGTTTTAAACAGTTCATCATTCATATAATGTAACAGGCAACAGACTGTTCCTCTGATCAGTGAGATCAGTGAAGGCTTACTTGTTACTTGTGCAAACAGTAAATAAAGTGTGTGTCTGTGTCTGTGTGTGTGTGTGTGTGTGTGTGTGTGTGTGTGTGTGTGTGTATCCCCCCACCCTACCCCAGAGTTTCCTCGGTGGTCTGTTTGGTCCCGTATGTGAGATTGATGTCATACTCAATGATGCAGAGAGCAGAAAAACAGCAGAGCTAAAGACAGAAGATGGGAAAGTGGAGAAACATTATTTATTTTATGATGGAGAGTCAGTTTCTGGAAAGGTGAGTAATCACTTCTCATTTACTTACTAAGTGGAAAATAAAAAGTCTTCTCTGCTGGTGTGTGTACATCTAGTGGAAATATTCTCAATGTCATTGGCCTTATATTACTGCATATTCAAAGAATACTCCAACCTGATCTCTATCTACTGCATGTGTCTTTATGTGTACAACCATGTAGACAGGAATTTGGACGGGTGTATGATGGTAATGCAAGAACCTCAAATTCTTCCTCTGAAAACAGTAGGCCCGTCTCTGATAGGACAACCAATTCATGTTTAAAGTTAATTTTTCAAATATATCTGGGAGAAGGATTCATCAAAATGTTAGCACTTAAATCTTTAGGAACTACCCTTAGACTTTAGTAATATGTTACTGAATATATAGTTCTGAATATAGAGTTATATAGATATAATGAGCAGTTTTACTCTCCATTAGTGTCCCATTAGTGAACAGGTGACAAATCAACAAAATCAGACTTCATATTATAAATATAATGAATTTTCTGGCTATACATTTGCACTTTTTTTATATTGCAGGGGTTTTTTTATATTCACACTATCTGTGTCACAACTCTGGTTCTTTAAAGGTCACTCAAGGGTTCTTCCTCTTGTCATCTCAGGAAGTTTTTCCTTGCCACTGTTGCTTGAGGTTGCCCATTAGAGATACCAGTTATATA
The DNA here is from genome assembly GCA_028565595.1 of Duopalatinus emarginatus. Taxonomy (NCBI): domain Eukaryota; kingdom Metazoa; phylum Chordata; class Actinopteri; order Siluriformes; family Pimelodidae; genus Duopalatinus; species Duopalatinus emarginatus. The sequence continues at coordinate 21,464,031 of JAOVVF010000039.1, read as the reverse complement.
AATGTATAATCCAGATCCTGTATTTCTGTAAAGCTCCTTTGGGACAATGTCCATTGTTAAAAGCAAAGTGCTATCCAAAGAAAATGATTAAAATTGAATTGAATAAGTGAGGAAATTGTTGGAAAAAAAAGCCTTTTTAGCAATGTTGGCACATCTGAATAAGGAAAGTTCAGTAAACGTTCTGAAAACTAAACTCTTATTCATTATATGTATAATTTACTGATTATAAAGTTGTATAAATTGAGCATGTAATAAAATGACTTTGGATAATTTAATGAAAGATTTTATAATAATAATAATAATAATAGTAATAATAATAATAATAATTTCTTTCTTTGTCAAGGTAAACCTCAACGTAAAACAAACCGGAAAGCGACTCGAACATCAGGGAATTCGGATTGAGTTTGTTGGACAGATCGGTGAGTCATGTTAACACGCTGGGTCATGGAGTATACAGTGGGAAAACGTTAAACACAATCAATTATTGCTCTACTGTGCTGTAAATTGTACTGCAGAAGGCTTAGGGAAGCATGTGCTTATCACATGAGGGGCAAGTGCTGCCCTTTCACTGCCCTAAAACTAACACAGCAGCCTGTTCAGTAGTTGTATAAATGTTAGTTTTTCAGTAATGCCCATGCCCCCAAAAAAGATATAGTGATGTTTCAAACAGCATTAACATTTAAAACTGGTGGTGCAATCATCTTTTTCCTTTTTTCCTTTCTTTTTCCCCCCATTCCGTGTCATATAGAACTGTTTAGTGATAAAAGCAACACACACGAGTTTGTGAACCTGGTGAAGGAGCTTGCTCTTCCAGGAGAGTTGACCCAGAACCGCAGCTATGACTTTGAGTTCATGCAAGTGGAGAAGCCATATGAGTCCTATGTTGGCGCTAACGTGCGACTGAGGTTAGTCTTATAAGATCTTGTTTTTGTTTTTTTTAGCAAAAAAAAGGTGGCTTGACTTTCACATAATTTGCGAAATAGTGGACCAAGCCGTTTATTGTACTAATGGGTTGTGGGTAGTGAAGTGTTCTATCCCAACACTTAATGGGCTAAAGACTTCCTGGACAGATCGGCAGTCCATACACACACATTCATGCCTAGGCGTATTTCAGTCTATCCAGTTCATTTGACTGCATGTCTTTGGACTATGGAAGAAAAAACAGAGCTCCCAATACAGGAAACCTATAGACATGGGAAGAACACCAAACTCCACAAAGGCCGGTCAGTTGAATCAAACCCAAACTCTTTTTGCTGTGACACAATCTTACACTTCTTTTTCTTTTATTATTTTTATTTAATTTTATTGAATTGGGTCAGTATATAGTGATGATGATTTCATGGGTTTGAATCATTTTATGAACATTTACACCATTTGAGAATAAGGCTCACTTGCCCAGTTAAGTAAAGAGCTATGTCTTTATTCTTCTTCCAGTAACTGAGCTGTTCAGACAGGTAAAGTAAGTTCATCTCTGTTCCTTCTTTACCGTATGTAAGGGCGTTTCCCCCTCACCTGTACAGTAAAAGGGATCTGAATAAAGGCTGGTTGAGAATCACTCATCAGAAAAGGAGTAATAATACTGTACAAGCTGAGACTTTTACATGGGATTTGTTTTACAGGTATTTCCTCAAAGTAACCATAGTGAGGAGACTTTCTGATTTAGTTAAGGAGTATGACCTCATTGTCCATCAGCTTGCTACCTACCCAGATGTCAACAATTCCATCAAGATGGAAGTGGGCATTGAGGACTGCCTACACATAGAGTTTGAGTACAACAAGTCCAAGTAAGTTGCCTTACACAGTATAGAAAGACCTTAAGTGATGATGTGGATGTGCTGCAGATGTATGAAGAGTTCAGTGACTGCTGTCTGTAATAACACTTTTTCAGTGTTATTAACCACTTCTAAGGTATCATTATTCTTCTTGCTTTCTAACAGATACCACCTAAAAGATGTAATCGTGGGTAAAATCTACTTTCTGCTTGTTCGAATCAAAATCCAACACATGGAACTTCAGCTAATCAAGAAAGAAATGACAGGAATTGGTGAGATCTGATGTGAAGTTAAAAAAGTGTTTTGGGATGATGGTATTGGAATATTATTGTTTTTTTTCTGCATACTTCACCATTGTGAAATTCTACAATAAGTCATATCTCGTTTCCTCTAACAGGGCCAAGCACAACTACAGAGACGGAAACTGTGGCGAAGTATGAGATTATGGACGGAGCACCAGTGAAAGGTAAACTTGACTTGAATACACTGAAGTGCCAGAAAAAACTAGTCTGATACTTGGTAGGTCCCCCACAGGACATGGACTCAATGAAAACGTGGAAATATTCTGTAGGCAATGAACACCATTCTTCCTAGAGAACGCTCCACGATTCTGTTGTATTCCAAGGTGTAGGATTTCTGTGCTCCACAGCACGTTGCATAGCGTCCCGGATTTGTTCCATGACATTGAGATCTGCTGACTCATTCTGGTGGGAATGGGACTCCGATGAGTGTTCCTCTAACTGTAATTCAAGGTCTCTAGGCATGTCTGGAGGCACATTGTCCTATTGGAAGAGACCAAACCCATCAGAATGAATACAGGACATGAACGGGTAAAACTCATCAAAAAGGCCCATGTAGTGTTCATCTGTCAAAGACATTTGTAGATGTACCAGGGATCCTATGGAATGCCAGCTAAACAAACCTCATACCATTATGGAGCAACAAACCAATCTGTACCATTTGTGTTTTGTTTGTTTGTTTATTTTATTGTTTTTTTTCTGGCACATCAGTTTATATAAAAATTGGAATTTTCATATAAATAAATTTTTTAGTCTTACATTGTAGTGTGCTGCAAGTTTTGTCTCATCCACGAAATGTTGTCAATTTGCTAGGTGAATCAATTCCCATACGCCTCTTCCTGGCTGGCTATGACCTCACAGCTACAATGAGAGATGTAAACAAGAAGTTCTCTGTGAGGTACTTCCTAAATCTGGTGCTGGTGGATGAAGAGGACAGGAGATACTTTAAACAGCAGGTAAAACATCTCAGTAGTTATTGCTCTTCAAGTTGTTTTCATTATTTAGTACTATTACATCAAAGCAATTGATCTTGTGTTATACAATTCAACAAACTGGCCCGAGGCTCCATGGTTGAGGAGCGAAATATTTTTATATAAATAAAAATGCAGCTCTTTACTTAAGAAATATGAAGGTGAGGCTTACTTCTTTTAAATACAATAATAATGGGGCTCCTGAGTAGTGTAACAGAAAAGCATTTATGCTTTTACTCTGGGATCACAAATCTGAATCCGGATGATCCCACAACAATTCATGACTGGAAGTCCAAAGAGCAAAATTGGCCATGCTCTCTGGAAGGAAGGGGAGGTGTACACTCTCTCCTATATCAATCACAGCGACACTAGTACATCATGAGTGTCTGTGAGCTCATGCATACAGAATGCTTTTTGTCGAAGTGTTACACCACCTTCTGATGTTGCATAAGCAGCATTTGCAAAGAGCTGTGGTTGGTTGGTTGGTGTCACATGCCTCAGAGGAAGCACATGATAGCCCTCCCCTCCCTGTTTGATTTGAATAAATTGGTGGGAAATGAGAAAAAAAATACAAAGATAACAAAGTTTACCTGTTTCTTTTTCAAACCAGGAGATTGTTTTGTGGCGAAAAGCCCCAGAGAAGCTGAGAAAACGCAACTTCCACCAGCGTTATGAGTCCCCGGAATCACGGCCAAGCCTCTCTGCTGAACAGCCTGAAATGTGAGGAAGCCGCCAGCCATGGACACGTTTCTGCAGTGGCCAATCACAGGAGAGGAGAGCAAATCCCACCAAACATCTCCACCTCCACTCCTCGCAGCTTGCGGCGATCGGCCGTGTCTGTGCCTGCCTACGCTGTGTCCACTCCGCCGTCCACAGCAACCAGTTTGTTAGCATTAAAGGACTTCTTCCACACTATAGAAAGCACTGGAACAGAAGCTACTATGTAAAATCCTGTAGTACCGTTTGGGGCTTGCACCCTTCACTAGAAGATTTTTAAAGCACCTGCTAGTTTTTGAAACTCCAGATAGCTCAATGCCATCCAGGATATAAAAGTATATATATTTTACTTGACTTACTTGATACCACTGCATGCTGGCTGAAATAATTTGTTGGTTATTAGGGATGAATGTTGGCTGGGGGGGTTATTGTTCAACAGTCAAGAAATGAAATATGTTCTCCATGTATCCAAGGCCACAGTGCCATACCAAGTTTTGCAATCATACAAATTAATGTTTAAAAAACACTATTTAACTTATTTAGTATTGAATCTTTAGGCCTATACTGTAATAGATAATTTCACCCTATGTAATTACTTTTGGGGTAAAAAAGAAAGTTATATATAGTGTTAAAATATTACATTTCTTTTTCTTTTTTTTTTTTTTTGAATGTAACTTTTTTTTTAATGACACGTTTTCTTTCAGGATGGAATTACATCTGCAGTTTATAAAACATACAGCCTCTGGGGTCTTGATGGTTATGTTCAGTTAGCCACATTAGTGACAAATTACATTTACAAAAAGTTTTTTTTTGTTAATGTCATTCGATCCCATAGCAGACCTGCACTGCTTTTCATTTTAGAGTATTAACAGTTTCCCTTTTTTCAATATCATGTGCCGCCATTTCATCTATCTGGTTAAATGTACAAGTGACCATAAGCTTATGATGAAATGAGTCATGTTTGTTGCATGACCTGTTCAAGGTTCTGGTATAAAAAAAGTGTTCATTAACTCCTCATTTTGTTGCTAAAGTGCAATGTGCTGGTTTTCTCTGGGACGGTGAGAAAATACATTCCTTTGGATGTTAATTTACCAGCATATAAGCCATTAGGGTTATGATATGAACAATTATTGACATTTATAACTTAAACAGTACTATAGGAATGGCATTTCCCACCTACAATGGCTGCTGCAGTAATGCATTACAGATATTAGTAATGGAGTGAAGCAGGGGGAAACGTAGTTGTTAATGGACTTTGAAGATATGTACATATTCAGCCTCAATATGTTTATCTGTCAAAATAAAAATGCAAGTTTATACTGGTAAAGAAATCTGTCTGCAGTTTGACATTTTGCATGCAATGACACCAGTACTGTGGGTTTAGTTATACACTTAATATGGTGCTCTTACAGCTCTATAGTAAAAGTGAAGGGACTGACCTATGGTGCTTGCTCACAGAGGAATCTGACCTCTGCATTTAATCCACCCATGCACTGTAACACACTAACAGGCAGTGAACATACAGTACTTGCCCAAAGTAGGGGCAACCCCTATCCATGGCACCTAGGGAACAGCTGTGCAGTTAGGTCTTGCTGAAGGGCACTTAAGTCGTGTCTTGTCAGTACTTAAACCTTACAGCGACGGCTGTGTGTGTTAGATCAATTTTGGGGTTTAAACAGGGCATTAAGCATATTTAAAAGTTAATATACACTCAGTACCCACAGTATAAGGAACACATGTACACCTGCACATTCATAAGATTTATGACTTTAGTTAATGTACACATCAAACGTAAGCTCAGTGGCTTTGGTCATGACATCTACAGGATGGTGCAAATGAATGAATGAATGAATGGGTGGCACCGTAGGTAATGTGTGTGCTACACAGCTCCAAGGATCTGGGGTTGTGAGTTCGAGTCTCTCTCTGGTCTCTCTCTGGGATGAGTTTAGTATGATCTCATGTCCATGTGGGGTTTTTTTTTTATACCACTTACTTACTTCAAGATTAGGCTTATATACTGTTTGCCTGATTATTATATGGGGACAGTTGTAGGCTTGTGGTTAGTGAGTCAAAGTGAACTACTCTTCTGACCACTGTGTAGTGGGACGTAACCTCCACGTTTATCCTATCCCTGCAGAGAAACATACACATACACACTAGTGAACACTAAGGGGCAGTGAGCACACATGCCCAGAGCGGTGGGCAGCCCTTATCGGCAGCACCCAGGGAGCGGTAGTAGGTTAGGTGCCTTGCTCAAGGGCACTTCAGTTGTGTCTTGTCAGTGTGGGAATCGAACCAGAGATCCTGTGGTCACAAGGCTGGTTCGTCCTGGCTAAGGTTTAGTGTGTGTGAGTGTGTGTGTGTTGTGTTTAACTGAACGGATGGGTTAAATACAGAGTTTAAATTTCTTTGTGTGCAGGCACAGTGGTCAATAAGTCACTTCACTTAACTTGTGTTTGCTACAATTAAATACAACCGCTTAGAGCCAGTGAACGCAGCATGGACGGAAAAGGGGTCTGGATTAAAGGTCACTAAAAAACGCCTGTCTAAAATAACTGGTAAATGCAAGACTTATTTATTTATTAAATAAGACATTTACGATTACCGTGCATCATTTAAAAAATTGTGCATTTAATCCTTTTTTAACAAACTTCGCTTTGTAATGTTTATAATTTATTTCACATCATTTCCATCAGGCATTGTTTTGGACACCTAAATCTCCGGGGTCTTTTTCCACGCTGCCTCACCGGTGAAGCTGCCTGTGACTGACCTGAAGGTGATGAACACCACGGCCTAGCTTAGTGCTGAGTGTCAGAATGGAGGTGTACATGATCAGTCAGTGGTGATGATAAACACGCTGATGTTTTAATCATGTCTGTTCACCGCTGTGTTTATTTACTGACCCGTACACACCTGCAGCGCAGGGCGTGTGTGATCACATCCACCCATGCTGCTGTCTTCAGCTCTACTGGACATGTGTGTACTCCGAGTTCCTCAGCATCATGGAGGTCTGCGTCTTCACACAGCTCATGGAAACCCCCGGACACGTCTCTGTTCGTCCCGGTGGCGGTGAAAAGCGACGCCACGGATGAAGGAGCGGTGGGAGCGGAGTTAACCCGGCCTCTGGATAAAAGTAATCCTGGGGATGAGTTGTTTGGGGATGTTAATGCAGCTATAAGTTCACCTGTAATACTGTAGTATCAGTGCTGTTTGGATTGGCAGTAAAGTTAGTAGTGTTTGAGATGTTTCTGACCATCGTGTCTAAACCAGAGAAACGAAATCGAAACGTGCGCATGCGCACTTGACCTCAAATAATGCCTCATTTACTGCTCATGACCAAGACATACATGTCTGCTACACTTTCAAAATATTTGGCTTATGCAAGTCAATTTGTCTGTTTGTCAGCAAGCTTTCATGTTCCCTCATTAAACCACGTTTTAGGCTGAGCTGCGAGCTACTAATGCACCACTGTCTTCATCAGATCTTTATTCTCTTTGGGCTTCTGTCAGGGCACCAAATAGGTGATGGAGCAAGATCAGAATCATAATCAGACATTACTTCTAAGTATGCTGACATGCACAAGGAAAATGTCTTGTATAATGCATGAAAAATACAATAAGGACATTCTTATACACACACACACACACACACGGCCTTGTGATAAGGGAATCTTGTGACCAAAATGTCCCAGGTTTGATACCCGCAGCAGATAAGACATGACTGAGGTGCCCTTGAGCAAGGCACTCAATCCCCCAACTGCTCCAGGGGTTTAGGGCTGTCTCATGCTCTGGGCAAGTGTGTTCACTGTCCCTTAGTGTTCACTAGTGTGAGTGTTTCATGGGTTAAATGCGATGTCACGTTCCTCTGTGTGCGAGCACAGTAGGCAAATGGTTCACTTTCACTTCACATATATGGAGTGGTTGGGGCAGCTGTGGCCTAGTGGTTGGGGAACCTGTCTCGTGATCGGAAGGTCCCGGGTTCGATTACAGGGCAAGACATGACTGAGGTGCCCTTGAGCAAGGCACCTAACTTGCCCAACTGCTCCCCGGGTACAAACAGTTCACACAAATAGTTCACTTTCACATTTTTTTTTACAGAGCATGCTCTTCTTCCAACTCCCTGTTCTAAAAAGCAATTTAATATTATAGAGGACATACATTAAACAGATATGAACAAATACTACCTTTGATCTTAGGTAAAAGACTATAGGGCATGGCCAGAGGTGTGCGAATGTGTATTGTCGTGCAACAATACAGCACAGCACCCTTGAGTAGCAGTCCTCTGTGTTTTGTTGAAATTTTGGGCTTTAGCTTTTCAGTGAACGGGTTCCTCACTCTGTTCTGTCAGTTTTTGGTGTGTTTTCTTTGTGTCTGTGTGAAAAGTACACATGGTAGGTGTGTGGTTGGTGTGGTACAGTGATAACATCATTGGCTCCCATGTGAGAGACTTGGGTTTGATTCCCGGTCTGGGCAGCTAGTCTGTGCTACACCAATAAGGGTCCCTGGGCAAGACTCCTAACACTACATTGGCCTACCCGTAATACCAGTGACTTTGTTAGTCGCTCTGGATAAGAGCGTCTGCCAAATGCAGTAAATATAGGATGTGCTAAATTGCCCCTAGGTGTGAGTGTGTAAGTGAACGTGTGTGTGTGTGTGGTACCCTGTGATGAATTTGGCGACCTTCCTAAGCAGATAAGAAAATGACTGACTGACAGATTGTCTTTTCAGTGTGTATCTCACTGTAACGAGCAATGTTGATTGTTTTTTCTGATAATGTCACGAATCCCAGCTGGTAGTTGACTTTTAATCTTTTTCATTGTTCGGGATTAAGGATTTTTCTGTTTGTTTTTGTCCGAGTTGTTCTGTGAGTTTTAGTATAACTTGAGTGCGGCTCATTTTTAACTCACTCTCGTAGTTTTCTCTTTTGGGCCATAGTAACAAAGTAGACCAAACAGCACAAATACTTCGTTTATGTCCTACACTCTATAATTATGGCATGTGTATGCTACTGTTTTACCATGTACACCTACCAATGAGAACTTTGTATGCACCCTGCCATAATAATACTTATGTGATGACAATTAGCATAAGCTTTACTGGGATTTTTTAAACACTAGTGCACTGGGCAGCAGGTCTGTAACC
>JAOVVF010000039.1:21424070-21434325 GCA_028565595.1 Duopalatinus emarginatus | reverse complement strand
TGCAGAATTCATAAAATAAATGTCTACAACAAAATTTATACTAAACACCATATAGGGTGCCTAAGACTTTTGCACAGGACTGTACGTACTTCTTTCTTAAGCCCGGTTAAACTATACAGTATAGAATTTGTCGGCTACAGAGATGTTACAAATTGTGATTATATAACAATTGTGTTATATGATTTTGGTACATCTAGAGAAGGGGGAGTTCCTGGCACTGGATCTCGGAGGTTCTAAATTCAAAGTCCTCCAGGTGAAGGTATCTGATGACGGGAAGAGGAAAGTGCAGATGGAAAGCGAGACTTTTCCAGTTCCTGAGGAGGTTCTTAGTGGGAAAGGAACAGATGTATGTAGTTCACTGCAAACCTAACATTATTTACTTGAAAAGATGTGTTAGTTATGTGAATTATTGTGAAAATCTAGACTTTCATCTGGAAGTAGAGATGTTTAAAAGCATGACAGTCACGCAAAGTCTTCAGTGAATGAAATTAAGCATCACTCATTTCTTATTACTATTATTAGTAGTAATTAGCAGGAAATTATGATACCACATGGAACTGATGCTGTTGGGCAATTAAGCACTGTGTCACCACTGAACTCTAAAGTTCACTGCCACAAATTCTGGTGTCATTTTATTATGCACTGATAAAAACATGAGGCAGAGTAATATTTTTTTATTATTAACCAGCCAAAATAGCCGACCCTTGTTCTACTCACTTTATCTGACACTTTATCCTTTAGCTTTTTGATCACGTGGCAGAGTCTTTAAAAACCTTCATGCAGAAGAACAACATCAATCAGAAGAAAAAACCACTGGGCTTCACCTTCTCCTTCCCCTGTCTCCAGTCTAATCTTGATGAGGTACAAAGTACTGCAGACTGCTGTAGAAATCTTATGCAAGTTCATTGTTTGTTGGAGAAAACTGTGCCTGTACAAAGTCAATATTATGACAGATGATCTCAAGTAACCTTATTATTACTAATCCAGTCTTAAAATGGTGTAGGGTGTGCTGCTCTCATGGTCAAAGAACTACAGGGCCAGGGGTGTTAAAGGCACCAACGTGGTAGAGTTACTGAGGCAAGCCATCAGCAAAGTCGGGGTATGAAAAAAAAACTGTTTAAAATATATATAAATTATAATTATATAGAACAATTGATATGTATAGACCATTTATATTAAAAAGGTTTTAAATGTCAGTGTTGTGTGTGAATACAGGAGATTGATGTGGATGTCTTGGCGCTGGTCAATGACACAGTAGGGACCATGATGACTTGTGGATATGATGACCAGCATTGTGAGGTCGGAGTCATTATAGGTGAGACCAGATCAATCATGTCTGAAAGTTACCTGACCTACAGACAGATCAGAAGTCATGTTACGTCAAACCAAAATATACAGTTAAGATGTTTCGATCTTAAGGTACGGGCACTAACGCATGCTACATGGAGGAGATGAGACATATTGACCTGGTGGAGGGAGACGAAGGCAGGATGTGCATCAACACAGAGTGGGGAGCGTTTGGAGATGATGGGGCGCTTGACGATATCATTACAAGTTTTGACAAGGAAATTGACGCAGCCTCAATCAACCCTGGAAAACAACTGTGAGGTTTTATTTACTGAATACAAGATAATGTACCAGAAGTACCAGAAATTTTAGACACTAGTCTAATACATGGTAGGTCCCCCATGGACCATAAATGCCATACTTCCTGCAGAATGATCCACAATTCTGTTGTATTCTGGGGTGAAGGATTTCTGTGTTCACAGCACATTGCATGACATCTCAAAGGTGTTCAATAATGTTGAGATCTGGTGACTTGGAAGGCAATGGGAAAAACCCTAAACTCAGTTGAGCGTTCTTCTAACCATAATTTGGTGTCACTATTTAGTGTCATGTGCTGTTGGAAGAGGCCAGAATTAATGTAGGACATGAATGGGTGTAACTCGTCAGAAATAAGGCTGTCTGAAACATTTGTCGACGTACCAGGGGTCCCATAGAATACCAGCTAAACAAAGTCCATACCATTCTGGAGGTATGTACATGTGTAGTAATTCACATGCTCATGTCTCCTTAGGTTTGAGAAGATGGTGAGTGGGATGTACATGGGAGAACTGGTTAGGCTCATCCTGTTGAAGATGGCTAAACGTGGCCTGCTGTTTAAAGGAAGAGTCACGGATGCTCTTCGCACCAAAGGGAGATTTCAAACCGAGCACATCTGTATGATAGAAGAGTAAGTTGTTTCCCAGGATTTTTTAAAAAACTTGTAGCCCTACCTTGGCACCATGTTTCAGCAATAGAAAATCATATTATTCATCTATATGTACATTTTTTTCACAAGGTAAGATAAGTTATCATTTTTTGTTATATACCTGATTTCTGCTTCCAGGTACAAAGACGGGCTGAAGAACACTAAGGACATCCTAACAGACCTAGGGCTCAGTCCCACAGAGGACGACTGCATTGCCGTCCAGCATGTTTGCACCATTGTGTCCTTCAGGTCAGCTAACCTGTGCGCTGCTGCACTGGCTGCCGTCCTCACACGCATCAGGGTGAACAAGAAGCTAAAGACACTCAGGACCACCGTTGGAATGGATGGAACAGTCTACCGTACTCATCCCCAGTATGATATCTTGCATGCTCTTTGCACTTGCTGTCATTGTTGTCAAGATGCAAGGCTAGTACTTACAATATGCTGGTATCGTAAATGAAATTCACAGGTATGCGAAGAGGCTACATAAAGTGGTGCGGCATCTGGTGCCTGACTGCCATGTCCGTTTTGTGTTGTCGGAGAGTGGCAGCAGTAAAGGGGCAGCCATGGTGACTGCAGTTGCCCAACGCCTTGCATCACAGCGCAAAGAGATTGACACCACACTAGCAGAATTTACACTCAGCCCCGCGCAATTGCAACAGGTTAAAGATAAGATGCGAGAGGAGTTGGAGCGGGGCCTCAGGAAGGACTCACATGGATCTGCGTCAGTCAAGATGCTACCCTCGTACGTTTACAGGACTCCAGATGGCACAGGTAAAAAACAAAACAGAATTTACTCATTTTATAAACAAGATTGTTTTAGGCTGAGCTGCAAGCTACTAATACACTAATACACAAAACACCTCAAAAGTTTTTGTAGAATCAACAGTAAAGGCCGTGGTGTGTGGACATGTATATTGGATAGCAGTCCTTTGTGTTTTATTTAAATTTTAGACTTCAGTGAACATCTCACTGTAACAAGCACTGTTGACTGTTGATCTTTTTCCTGATAAAGTTCCTATACTGGCTCTTGAGAAGCCCAGAAAAGTGTAAGCATTGATTTTCCAGCTGATGGATGACTTTTGCACTTTTCCTCGGTCAGCGATTGAGGATGTTTCCGTTCCATAATCTGCCGTTTATTCTCAGCCTCGTAATGAGAAATGGATTGTAGATGAGAAAAGGGATTGTGTCACCCTTTTGCAAAACTGACAACAGTATATTGGCTGATATTTGTTATATTTGTTATAACATTTGTTATATGTAGTTATTTAAGGGTAACATGACATAATGCAGTTTAAACTTAAAATATAAAAATTAAATTGTTTAATTGTCAGAATTTATACAATAGTACATACAACAAAATGTAGTAAAGTTTAAATATTATTTAAGTAATATTTTACAATAATCATCTCATCATGACCACAGATCTTCATGTCTACTTGCTGGCTTTGCTGTGAGTCACCTGATCACCTCTTCCAAACTCGTGTTGCCAACAGTGGCGTTCCAGTGTGCCTTCTGGTGGACAAACTTTGCCATGTCAACACACATAACATGGTTGAACGATCCATCTGCCGTCTCTCTGTTTGTTATGTTATTTCATATCAGCCGATTATATCAGCACACCGGTTTATCAGCCTGGCTGGTTTTAACCTAACAGTATAACAGTGGCGTTTCTGGCTGTTCATGTGAATATTCCAGCCATAACATTAACACCACCTCTTCTACAGATACAGGTTATAGTCAGTTTGTTGCTTGGCATATTTTGTTTGCCTCCTTTTACCGTGTTTATCACTGGTCAGGACTCTCACAGGACCAGACTGATGAATTGGTATATTGTAGATAAATTGGTATCATGTTCATTTTTGAACATGATATGGTATTATTATAATTTTTCTGGTATCACGATAAACTGCTGATGTTTATAACGGCTGACAATTAAAAAAGAAACGGAGAGACGGCAGACGGATCCTTCAACCATGTTATATGTGTTGTCATTGCATTGTCACTGCAAGTCCACTGTTGGTAACACACGTGTCCTGAACACTGCAAATCAACAGTCAGGTGATCCACATAGTTGAGCAAAGTAGACTACAATAGAGGTCTGTGGCCAGGATAAGATGATTATTGTCACATGAAATGCATTACTCGAGTAATATTAAAACTTTTTTATATTTTCCTGTACTTTTAATTAATGTCATGGTTATGACCCTTACACAATTACACATAAATGTTAGAGAATATCAGCCAATATATCATTTTATAATCTGTAAAATTTACAATTAGTATCGGCCTATATTAGTCAGGCTCTATAACAAGTATATAGGCGAGGAAGAATTGGTGGCACACCTCTGTTTCTCTGGTGATAATGTTATGGCTGATCACCTGCAAGCACACACACACACACACACACACACACACACACACACACACAGAATAAATGGGATCCAGAAAAAGACTGTTAGCTACAGAAAAATAAAGGCCATCATTTGATAATTCCAGTTATAGCATTTACAATGGATAAAAGGTATAATTTACAAATGGTGTTGGTATAACATAGAGAGTTGTGTTGTGTTCTGGTGCTCTTATTCTAGAGACAGGAAAATTCCTGGCCTTGGATCTGGGCGGAACGAACTTCAGAGTGTTGGTGGTGAAGATCCGGAGTGGACTTCGCAGATCTGTCCGCATGTATAACAAGATCTATGCAATCCCTTTGGAAATCATGCAGGGCACTGGGGAGGAGGTGCTAATTTACTTTATATTTCACTATAGCACTATTTTGAATTTCACTAATAGAAAATATAAAATAAAAAATTCTGCTTTCTTTCAGCTCTTCGATCACATAGTGCATTGTATCTCAGATTTCCTGGACTACATGGGGATGAAAAACACCTGCCTGCCACTTGGCTTTACCTTCTCATTTCCATGCAGACAGACTGGAATAGATAAGGTAACAGAGGCATTATCAGAGATTAAAGCAGATTTAATGACTTCATCTCATCTTAATTATTGATGGATTTGTCAAAGATTACAGTGTTATTTCTTGTACAAAATCTTTTTAGGGAATGTTGGTGAGCTGGACGAAAGGTTTCAAAGCTACTCACTGTGAGGGGAATGATGTGGTGGACATGTTGAGAGAGGCCATCAAGAGACGAAATGTAAGATATGGAATGATCAATTTATATATACGATCAAAATGTGTTTCTATCCTCATCTGTTAAACTACAGCAAGGAGTAAATAATTCTGTCTGTGTCATATTAATGACTCTGTAGGAATTTGACCTGGATATTGTGGCTGTGGTAAATGACACAGTCGGGACGATGATGACGTGTGCATATGAAGATCCTAATTGTGAAATTGGACTAATTGCTGGTATGGATTTTATTTCCTCCTTTTATGTATAATCCTATATAATAATGTATATCCTAAATATTAATATGTCCTAATATATTTAATTGGCCAAATTAACAATGAATTGCAAAAACTGGTACACCAATCTAATACTTGGCAAGCCCCCCACAGGGCATGGACTTCACAAGCTTGCAGAAATATCGGCAATAAACATCGTATTTCCCATAGAACGGTCTACAATTCTGTTGTATTCTGAGTTGTAGGCTTTCTGCATTCCACAGCATGGCATCTCAGATGTTCAGATCTGGTGACTTCAAAATAGCAAAACCCCAAACTCAGATGAGTGTTCCTTTAACCATAATTTGGCGTCTCTAGACTAGTGTGTGGCACATTGTCCTGTTGAAAGAGGCCATCAGAATAAAAGCAGGACATGAACAGGTGTAACTCGTCAGAAAGGAGGCACATGTTCACATGTCAGAGACGTTTGGAGAAGTACCAGGTGTCCCATGGAATACCAGCTAAACAAACCCCATACCATTATGGAGCCACCACCAGACTATGTATCTTGCATATGCTCATCTGTATGAGTTTTTCTAGCACTTCAGTGTACATGGCTATAATAATATCAAACAGATGATTATTACATTATATAGACATAAACAACCATGCTTTTTGTCTTGTGACCATGCAGGTACAGGCAGCAATGTTTGCTACATGGAACACATGAAGAACATCGAAACAGTGGAAGGCGATGAGGGATACATGTGTGTAAACACTGAATGGGGTGGTTTTGGGGATAATGACAACATTGAGGATATTCGGACACGATTTGACCGGGAAGTGGACAGCGGCTCGCTGAATGTGGGAAAACAAAGGTAAAAAGTGGCCATGTTGGCTTTATTCATTCATGGTTAATTATTAGTAATTGAGTAAATTCCTTGTAAGACTTAAAATCAATACTATGATATGTAATAATTTTATTCTCAGTCCATCAGACTGATCATTAGATCTAAGCGATTGGCCCTGCCCCAACCTTAACCCACCTTACTTCTATCCTCTGGGCATCACACTGATCATCAGCTGCACGCCACTGCCCTTGACCACACCCCAGCCTACCTCATATATAGGAAGCTCTGCCCCCTCCTCAAATGCACACATACACACAAACAGACATACTGCACATTTAACCACTACAGACATTTTTCACAGGACTTTTGCAAACATTTCATCATCTAATACTGCAGTAATATAACTAATATATGTTATACATACTGTTCCTTATATATTTATTATATTCCTTTGTCTCGCCTTTCTTATAGCTTGTGTTTCTTTGATTGAAAACTTCACTGTACAGGTTTCTGTTTCTGAACCGTGCATATGACTTTAATTCAGCCACATTAAGTATTACTGAGGTCAGGTACTGATGTTGGAAAAGTAGGCCTGTCATGAAATGAGTGTTTCAGTATGTTAAAGATGTTTAGTAAGGTTGAGATCGGGGCTCTATGCAGGACCACGTCCAAGTCTTTCACTCCATTCTCAGCAAACCATGTATTTATTGACATGAATTTGTCCTTTGTAAAAAAATGCTAAAGCCTATAAGACATTTTAGACAATTGTGTACTTCTGTCTTTGTTCAACAGATTGGGGAAGACCCGCATATGGCTGTAAGAGTCAGGTGTCCACAAACCTTTGGCCATGTAGTAAACTTAATTTGTTTTGGTTAATGAGTGGTAAATGTTTGTCCACATGGGGGCAGTGTATCATAAGACTAGTGGCACTTTCAGACTTGTTGCAGGGCTTATGATACATACTTATAATGCCTACATTATTATTATTACATGCTGGTTTTCACGCTGTTGAAGTCGTCTCTACTTTTTCTGCACATACTGAATAAATCCCTTTCTGGTAAACATTGCAAAAGGTGAATAAAGACCATTGAGCGCTATGAATCCATAAACCTTTAATTTTTTTTGTTGCACACAGGTTTGAGAAGATGACCAGTGGTATGTACCTGGGAGAAATTGTCAGGCAGATTCTCATAGATCTCACCAAACGGGGTCTTCTGTTTCGGGGCCACATTACAGAGCCTCTTAAGACAAGAGGCATCTTTGAGACCAAGTTTCTCTCACAGATCGAAAGGTAAACGTTCAGGGATATAGACTAGATACACCGATCAGACATAACATTTACACCACAAACCCACAGACGGATGAAGTGAATCACATTGATTATGTTCTGGCAGTGGCAACTGTCATGGGGTGAGATTTATAAAGCAGCAAGTAAACGGTCCGTTTTCAAATCTCATGTGTTAAAAAGCAGGAAAAATGGGCAATGGTAAGGGTTTGAGTAATCTTGCCAAGAACCAAATTGTGATGGCTAGATGACTAGATCAGAGCATCTCCAAAACGACAGGTCCTGTAGGGTTAGTACCTTCCAATACTGTCTTGTGGAGTCCATGCCCTGATAGGTCAGAGCTGTTTTGGCAACTGATTAGGCAGGTGGTGTTAATGTTATGTCTGATCTGTGTGTATTAAACTATTGTTTCAATCATGACCAGAATGAGAAGGTAGTCGCTGTTGTATAAGAAGCTCTCTTAGCTTGATCAGACATCTAGGACATCAGACATATCAGCATTATCATGGTTATTTTTGATATTATATTCTGTAATCTGTTGATATCATCCTCTAGTGACCGTCTGGCACTACTGCAAGTCAGATCTATTCTGCAGCATTTGGGTCTGAACAGCACATGCAATGACAGTATCATCGTTAAGGAAGTGTGTGGTGTCGTGTCACGCCGAGCCGCACAGATCTGCGGTGCAGGAATGGCAGCTATTGTAGACAAAATCAGAGAGAACCGAGGACTCGACCATCTGGACATCACTGTGGGTGTGGATGGCACGCTTTACAAACTCCATCCACAGTGAGTAAAGCGTGGGACAATATCAGTGACTACTCAGGTATTTACCGGACCTGTGATTTGAAGTGTCTTCAATCTGTCTTTGCAGCTTCTCAAGGATTCTTCAAGACACGGTGAAAGAACTTGCCCCCAAGTGCGAGGTGGATTTCGTCCTGTCTGAAGATGGCAGTGGGAAAGGAGCAGCACTTATTACAGCTGTGGCTCGTCAGTATTGTAAGAAGACATAACTAGTCTATAGTAGCATTAACACGTATGAACCTGGTTATATAAATTAGACACTGTTAACTATGATGATCCTGTAAGCTGCTGTCACACACTGGCTGTGTGAGTAATTGCCCCTTTATACAGCCCCTCCCCTCCTCCCCCTTCCCTTTTTCTCATGTGAGTGAGCAGGTTTGCATGGGCAGGCAGAGAGAATAGCACGGATAAGGCTCATCTAGAGCGGAAAGTGGCTTTGTATACTGGAATGTCACAAGTGTATTTAGAGTAGCCATGAACAGGCTCTGATGCACGAGGTGTCCAGTGAGTTAACAGCAAAAAAAAACGAAACTAGGGATTATTACTGATTTAAGAATGCGATAAAGAGATTGGTGTAAGAGCTTTACAGAAATGTTAATCATATATTAATCGTTTATTTATCCAGAGTGTTGTGAAGTTTTTGTACGGAATTTCATCCACCTGTTTTTTCCCAAAAATGTACACCGCTTAATGATGTGTATATACTATAGCAATCAACATGTAAGCATTTGTAAGAATATGAAAAATTGCATTAAATATATTCATTATTCTTACACCATTTAATTTGCATTTTTATCTCTTAATATTTATTTTTTGTTAAAATTGTGTTACCAAAAACTTTTTATAGCTGCTGATATTAGAAAAAACAAAATCACATGATCATAAATGTATAGCTCTGTCTAATAAATTAAGTTTTAGTTATACAGATTATACAGATGTAAGAGTTAAATCAGGTCAGCTGCTCTAAAAGAAAAGTCTGCATGCCAGTAGTTCAGTGTAGTTTAATCAGCTGTTAATTAACACTCCTTATAGGCTTATCTGTTCTTCAGTGCTCATGGTTAGTGTGCTATATGTTCTAGCAGTCCATCAGCTTTCTCGTAGTTTGAAGTAGCTGCCATTGATGATTTGTCTGATTTGGTGCGTGATTTGTCATTGATCAACAATGCCAGATTTCAATCAGATTTCAAGTTTCTTAGGGCATGCAGAAGTCTGCAGATGTTACACTGTCACTCAGAACAGCGTAAGAGCCTAGGTTTGATTATGTAAGTGCCATTGCTTAAATCCGTTTGAATCCTATCTCAAGAGGGAAATGGGTTCACCCTGACTATGCGATTATCTAATCTACTTGTTGGACTACCAGTCTTCAGCCATGGATAGCGATGAGGAAATAGAGATTTTACCGCATGTAGGTATATGTTCTGTGTGTATCTTGCTTATTAGACCTTGTTTTAAAAAATGCTTTATGGGCATATTTATTTGATTCATTGTGTACATTAGGACAGCAGCAGGAAATGTCTACCAGTCAGTCAGTGAGGTTGTCTATGGCAGCAAATGGCAGCACATAGCTTCTTCCTGTTCAATAATTCAACATGTTCAGATAGTTTCTTTACCTCATCTCAATCCATTATTACATTTAAGCTAGCTGAAGCTGTACTTGCTCTTCTTTCCTAAATTAAAAAAATGTAAATTATTAAGTTTATTCTTAAATGATTAATGAT
>JAOVVF010000039.1:21396607-21407281 GCA_028565595.1 Duopalatinus emarginatus | reverse complement strand
ATATACACCTGTGATCATGCTCAGTCTAAAACATACACCCAGTGTGATAACATGATAACATGTCAAATTTAACCAATGTCTGTGAAAAAAACCCAGCTCCGGTTTCGGTGCTCAGTGTTCCTAATAAATAAACACATGTTGTTGTAGTACTACTGCAGCCCCCATGTCATGACCTGCAGCAACAAGTTATGTCAGAAAAAAACTCAGCTTTCATCTTCCAGTTGTTTACGTGCCTAGATGTTATGTGCACTACTGTGTCACTCGGTATTCAGACAAACCTCCTATAATAATTATTTCTGCTTCAAATCTACAAATATATATTCTTAGATAAATATATTAAAGTAAAAAAAAAAATCGCAAAGCTGCCTCACCGCATCATTACGTTTATTTTTAATTCCAATTTCAGTCATTTTTCTGTAGAAAAAGGGCAGTCTGTATCGGGCAGTGTTTAGATACATTATATTCATAACCTGTCTTTTTAAGGTCATGTGTGCAATTCTGACAAACTGTTAGAAATGCTATGATGCAAAGCTTGTGCATTGTGTAAGACATTAGATGGGTGTCATGCATTTGTATTTACTGACAAATTTAACACATGCTGAAAGTAATTTGCATAATAAACATTCAGCAGATCTCCCTGAACACTATATTTTATATATAACATGATGTCTGGGTATGTATGTATTTATGAGGCTGTGGCTCAGCCTGTACTGTATAAGGAAGCAGTTTAGACCAGAGATCTCAAGGTATGAACAATAGATTGTTGACATATAAATGCAACGGTCATTCTCTTTCTTTTTATAGTCCAGAGAGCTCCCTTGTGATATCAGGTAGCAGTAATCTGACACTATAACTAGTCTAATCATAAAGAAGGGATGATTAAGCCGTTGTAAAGGCAGGCATGGTTACTGCAGTAGTCTAGGGCCATGTCTGAACTCTTTCCTTAGTCAATGCATAACAGATTGCCACCATTTTTTTCCCTAAAAATTCTCAGTGGGCAAAATACGCGTTCCTGTATTACGTTACTATTATCCACATAAATCACTATAAATGTAACCACTATGGTTGCAACAGCAATAGGTGCTTGTTAGTGGTTTGTTTAATACATTATACATCTGCATTTTGTGATTTTAGGCCAACAGATAACTTATAATGTCTTTCCAGGAGCACTCCGTCCTCCTTACTGCTGCAGCATATAAAGCAGACTACAGGACAGTCTGTATAGTGTCCAAGAGAGTGAGAGACAAAATTTTCATTCCACTGTTTTATTTACACCTCATTATCACTGTGAGATTTCTCTACAGGGGATGAGAAAAATAAATACTTCAGGATGTGCAATGTTTAACTGCAAATAATTAGATAACTGTGAATAAATCCTGCTGTAGAACAGGTGATGAATACTCAAAAGCACAACCCAGGAAAGAGATATTAACTGAACGCCATCCACATGCTTCTGTCTCCTGGTGTGAAAGTCTATTTTGAACCTGTCACTCCAGGACTCATTCACACCAGGCCTGCTGCACAAAAGAGCAATGTAAGAGGAGACAGCGTGACCTTGCTGGTGCTGTTCTACTATTAAACACTAATGTGTGTTTGGGGGAAAATGTCTCACGAGACACAGTTTATTCAGCTGTAAACGATGGATTCTTGGTGACTTGGTGAAACAAAGTCAAAAGTCTGCTAAGTCTAAGCTTTTGCAGTTATTTTTAAAATATCGCAGTGTTGAAGTTTGCCATCCAGTCCAGGCAAACGTTAGTGTCTTATTTAAAAGAAATGATTAAAAACAATGCTTTTGATATTTATATTTAACAGAAACAGAAAACAGGCAGTTTAAATATGATGACAATTTCACACGATACTGATGTTATATTTTCATATTTCCTACAGTTTGTCCATCCCTCCACACACACACACACACACACACACACACAGTATTTCTGAGCCATTTGAACATTGCAGTAAACTGTAATGAAAATAGCATGACCTTTTTATAACTAAAGTTCAAAGATAAGAATCTGATACCACTTGAACAAGCACACACATCTTTAATCTGTAAGAAATTCAACATCCAGAATCTGAAGAACAGCCAAACCTGCTTGTACAGATTTTGGTTGTTGCTTGGCAACAAGTACTGCACAAATGGTTTTGACAGTCTGGGGCATGCTAAGCGTTTCTGAAAAGGAACTAAACAAGTGGACATGCAGGGATTCAGCACTAATATTCTTTTGGGATCGTACAGTTGCATTAATCACAGTTTTACTGTCACTGAGGTTCAGAGAGGTCCAGTGGTTTCCTCAGTGCTACCAGGGAATCCTATTATTTGGCCGTTGGCAACACTTTAAGTTAATCAAAGCATTCATCATTTATTAAGTTTCCCTTGAGAGTACTTTTTCTGAATAATGCCGCTAGTGTTGATATGTGAAACGAGCTTCATTCATCTATACTCACATTTTCATATTTCCTTATTACAGAGAAGGGTGATTTCATTGCTCTGGACCTGGGAGGCTCCAATTTCCGAATCCTGCGAGTGAAAGTTTCCCATGAGAAGAAGCAGACAGTGCAGATGGAAAGTCAGATCTATGAGACACCAGAAGACATCATACATGGCAGTGGAACACGGGTATGCTTCATGTGTCTGTCTCTTTGTCCTCTCTGTCCTAATAGTGTATAATATTAATAATCATTACGACTGGGGACATTGCAGATTTGTTTTCTAAGAAGGAAGTGTTAAGGTTTGACCTCTGTGTGTCTTTTAAAGCTATTTGACCATGTTGCTGAATGTCTGGGAGACTTCATGGAGAAGCAAAAGATCAAAGATAAGAAACTTCCAGTGGGATTCACCTTCTCTTTCCCCTGTGCTCAAACCAAACTGGACGAGGTAAAAGAGGGTGACAAATTCCTTATACCACATACAAATGTCCCTTTTTTTTTTTACAGTTTCACGTATACACTTTTGTGTCAGTTAATAATTAGTTCTTTCCACAAGAAATCAAATCAAAGATCTTGTGGAATGGTATGATAGTAGGTGTGGAGCTTTTTTAAACGTGGCATTTCAGGTTGGAACATTAGAGTAAATTAATGCCATTTACCTAAAGCAGTGTCTGTTTGCCTGTTAAATCAAAAGAACCGGCTAATGGTAGACTATGGTACACCACAGAAGACCACAGCAATGGATGACAAGGGCCTGATGTAGCATATGTATGTTCCCAGGGTCCTAAACCTCACCCGTAATTAGGGTCTTAACCCTAACCCTAGGATTCCGTGTGAGAACATGTATGTAGAACCTATGACCATTTGTCATGTTCAGATTATATGGGCTATAAATCTGGGGAAAATAGCACACTGGAAACATAGGGATGACCCTGATGATGGCCATAAAAATCAGGAATCGTTGTTGTAACCTCAAATATTTTAAAACAGGATGTAATCTAATAAATAATACCCGTTCACTACATGTTATATACCGATTAGCCATAACATTAAACAGCTGCCAAACATCTGTCTAAATAGTTGTCAGAACAGCTGTCTCATTAGCACATGGACTCCACATGACACCTGAAGATGTACTGTAGTATCTGGCACTAAGGTGTTAGCAGCAGATCCTTTTGTATATCTTCTGTGTGATCAGGCCACATGAGCTAACCTTCACACCATACACACAAGTGTCTTGAGTGTCCATGACCCAAGTTGTCCTTCCTTGTACCATTTTTGGTAGGTACTAACCACTGCAGAAACCAGAAACACCCCACAAGACCTGCTGTTTTAGAGAGGCTCAGATCAGATTATCCTGTTACAGTGGCACCTAGCATTAGGTAGAATATATAAGACAGCAAGTGATTAGTCAGGTCATGTGTTGGGAGCTGAAAAAGTGAGCAAGGGTTAGGATCTGAACCTGTGACAGGGTCATGGGCACGGCGTGCTCAGTGATGTGCTTGGGGGGTGGGGGTTGGGGGCCTGAAGGAGAGCCTATCTGATCTGATTCCATGGAAGATCCACAGATGGATCTGTTGCTGATATCAAAAGACACATTTAGAGGTCTTGCGGAGTCAATGCCTCGACAGGTCAAAGCTGTTTTGCTAGGTGGTGTTAAGGTCATGGCTGATCTCGGTATAGTGAAAGTTAGGTTACTTGCAGTTTATATGTTTTTCTGTGTAATTTATGTAGTTTTTAATCAAGTGTTTCTCCTAGGTGACTAAACAGTTGTAATATTTATTTAATTTTAAACAAATTAAAAAATTTGTATTTAATTTTAACAAATTTTAAAATTGTATTTAATTTTAAACAAACTGACGAAATCCTTTTTTAAAATCCTTTTTCAAAAAAAACATTAAAACTGTTGAGTCAGCAAGCACAAGATTGTCCTGAACATTTTGTGAGAAGAGAGCCAGATGGGAATCTTCAATTTCAAATTAAATTGTGTATTTACAGAGTCAAAACCAAAGAATTGTGTCACCATTTTTTTTTTACTGTCGTTCTTCATTAACACTTTCATATATTGCTTAAACATTCTCAAATAACATGCAATCAGTCTTAGATGTATTTAAGAGGATAGGATAAATTATATATATATTTTTATTCAGGCTGTTTTACTGACTTGGACAAAACGTTTCAAAGCCAGTGGAGTGGAGGGCATGGATGTGGTGAAGCTTCTGAACAAAGCCATTAAAAAGCGAGGGGTGAGTTTAAAAAAACAAAAAACAAAATGTGAAGCTCTAAACGTGCTCTAGACTTAAAAGGCCATCTACTGTCCCCAGGACTATGAAGCCGATATCATGGCGGTGGTCAATGACACTGTGGGGACTATGATGACCTGCGGCTTTGATGACCAGCGCTGTGAAGTTGGGATGATCATTGGTAAGAGAGCAATGCAAGTTTTTACAGCTGTAAGTGTACTCTACAGTGCTTCGAGAAGATATTTCCCTGTGCATAGCATTAATATTATGGCCCAGTTGTTCAAAAAGGTCAGGGATGGATTGGTGTTCTTTAATTGTCTATAACAGGTCTATAACTGCTTTTTTATTTTAAATTTTGTTTTGTTTTCCTAGGACAAGGGGTGATAGTATTAGGGACCCAGTTTCTATGAGCTGCATTTAAACAGTGGGTGTCGGTTTTTAATTACACCTCTTCAGTTCCTTTCTTCACATTCTAGCTCTTCCTGTGAGGAAGTGGAGAAATTTTGCAGTGAAAGAAAACAACTTTAGATATCTTTCCCAGCTGTACTGACTGTATAACAAACACACAACAGTGATTACACGCAAAATAATGAAAGCATTATTGCACATACAGTGAAAAAATACATTTTAATGTTTTACCTTAAACAACATTATGATCCTCAGCTAAGTTTCCAGTTGTAAAGAAAGGCTTTATCTATATATCTATATTTTTTAATTTTATTTGTACCTATTGTTTATTGTAATTAACATTACTAATTTATCCTATTTGCAATAGCAGTATTATTTAATTATTACACTGTTTACCTAGGAAATGAAAATAAAGGCCAAAAGAATTAATGAATTTTGGGAACCTTTGTTCGCTGGGCTTGTGGTGATGTCAGTTCTTACCCAGTCCAACACGGTCCTCAGACATCTATCTAAGCACATCAGCATAGATCTGTTGCCATGTTTCCTTCCTCAGGTACGGGCACTAACGCATGCTACATGGAGGAGATGAGACATATCGACCTGGTAGAAGGCGACGAGGGCAGGATGTGCATCAACACAGAGTGGGGAGCTTTCGGAGACGATGGTATGCTGGAGGACATTCGCACTGAATTCGATCGAGATATCGACCGTGGATCCTTCAACCCTGGCAAACAGCTGTAAGTCACAGAACATCACAATATAGCCGTTAATGTTTCAGTCTAGTGTGAGAGAGGTGGGTGGGTGGGTGGGCTTTATGTATTAAAAGTGTGTAAGGTATGAGTAAAGCACACTCTGATCTTAGGTTTGAGAAGATGGTAAGTGGAATGTACATGGGTGAGCTGGTGAGGCTCATCCTGGTGAAGATGGCCAAAGAGGGGCTGCTGTTTGAAGGCCGCATCACTCCAGAACTACTGACTAAAGGCAAAATCGAAACAAAGCATGTTTCTGCTATCGAGAAGTAAGTCCTACATTGGTTAATTTTTTAACTTAATATAATATAATATAATATAATATAATATAATATAATCTATGCTAATCATCACTGATACCCATCCTGTTTTAGGAGTAAAGAGGGATTGACCAAAGCCAAGGAAATTTTAACCCGTCTGGGCGTGGAGCCTTCATCTGACGACTGCATCGCTGTTCAGCACGTCTGCGCTATCGTCTCTTTCCGCTCAGCCAATCTCATCGCTGCTACGCTGTGTGCGATCCTTACTCGCCTGAAGGACAACAAGAATGTCCCTCGTCTGCGCACTACTGTGGCCATCGATGGCTCACTCTACAAGATGCACCCACAGTAATTATTTACCTCACTGACTCTTTTATATGACTTTTATAAGCTCTTTAGGTTTTTGATCATGTGCTGTCTTTAAATTGGTCTGTTGAACAATAGCCAGTGCTAAACACAAGCAAAAACATAAAGTACATATCATCCCGGGCTGCAGTCGGCAGGGCTTAGAATAGGACGGTTTAACTTCACAAGATTCAGTTGCCTTAACAGGTGACTGCTCAGTGACATATCATGTATCAAGTAAACTTGCCCAGAGCTCTTGGCAGTCGTTCTAAGCAGCATGGCATGCTGAACCACGTGATATTTACTATTCCCACTGGGAGTTTCTGCTTGTTTCGTAACCTTTTACAACAAAGGTTATATGCAATAAGACTTTCCTAAGAGTGTCTTTCTCATCATTTGTTTTAGTTACAGTACAAAAGTGTTACGTCTTGTCCCCCCTACTTGTGCGCTATTATTTTTTATATTTCCATGATTAGCAGACTGGATCTTATTTTTCATTCGCCTTGATTAGCACTTCATATTTTATTTTCTTAGACTGTAACTTTACTCTCATTCGTACAGAAGCACAGCAGAACTCTTTGAGAACTACTGAACCTTAAAAAACATAAAGTCTGCATCGGGCAGTTTAGACTGAACCCATACCATGAGTTTAAACCTGAACCTACATTACATAAATAATGTAATGTACTTCTACTTGCACTTTACAACGCACTTTAAGCCACCTTATGACGCACTTTAAGCCACCACAGCGACCTGGGTTCGATTCCCGCTCATGCATTGTTTAAGTGGCAGCAGTGGCCTAGTGGTTAGGGAACCGGTCTCATGACTGGAAGTTCCTGGGTTTGATCCTCACACAGAGCAAGACCCTGAGGTGTCCTTGAGCAAGGCACCTAACTCCCCAACTGCTCCCTGGGAGCGGTGGTTTGGGGCTGCCGCCCTTTCCAGGCAAGTATGTTTACTGTTCACTAGTGTGTGTGTGTTTGTGTGTTTTACTGCACTGATGGGTTAAATGTGGGGGTCACATTCCTCTGTGTGCAAGCACAATAGGCAAATAGTTCACTTTATTTACTCTATTTGCTATTACTTTGCCTAAATAATCTTTAATGCAGAGGATCTCTAAAGCTGAAAGACTTTCACGATTTATGCATTCTTATACTTTCATTCAGAGCCACTCTTCCCTTTGTTTGTCTCAGATATTCCCGTCGGCTCCATAAGACCGTGCGACGTCTGATACCGGAGTGTGATGTTCGCTTCCTGCTTTCTGAGAGCGGGAGTGGCAAAGGTGCCGCGTTGGTAACAGCCTGGGCCTCTAGACTGGCTGATCAGACGCGCCAGATTGCAGAGACACTGGCGGAGTTCCGTCTCAGCAAAGAGCAGCTGCTGGAGGTGAAGAAGAGGATGCACACAGAGATCCAGAATGGCCTGAGCAAGAAGGGCCAGGGCACAGCTACAGTGAAGATGCTGCCCACTTACGTTCGTAGCACCCCAGATGGCACAGGTAACATTACACAGATCACTTGAAACGTTAAAGAGCAGTGACTTACAACTCCAGTATCCGAAAGTCAAATGATATTAAATGATAATATACAAGAGCTGCCTATACAGCACGTTCTGACCTTCGGTCTGTCTTTGTGTCTTGTCTAATACTTTGCCACAAATTTTTGAGTTCCTAGTCTAGTCTAGTCGTAGTCCTAGTCTCTGAAACATGGAGTTCCTACCCTTATTTTACCTAAATGTAATATAGTGTCCCCTGTAGGGGTGCAAATCGAATCTTTTAGTGACTAGCAATTTGAATTGATTTCCGATTTTTTATCAATTTTCAATTCAGGAACGATTTTCCACATGCTTTATAAATTTTATTTAAATTATGTGACAAGATGAAAAGATGAAAAGACAATGTAAACAAATTTAACATTTATTTAATTTATTTAATTATTTAATACTTTTAGGTTCATTACTGTATCAAATATTTTTGCATCATTTTATAGGATTGTGCATAAAATTCAATAAGTTAAATAATGAGTATGAGGTTAGCTTAGCTGCCTGGCTTTTTCTTTAAAAATAAAATAAAATCTATCAATGAACAAATAATTCAAAATATATCAATACAAAAGTTAACATAGTCTTCAGTCTACCACAGTGCATTAAACTTCAACTGAAAATAAAATATAGACTTTAAAGTCATAGTGCATTACTGTGTTTATATTCTGTATATATTTGTCTGAATGGAGTCCGCTAGCAAGAGAGCTAGCTAACTAGCTTGCTGTACGTCGGCCCTCTTCTAAAGTGGCCGAGTGGACACGTAATACAATATGCAGTACACTCCGGAGTAGGAGCGGCAAAAAATAAAACTTAAACTTAAAATAGATTTTTGAATCGATTCAGAATCACCAGGACTAGGAATCGCGATTCTGTAAAGAATCGTTTTTTTTCAGTGTCCTGCACCCACTGGTCTATTTAATGCTCTTTATCCCAGCTGCATTGCAGCACACTAATCTCATGAGAACTCAATACAGGGACAGGATTAAATAAGGACATTATTTTAAGAGCCCAAAGCCTCACACCTGACACTGATTAAGGTCGAACAGTTTCTGAAACAGAGCTAATAATAGTTACTAACAGTGATGTGCTATGTGTTTGATAATCAAGTACGAGTCAGCAGATTCTTAGAGACTCGTTCACAAATAATTTATAGACAGAATAAAAATATTTAATAATGTTTTGCAGAATGTTAATCTAGTTTTTTTTCATATCTGTCGTGTCCATGTTAGAAAACGGAGACTTCTTGGCTTTGGATCTTGGAGGCACGAACTTTCGAGTGCTCTTAGTGAAGATTCGCAGTGGTAAGAGGCGGACTGTGGAGATGCATAACAAAATCTATGCCATTCCCATCGAGGTGATGCAGGGAACAGGAGAAGAGGTGAGTTATTCATATCAGCACTCAGGTAATGTGATAATGAGCATTCAGAAATATGAATGAATAGCTAATTAAAGGGAACAGCATTATAAATTGTCTTAGTGTGGTTTTTTGATTTTTGATGACCTACAATTTGCATAATTTCTCCCCTTACTAAACCCTGTGGATAGGGGATTCCCTCTTAAGTGGACAAGCGGACCCAAACCATACCAGTGATATATGTCCCCCCATGTTTATGCCTCAGTGATTTAATTGTAATCAGTTTATAACATGTTTCTCTGATCTACTGTAGCTTTTTGATCACATCGTCACCTGCATATCGGACTTCCTGGACTACATGGGAATGAAGAACGCAAGGCTTCCTTTGGGCTTCACTTTCTCCTTCCCCTGTAGACAAACCAGCCTTGATGCTGTAAGTTCACTACTAGGCTGTGATGTTTAAAGGGTATAGAAACATTCCACACTATCTGTTTTACAGGCTGAAGCTTTTTAATTGATTTCTGATTGCTTGTTGGTTGTTTCTTTAGTGGTAACTTTACAGTAGTGTTCACGTTTTCCTACGGCTGTCTTTGACATAGATAAAAATATGTACCACTTTCTAAAAAAAATAGATCCTTGATGTTCTAATCTGATTTCGCTGTTTTGTTGATAATGCAGGGCATCCTGGTCAACTGGACGAAGGGCTTTAAGGCGACGGACTGTGAAGGAGAGGATGTAGTCAACCTGTTAAGAGAGGGGATTAAAAGGAGGGAGGTAAGATCTAGATGCAGAATGGTCGGCTCATTTAATATACTGACTTTTTTTTGTTAGTATTGCGACTTTTGGAAATATTTCATATCTGTCAGTCTTGCCTGTGTCACTCGGGCTGGTACACTTTATAAGTGAGCGTATGTGCAGATGATAAAATATGTACGTATTGAATGATATCATGTATGTATAATTCTGTTTGCAGGAATTTGACTTAGATGTTGTGGCAGTGGTTAATGACACAGTGGGAACCATGATGACTTGTGCTTATGAGGAACCAACATGTGAGGTTGGCCTTATTGCAGGTAAAGTAGCATAGTTCATACATGTAATATTCAAAGTAAATAATGGCTACAGGAACATATATATTGTATATCCCTTATAGTGTAAACCGGTATTAGTATGCATATTAGTTGTGGGGCAGCCGTGGCCTAGTGGTTAGGAAACCGGTCTCGTGACCGGAAGGTCACTGGTTCGATCCCCACCCAGGGCAAGACTCGACTGAGGTGCCCTTGAGCAAGGCACCTAACTCCCCCAACTGCTCCCTGGGCGCTGTGGTTTGGGGCTGCCCCCTG
>JAOVVF010000039.1:21382106-21395692 GCA_028565595.1 Duopalatinus emarginatus | reverse complement strand
TCATTAAATACAAGGAGTGCAGAGAGCAAGCAGAGACTCCGGCAGACTAGCTAAGACAGCATAACTACAAGGGAGAGTCAGAAGGTGACACAGACATGAGGGCGCCCTGGGACATAAGGCAACCATCCACTCCTCCGTCATCAAACCTGAGTGAACGTGTAAGAGTGGTATACCATATGCCACAAGACTAAGGGTATGGCAGTCTTTTTGAAGTATACTAACACAGCACACTGTGGTTGGATAATCTATCCCATAATTATACTGGAGCTGCAAAGGTGTTTGAAGCTGTGATTATGTACAACCTCAAGAAGTGGGCAGCTTGCCTGAGTTTAATATTGTTGTCCATGTAATTGGTCTCTTGTGATGTTAGTAAGATGATGGACGCAGTATGCCCGAGATTGCATGCCTACAGCATAGTCACATATTAAAAAAACCTACCGATTTACCTGTCGAGCAGTGCGGACTGAATTATATCTAGTACATACTGTTTAACTGTGCCGCTTCGGACGCAGCTATAGCCTTAGACTTAGACTGTCTATCGAAAGATCTTCTAATGCAGCAATGTCAAACTTATAAATGAGTAAATGTTGTGTGTTATCTGCAAAACCTATGGACACAGTGTATACAGAGTATATAGTGTCAGTATTTTCAGTGTCAAAATTTTCATTTTATTTAAAATAAAGAGCTGTTCTGCCCTCTAGTGGATTAATAGAGATTAGCTTGTTTTTAAATCCCAGTTCAATTAAGGTCCATAACATCAGGCCATTCCTATCCCATGGGCCATGTATATATCTTTAACCTTTTTCTACTGTGTATTGTACACTTGCTAGTTCTCATGTATATATAGACATATAGACATATAGACATTTGTCAGTCCATTGGGGGACATAACAACAAATAACGTTCTAAAGCAATAAATAGACGTCGTGCCAAAATAGTGTTTTGCAGTTGGTTGGTTGTCAGTCGAACAACCATGTTTGGTGAAGCAAGCAAGTCATGGCCATACTGAGTGACTGAAATAAAGGTCTTGCTTGTAAGATGGAGTTAAACCCTGCAGATTAAAATACAAATAGTTTTTTATTCTTATACAAACTTGTGTTTTAGATGCTTAAATAAATGTTTAAATCGATTGTTATGCTGCATCTTTACTGCAAGCTTTGTATTACTTATTACTATCTACCTTCATTAAATGGAATTGCTGGAATTGTTTCCAGGTATGAGAAGATGTGCAGTGGGATGTACCTGGGCGAGATTGTGCGAAACATCCTCATTGACTTGACAAAGCGTGGCTTCCTCTTCAGGGGTCAAATCTCAGAGACTCTCAAGACCAGGGGCATCTTTGAAACCAAATTCCTGTCCCAGATTGAGAGGTATTTTGTACTTGACTTATCATATCTGGAGCAGTGCAGTATTACATCGGAAGCTTTATATAATATATAAGATAGCCGTCTCTGAACCTCATGCTGATATTCCTCTTTAGTGACCGTCTGGCACTACTGCAAGTCAGGTCTATCCTGCAGCACTTGGGTCTGGACAGCACATGCGACGACAGTATCATCGTTAAGGAAGTGTGTGGTGCCGTGTCACGCCGAGCTGCACAGATATGCGGTGCTGGAATGGCAGCTGTTGTGGACAAAATCCGAGAGAACCGGAGTCTAGATCATTTGGATATCACTGTTGGGGTTGATGGCACTCTCTACAAACTTCATCCACAGTGAGTAACCAGATCAGAATAGATCTCTGTTGTAGTATGTTGGGTTATCTGCATATTTTCCATATAACAAACTCTGTACCTTTCCATTTAGTTTCTCCCGGGTAATGCACCAGACTGTGAAAGATCTTGCTCCCAAGTGTAACGTGACTTTCCTGCTGTCTGAAGACGGAAGCGGAAAAGGTGCTGCTCTGATCACCGCTGTTGGATGTCGCCTACGTCAGCAAGAACAAAAGAACTAAAAAAGGTTCAGAGCTACTGTCTAGTCCTGTCTTACTGTAAATGAGCGCTGAACATTTCTTCCTAGCAGCCTTCAGTGAGCTTTACTGGACTTTCATTCCAGAGCATGGGATCCTCCATACTTCACATTTCATTGTCACCTGCATATAAGTGTAACTGTAAGCCATTCACTGTGTCTCACTGTTAGTGTCTAAGTGTAGGTGTGTATTTTAAAAATTGGGTTTTAGCCCTCATCTCTGAGTATACTTTAATTATTTTTTAAATCTGCTGTAAGCATTTGTAGATGTATATTAACAAAAGGGAAGATATTCAAGGCACAGTGAGTAAGATCAATTCTATTTAAATAAAAAAAAAGATATTATTTATTTTATTTTTGTATTTGACCAGAGCTTTAAAACTGTGACAGGGTTTGCTAGAGAAAGAATGTTTCCGTAAGTTATGAGATGGTCAAATTGAACACAACATTATTGTGTGAATGACACAAGTATGTCACGACTGTTTGAGGCTCACGGGGCCGTTTGTGCGAGTTGAGAGTCCAGTTAATGCTGTGTACTGTTTCTATACACTTTGTAGTCACAGCTCCTGAACCACCCCAGTTCAAAGCACTGACAGATTGAGTAATAACCAAGATCTGCCTTTGTGATCTGACCCTTTCAGAAATACAGCTTTCAGCTGGAATGGTTACATCAGACTGTATTACTTATTGCTTGTGTGAAAGTAGTTGTTAATCGTGAGCGCGTGTGCTGTGTAAATACGCAAATAGATCATCAGCCATGCGATATGATGGTGTAAATCTCCAGTAAATGTCATTGTGTGCACTCTGACTGGGTGTTTCTGTGTGATCCCATGTAGTTACTGTAAGTGAACCTGTGCAGTGGTATGATGAATGCATGCCTTACACGGCCTAGTGTCCGCTCATTTTGTACGACAAATACGTAGGTGCATCATAAGTAGACGGAAAAAAAGTATTATTAAACTATTTTGATGAGCCATGACTCAGTTTGTGTCTCTGATGATAAATAAATAAAATAATGTGATATAAATAATTATTGTATCTACAATGCACTACATTACTTGATTAATAGAATAACTCACTTGACTTATAATTAGTTCAATTAACCCATTGAAAAAAGGATTATTATTATTAATGCTAAGGTTTATCCTGATTAGTGTTGCAGTGAATCCGGAGACTATCCCAGGAACATGAGGCAGGTATACACCAAGGACGAGATGCCAATCAGTCAGAGGGCAATATGCACACATATGCTCACATACTCTCACATAGAGAGGAAATTTATATTAGCATGTTATTAGCAGGTTGGAGGACAGTGGAGAACCTCACCCAATTATACAACACGACTAAAAGTGTGAAGACACCTAATCATCACATCCATATGTGGTTCTTCTCCAAACTGTTGCCTCAAAGTTTAAAGCACACAACTGTAGAAGACATCTTCACATGCTGTACTTACACTTTCAGTTCGTTGGAACTAAGGTCCAAACCTGGTCCAGCACGACAGTGTGTGTCTGGGCTCCTTGAAAGCATGGTTTTTCAAGGTTGGAGTAGAAGACCTTGAGTGGCCGCCATAGAGTAATCATTTTTAATACATATTATTTAAGCAGTGCTATTCTTTTCCACATCACTAGGGAGTGATGCTAAGCTGGCACTCTGTAGACTTGTGATATTCAATATTGATTCTGTATGCAGACACTTATAGCACTTTTTATTTTTAGGCTCATGTTCCTGTCTCTCATTCATTCTCTCTCTCTTTTTTACTCTGTGATTTCTCAGTAGTAGCCTTTGATCTGTACTATATGATTCCGCTTCTTTGAACAGCATCCTTTGATTGTCTGGCAAATTAACATACGAATAGGCACATCTTCATTACCTTATACAACGGAATTGCTTTATTCATTCCAAATTAAAATATGTTTAGGACACTGGTATCAGTAAATTCTTGAAGACAATTTTCATCGCTGTTAACAAGCGGGCGATGTTTCCTTTAATCTAACTGTTTACATCTCTTCTAACTCATAAACGATACCATGGGGCATACTAAAAAGTCTGCAAATACATTGTATGTCTACTGAAGATCAAATATTAACTTCAACTTCAATTTCATGTCACGCTAGGCAGTATTAGGTAGTATTTACAGTTTACAGTTCAAACATTTAACCAAATGTTTAATGATACACACACAAATCACATACAACTAACCAATCAACACATACAGCTACGGAAGTACACTTATAGTCCACTGGAACAACATTCATATTCATCTTTAGTAAAGTTCTCTGTGAGGTATTTAGAGTTACTGTAACTGTACTCAACGCATTTCTTTTTCGGAGCCTCTGTACTGTGGTTTTACTTAGCCTAGGATTTAATCAGCTCAGACATGACCTCCTCTGCTGCACTAATGTGGTTCCGCACCATGACACTGGTGGTCTCTGTTCTACAACTGCGTGTTGTCCGGAAGGTCCTCATGTGCCGCAGCTCCATGACGTCCTCCTCGGAGACACTGATGAATGGGCACCAGCGGAACGCTCGTCGGAAACCTGACCGGAATCTGAGGAAAAGCAGCAGGTGTTCAAGAAGATACTGCATTTATGCTTTTGCAAATATGCATCATATATGATTAAACTCTTTCTTATACAAAAAAGTTGTAAAGTGAAAATGTGTTATTTATAATAAATCACTGTAGCATGAAATTGTTTGGAAATGGCCTTATAACCCTTCCAGATTTATAGGCAGCAACGTTGTACCTGATGGTCACAAAAAAAGAGAGATCCAGACAGCAGCAGATCTGGTTGAATTGACCTGGTTGAAAATGAATAGAGATGAATAGAGCTAGGCTGGTAACTCAGCACCAACACGTGGGCACAGGCTCATCAAAACACCATCAGCACCTCATAGTTTAAACAGCCACCAAAACAGCTTGGATCCATCAAGGCCTGGACTCTAAAAGACCTCTGTGTGGTCCGCTGTGGTATCTGGGGCACCAAGACATTAGCAACAGATCCTTCTGTGGATCTTTCATGGGATTGGACCTGACAGGCTAGCCCTCACACCTCCACATCACTTGGTTGCTCATGACCCTGTTGTTGGTTCCCCGGTTGTCTTAGGGCTGGGCAGTGTACCAATATAATGAAATTTATCAAGATATGGTATAAACAGAGCTGGATATGGAGTGAGGCTATATCGTTTATATCCAAAGTTTTTAAATTTAAATCTTGTGCAAAGCCTCAAACAGAGCCTCGGTTTCAAACACCATCCCAGAAAACTGGCTCAGACAGCTAAGATTCACCCAGATCTGTACCAGACCACTGTGCAGACCTTCCTGCTTAAGTACAAGACTGAGGTGGTGCATCACCAGACTGGTGATGCCATTAAACCACGGAGCAGTCAGATGGTGTGTACAAGTGAAGACTTGACATACATCACTGCCACATCTGCTCCAGTGGCTGACTCTGTGTCATCGGTGGACAAACGTGCACCAGTGGTGAGCATCCCTGCTGAGGAAAGTCTCCGGTTGTTGAAACATCAGCTGAACAGAGCGTCCCAGCTGAGGAGCGCATCCCAGTGGTCAGCATGGTCAACACAGATCCACCATCTGTGAGTGAACTGCAGCAGGACCAGGAGACCACAGATGTACCCAGGTGGAAAGCTGACCATATACATGCTGGAGTCTGCGGAGTTCGGTGACCTAATCAGGATGGCTCACGATCACCTGTTGCCGCTGGTTGAAACACTCCACCCGGAGCAGGCCAATCAGATCACCTGGATGATTGTTCAGGCCTCAAACAACTTACAGATCATGGACATGATCTCAGCTCCTAAGCTTCAAGGTGGAAGAGATGGACGCTCTGCTCAAGGCGAGAGAAGCTGGTCACAAACCTGAAAGCCTGAAGATGGTTTATAACACTAACCTGAGGAGGAAGAGGAAAAATTCTAAATTCTAAATACTAAATTACTTATTAATCAACAGATTAGTAATTATTACCTTTGTTAATAAACAATTTTATAAAAGTATTTTATAAAAGTCTTGATTGTCATTTTGGGAAAGTGTCTACTGTGCATCTCCACATTTGACACACACACACACACACACACACACACACACATTAGTGTTACTATAAATGTTCCTTTAACCATAATTTGTCGTCCCCAGACGTGTGTGATGGCGAATTGTTCTCTTGGAACACGAGAGATCCTCCGTCTACCTGTTCATCACCAGCCAAAAATCACTGCTACTCTAAAAATTAACGAATTATTGTGTACAACTGAACATTCACATACACAGAATTACATTTAAAATATAAAGTTAGATTAAAAACCAAAGCTGAAATTGGGAATATATTTTAATAATTAATTAATGTGTGATTATGCTGACAATGAAAAAGTACACTGTATTTTGTACATATATTTAGACAAGGTTAATGTGGGGAAAATGACTGTCATAGTGATGGAAGGTTGTGTATGTGTGATTAGACGAACATAGGAACTGAATACACATACAAACGGAGAGACTGGAACACACACATGTATACAATGAGGGCTGCGTGATATGACGATAGAAAAACATTTATCGTTTTATTTTACGCTCTATCATCTGTTAAAACGACAGTAAAGTGTACAAAAACAAACCCCAGACCCAGGTGCTGAAAGAGTCTTTTTTCTGTTGCACACCATATGACAGAAAATATCTTTAATGGTTTGACCTGCCACATTACTTCTCCTCATTTTCTCCATGACTGTAAGATGCACTGAGCACAGACTCTCCAGCTCAACTGCACACGTGAACAGTTAATAAGTGTTTATGTACATGCTGCATCTTGGCAGAAAAGCGTGACGTGCAGAACAGGACTTTAGCGACACAGGGTGCATTTACAAGCTTAACTGTGCTGTTTATTTCACCAGATGTTGTAACATCATCTAACCAGAAAGTCCAGCTGACAGGCCAGGCCACCGGGAAATGTCCTGGTTCTCCCGGGGCCAGACAGTTACACGCTCACTCAGCTTGAGGGGCCACAAACTGGGTTTTGTTATTCAAGTTGCCTTTTGCCCTCTATTGGCCGGAAACAAAATATTCACCTGGCACCTAGGGGTAATGCATTGAATTTCCCACTTGAAATTTCACGGACAAAAAAAGTGTGACCGGATATTCATAATGCACATTTGGTATCAGAAAAGACCCGGGGATAATGAAAAAAGACCTAGGCCAGGGCCTAGGCACGCCCCCTGGTGCTACTTAAGGGTGCACTTAATTTTTTCACACATGGCTTCTCCATTTTGGCTTCATTTTGGCTCAATCAGGGGTGCCTGTGAGGTCATACAAACAAGAGCTCTTTATTTTAAGCAAAATGCAGAAGTTTGTAATTGGCTGGTATCATGTGCCTGGCAGCTAGTTGTCATATGATATGCGAGTAATGCATGATATACTTGGTCATGACCAAAATAGACAGAAAATTGGGGGGAAAAAAGCCAAAGAAAAACCCTTGTATGAGCCATAATGTAAAAAAAAACAACGGCAGGTGCCATTACAAGAGGTGCTATTTACTTGGATTTAATATTATGGCTGATTTGGAGATATGACAACCACATAACGATGATATAAATGTTTTATATACCTTTGGTTCAGGCAGCAGTATATAATGGGGTTGTACATGGTGGAACTCATAGCTAACCAGAAGATGGCCAGGTAGACCTGTTGGATGTACTGCTGGTTGTATATATCCTTCTTGAAGCTGCCCAGGATGAAGTAGATATGATATGGGAGCCAACATATGGCAAACGTTGTCACCACAACGATCATCATCTTCACAACCTTTAATTGAAGAAAAGTATCAGTCTTTCTCTGCATACCATGCACAGAAGTACCAGTGACAGCTGTTATAGTTGTGGTTACTGCTACAGTACATGAGTCTAAGAATAATAAGGGGATGGTCAGTGTAGTGCTCTGACCAGCTAATGCCCAGAATCTGTCTGCGAAAGTTGTCACTTATGTCTTGTTGAATTTCTGGCCTTGGCAATTTTACCTGGGTTTTACTGAATAAGATTGATTCAGGATTGAATATCATTGGTAGTGTGGTACTTTAGAGCTATTGTCTGGGGTCCTAAGGCGTAAACAATAAACATTTGTCATATCAGTTCAGG
This sequence comes from Duopalatinus emarginatus, assembly GCA_028565595.1. NCBI lineage: Eukaryota > Metazoa > Chordata > Actinopteri > Siluriformes > Pimelodidae > Duopalatinus > Duopalatinus emarginatus. The sequence goes on along the minus strand of JAOVVF010000039.1, from coordinate 21,387,587 downwards.
GATGTGGTAGAATTTAGCTAACACTGTAAGAGCAAAATACACATGCAACCAAATAGTCACAGGCCAGCAGTATTAAATAGATCAGTGAACATGGATGTATAAAAAAGATCATGATGGTCTCCTGACTGATTGGAATGAAACCGTGCACCAACACTGGCTATTTTCAGATGGGATTGGACCCCTCTGCCACATGTGAAAGGGTAAAGCCTGGAATATCCAGTTGGGCAGGGCATCAGAGCTCAGGAGGACATCAGAGATCGTCCTTGAAATTTTAAAGTCAGCAGCAAAGCATCTATATTACTGTAACACAAGGCCAAATTCCAAGCCAATTTCCAAAACTGCCAGGAGTTCCTAACATCCTTTGACAATATGTATAACTCCAACATATAACACTGCACATTATAAGACATTGGCTTTCTGTGTAGTGATATGTGTTTGACTTTTTAATGTAAATAATCTTCAGAGAAGCATGGGTGTGTGTGTAAAACCTGACCTTGCGCTTGGCCTGTATCTGGTTCTGGTAGTGGTCTGAGGCCTCTCCCGGGATCTTGCTTCCCCAAAGCCGCTGGCCCACCATACTGTAGGTCACTAGCATCACCATCAGGGGGAGCAAATAGATCAGGATAATGACAGCAATCTGGTACCTGGAGAGATTTAACAGGGGATTCTTAGTCTTATGCCTTTGTGTTTTGTCCGCATCAGTCAATAATGAAAGAAGGCATATGAAATATACTCGGCAGCTTGTTTCTCTTTAATTGATAAGGTTATGATGTAATAATTAATGAATAATGACCTATACCTATACCACTGTCATTTAAAGGCAAAAACTGATCTCAGTCATAGGCTAAAACAACATCTTTAAAGGACAATCTCCTTTTTTTTTCATTAACAAATCTGAACAATGTGTAACTACAGTAAATCTATAAATAAGGTACGTGAAAATTAGAAAGTCTGGACCTGCCAAAATGATTACGTTTATCATGAATATTGCTTTCAAGTAGTAAATACTACATTTGCATGGTCAAATAATGTACCAAATGAAGTGAGATACTCTACATAAACCATAAAGAATACTGTATTATGTGAAAAATACAATTTCCCCCTTTTTTTGTTGTTTTTTTGTTTTTTCACTCTTACGAGAGTTGGTGCATTCCACCGTAGTCATCAGGCCATTCCACCATGCAGACCGTGCGATGGGAGTAGACCTTAGTTGTTGAATAGAAACACTGAGGGAAGGCCAAGGAGAAAGCCACAGCCCATATAACAGCAATCACAACTTTGGTGGTGGTAGAGGACAGTCTGGACCTTAAAGGGTGGATAATGGCCATGTATCTGTAATGGTAAACAAATCACACCTTACTAAATATACAGAAACACACAAGCCATGATAAAGCCATACAGATTTTATAATGTCTATCGCACTCAGAGACGCCATACTGTATGTTCATTATCACTTCAAACATAATTCAAATCAAACGTAATCCAGTGATATACATGTTTGTAAGTACCACTAATCAGTTCCTGTCAACAAAGTGATTATGTCAACTCTCCTCTGACAAGGCCATCAAAAATTATTGTGATATCACTTCAGACTAAAGAGACTTCTGTAGATTATAAATATTTAATGTAAAACCGCATGACTGACATTTCTAAATGGTTACTAATTCATATTTCTAATTTCAAATCTCATTCCATTTCCTTTTCATGAATAGCGTCAACTGCAATGAACTAATAGCTGAATATATCCTGTGGCCTGTAAAAGGTTATAAATTAAATATTTTTCCATTATACATGCCAGTCCATATTACCAGAACAAAAATGATTATGTTTGTAAAAAAAAGTTTAGATTAAATTGCACTATAAATTCAGTTCCAGTAGCCAGTCATCCAGAATGTATCTTTTGTATTGTAAGAAAGAAAGAAAGAAATTGATACTATGAAATGTTCAGTCACAAAAATCCTTCAGAAAAAAACAAGCAATGTTTGCATAGCAGCAAACACCAGAAAAGAGATGAGTAATAAATCAGTGAACAGAAAACACATACACTAATATCCGTATCACAATATTGTGACATAAGCAGGATTTTTCTGGTCAGTGTTTTGCTCCTTTCTCTACAAAAGACCTGATTCTGATTTGTGGAGCTTACTACTATTATTTATTTAATAGATGAAAAAGAAAATTCACATGACTCTCTGCTCCATCCTTGTATCTCCTTTTCATTGTTAAAAGGCTAGGATTGTCACAGGTTCAAGAAAAAGGACACAAGATCATGGCTTGGAGGCAGAAAAAAGGAGGGAGTCTTTTCTTATAAAAATACAAGATCCGGGTAGGTAAAGGGTACAAGTAAAGAGCAAAGTCCACAATATGCACCAAACACAGACAGAAACACAGGCGGATCAAACTGGCAGTGCTACAGCAGACTGAGGCAAAGTCAAAAAGCACAGAAGCAGGGTCAAAAACACGGTCAGATCAAATAGACAGAATAACAAAAGGCTGGGGGGATAAGGCACAGGACATAAAGTCAATCTGGCAGAATGGTGATTATAATTGACGTGTATATATTCTGTGGAGCTAATAGGGAAAAGGTGGTGCAGGTGAGCAAGTTAGGTGGTGTTGTGGTGGGAAGGCAGGCAGGTGGGGTAGTCTGTGCTGAACAATATAAGAACTTTTAACTTTGACAAGAATAGTCACTTAGCACAGCCATGTATATAGCAAGTATAGAGACTACATATAAAACAACATACAAAACAGTTAAAATGACCGATGTTTGTCTGGATTCTCCCAGCACCCCAAAATACGTGGTTGTCCAAATGCATGTGCATACTATAACCTTCTATCTGTTTAAAAGAAAATACTAATATTAAATAAACCAGTACTGAAATAATTAAACAAACATTAAACAGGTCCATATTCACTAAGCATATCATTAGGAACACCTGCTCATTCATGCAGTTATCAGCCAATCGTGTGGCAGCAGTGCAGTGCATAAAATCATGTAGCTACAGGCCAGCAGCTTCATGAACGGTCACATCTCAGTGATTCTGAGCATGACATAGTTGTTGGTACCACCCTGTTGGGAGACAAAATGTGCTTCATCACCTGTTTCAGTTAATAAAGTGTAATGACTCCATGTCATGTTGAGGTTTATTTAATTATAAAGTTAACAGAGCAAGAAATAAATAGTCAGTCATATAAACTACACACTTCTAACAGGTCACACTTTCATTTCCATATACAAAGATTGTTGTAGACAACTTTTGTCCAGTTGACTGCAATCATTACTTGTTGTACCAATATGTCATGTTACGTTTTATTTAGGGAAATAGGACATAATACAGTAAAAAATAATAAAAGAATAATAATCATTTATTTTTAGAAAATCCTAGAAAAGACATACACATATAAACACACATGATCTAACACATAACCTTTCATACACACACATTCATTTACTATCCTCTTGTCTTACTATGCTATACTCACACCAAAATCTAACCTAACCTGAAGGCTTAACCTAACACTAATAGCTACATATGCCACCAGACATAAGAAAGGTTTTCACCACCAGGCCACCAGGCCTGAAAAAGACCTAAAATGCCGTCTCAAATTAAGTCTGCTGCTATTAAACCAGGACTATCAAACGTGACTGCTGCTACCGAACCAGGGCTGCTGCATCCTCATTTTTTTCCCCACATACGTCAATAGTAATATATAGTTTATTTTGCCCATGATCAACCCAGCTTTATTTTACTTTCTTCTTAAATATAATATATATTCATATTAGATTAGATAGAATAAGGGTGTGGAATATATAAAGATAAAAACAATTATATGCACAGGCTGCATGGACAGAATGTGGGGAGTAGGAGAAATATGTTAAGAATATAAAAATATATATAAATATGCATACATATATTGATATGATTTATATATACACAATATAAGCAGACTTGTGCTTCTATATACATATGCATGCATATATACATAGAGACACATGCATAGAAGTATGTTGACTATATTATACCATACATTTAAGTACATATTATGACATACATATTAGTATATATAAGTACATTCTATTGATGAGCTGACCTGTTTTCTCCTCAGCACATTTAATTGTCCCTTTAACCCTAATATGACCAATAAACTGAACTTAACTGAACAATTAACCAATCACATAAAATGCATACAGGCTTCAGGTAATGGTCACACATCAGAATGAGTCTGAGTCAGATGGCTATGCATTCCCTGCTGTCTCCTTTTACTCCAAATACATAGAATTTAGATATGTCTGGAGTCATTAATAAAAGTCAAACCAATTTCTCAGACTTCATTACGAAGGTAAGTTGTCTGAGAGTTTCTGATGCCCAAAGTATTACCAGATACGTCAAAATTAAATACTCAAACATATCATTCAGAGCTGTTCCAATCATCAAGCACACACACTGCCTTGTGCAGATGCAGATATTTTATGTAATAAGGGAAAACCTTTATTGCAGATTCATTCTAATGCTACTTTTTAAATAGAGCAATTACAGTTAAATTCCTCAGATGAGAATCAGATGAACAGCTGATTTGGTCATAGGATATTTGTCATGTGTGTCTCGTATTACTTATAATTCAGTACACTTTATTATGTCTGCTGTGATATAGTAGCCAGTTTTTAAATAATATTTCCTGTAGTGATTTGTGGCATTGACTTTGGTATTACAATGGCATATATCTGTTATTTATTCTGTTATATATATTTTTAATATTTTTATGCATTTAATAATTTTCTTTTTATTTTATATGGACTGTCAGACACTCAATACAGGCACCCAGATGAATAACATCCACAAAAAATACATTTAGGAAAGTGTCATCAATCACCAGAACAGCCTCAAAGCTCCTAGGCTTTGTTTCTACAAATCTCTTGAACTGAACTGAACTGAACTGAACTGAACTGAACTGAACTGAACGGATAAATGCCACTCTTCCTAAAAATATTCCCTGAACTGTTGTTATCATGATGGTAGTGGAAAATTTGGGACTATAAAGACCATAGTATATCAGTCACATCATTTTCAGCCTTATTATCAAAACTCGTCTTTATTACGTGTCCAGATGAAAATGGGTAGTTTGAAGATAAAATAATCATATGGATCAGGATGTGAAATGTAAAATCAGATTAGTGTGTGAACAAATGAACAGTCGGATTAGTGTGTGAACAAATGAACAGCCAGATTAGTGTGTGAACAAATGAACAGTCGGATTAGTATGTGAAAAAAATTGTCAAATTAGTTTGTGAACAAATTTTCAGATTAGTGTGTGAACAAATGAATAGCCAGATTATTGTGTGCACAAATGAAAAATCAGATTAGTGTATGATCAAATGAACAGTCAGATCAGTGTGTGAACAAATAAAAATCAGATTAGTGTATGATCAAATGAACAGTCAGATCAGTGTGTGAACAAATAAAAATCAGATTAGTGTATGAT
>JAOVVF010000039.1:21350954-21374103 GCA_028565595.1 Duopalatinus emarginatus | reverse complement strand
GGGAAGGGGGGGTGGGGGTGGTTGCCAGGAGGAAGGGGGGCGCCCAACTGCAATGAACCAGGGGGGCTCAGCTTGCAAAAGGTTGAGAACACCTGTCATAGATGAAATGAAGTCGTCTGGAATTCATTAATATATAATAAAATGAAAAAGAACAATTTCCTACCTCAGGAAACCAAACATACAAAAAGACAAACAAAAAAAAGCCTGTGCAATAATTCAGAATCACAGAAAAATACCAATCCAATCTAAATAGTAGCCATCAACATGCCCAATGTATGTTTTTCCTAAGTAGAAATCAAACCTTTCACACAGGAACAATCAGTGGTGAGAGGACAGTACAGCTCCAGATCCAGAGTGTACTGTGCATATACACAAACATATGCAAGCTCACTGGTTCAAGTTTTGACCAGAAGGATGAGTTCAGCCTCTTGCATATGTAAATGTGAATCTCTTCAATGCTTTCTAAATCACTGTTATACCCAGTAACCAATAACTAACCTCACACAGTAATGAAAGCATTAGAAGCATTAGAAGAGCGTTTATAAGGTTTTTCACTTAGTTATGAGTTCTGTGCATGTTTCTGAAACATTTGGTAAAAGCCCACTATATGTGTATAACATTAAAAATAATGTTTGTGTTTATTGATAATGATGTTAGAAGTAAAAGCTGTGAAAAACAACTAATTCACACATAATATATTCAGTTTGGATCAAATTAGCTAATGGGCTTAGATAAGTAGTTTTGACCTTCACACAAACAAATATCCAGTTTAAAATTCCCCACATCATCTTTTCAGATTTATACTGATACGTTCTTCTGGATTGATGTTGTAGTCTATTAAGCCTGTTAACTATTGCAGTTTATAACACAAGTTGTTATATACTCAATTTGAGGGGACTTTTGTCAGCAAATGCGTACCATAATCAAACCTAAATGTGTCCAACAAAATATTACATTTTGTAACTTTTTTTGGCCAATCAGAGTATAAACATATTGGAAAAATCATGTTAATTTGGTAATTTTTGTTACAAAATATTTGTTTAACATATCTGCAAAGAGTTTTCCACAGTATGTTTTCCACAAGAGCATCTTCAGGACTGGGGGACTGTGTGCTTTTGGTTATCTTGGTGACTTGGTGACGAAAGATTGAAAGCGAGGCTACTCTTAGGAGACATTATAGCATAAGTGATAACAGGAGGTAATTTGTTTCAGAGATGTTCCACAGTATTAGATATTATTATATATGTATAGTAAAAAAAAAGAATGATTTGTTGTTGTTTAATGCATTAACCTTTTTAATTAATGTGAAATTGCCGTGGTATAAGCAGAATGAGACACATCAGGCACACTGTTATAGGAAAATACTCTTGTTACTGGGTGGTAAAAACTTCATGTTGGATCACATCTCATGTTATTTCCCTAGAACAGCAAACCCTGTCATGTTTTATCCCTGACATACTATCCTCTGTAAATATAAATAGAAAAATATTCTCAGATCCATGGTATGAATATTCACTCTTACAGCAATACAAAACAGCATAATTAAGTATGGCGGAATTTGTAACAGTATAAAACCGTTTCACTCTATTGACGTTTGTGCCACAGAGGCAGATTAGACAAAGCTGAATGAGTTGATAAAAAGACATTTTGAAAGGCTATTGTGCTTTCATGCAAATCCATTGTTCACAGCAACAAACAGTGCAGAATAAAACTGACAGGCTGTGAGCTTGAATGTTTCACTTACTCCATGCTTCATTAAACCAACTGAGGTGACGATAAATTGGGAAACATGAAAGGAGCGTTTTCTTTACTTCAGTATTAGGTGTAGTATTTTAATAAACTACGTCATATTCATAATTTACACAGAGGCGATGCAGTAAGACAAGTCTTTACATTTCTGCATTTGAGTAACTTGATACTATTATAAGACGCCTGTACTTAATTTTCTTTTGGAAACATTAGAAAAATCTTTAATTATGATACACTATATGGACAAAAGTTTTGAGACACCTCCACTTTTCACCCCGCTGCAGCTTTTATGATGCCTTATTCTAAATCAATAGGCATTCATTTTGAGTCAGTCCCCCATTTTCAGCTATAACAGCTACCACTCTTCTGGGAAGGCTTGGTACAAGATCTTGGAGTGTCTTATTTATAACTATTTAAAATCTTGACCCAGCTGATAATCATTATTAGGCACTTTTTAACCTTGAGCACTCTCTTAGACAAGTTAAGGTGATTTGATGTGTGTTGTGTGGCCTTTTTATTTCCTTGCAGTTGTTTTGGCTTAACACTGAGCATCATCCTGTAACTGATCAATTACCTTGAAATTGCACATATATAAAATGATACTGAGTATTCAGTACTAAACATGGGAATACTATACATTAATATATCAAATATATTTCAGTTAATCAGAATGTCTAAGCACAATTATTTTAATTGTAATTACAGACTTTCAGCCAACTATCAGTGTCAGGCTTTCATGGCTGCAGTAAAACTTATCTGACTGTAGTAAGATAATTTTACTCGACAAGAAAACAAGTTGGAGATACCATGAATTCAGAGATACAAAATATTGTTTAAATAATTTAAATAACTTTTAAATAATTTAAATGACAAGATAATGAGTAATATTTCCAGATCTAAAAACCAAAATTAGAAATATTGGCATGACAGTAGATGTAAATCCTGCCTGATATTAAGAACATGACCAAAACATTTCATTATCTCAGAACTTGTTATTGCTGTCAGACAGATGATTAGTTAGTGACGGTCTAATCAACAGAGAATAGAGCAACATGGTAACTGGTATCTCCATGATATACCGTACAGTATAGCACCCTGCTCTCTGGATAGATGAAATGGATAAAATGGATGGGGGACATGAAACACGTCTTTGTCTAATTGTCTTTAAACGATTTTCGTTTTCACTTCACAAATCAGACCAAAATGGGGTAATCTACAAAGTCTTCCCTTTCTTGATGAACTGCCTTTTGCTAGACAATTTGCATAAATAAATGTGATTATTCATAACAAGTCACATCAAAGCATCTGCTACAGGATCTTTAACAGGTTCAGTACCTTAAAACTTGCTTTTTTGTGTTTGCATCTGGACCACAGAACCCTTTGTCTGAGAAACACTGTATATATGTAACGTGAAATGACAGACAAAACTGGTACAGACTACAAAAGAAAAAAACAGATACAGATTGGTGGTGGCTTCATAATGGTATGGGGTTTGTATAGCTGGCATTTCATGTGACCCCTGGTACATCTACAAATGTACCTCTGACAGGTGAACGCTGTGTGCGCCTCTTTTCTTACCAGTTACACCTGTTCATGCCCTGCATTCATTCTGATGCATTTGGTTTGTCCAACAGGATAGTGTGCTGCCACACACGCCTAAAGAAACCACATTACGGTTGAAGGAACACTCTGAGTTTGGGATTTTGCCATTCCCATCCAAATCCTCAGATCTCGTATTTGAATGCATCTGAACCATTATGCAACGTGCTGTAAAGCACAAAAATCCTACACCTCAAAATACAACAGAATTGTGAGTTGTGCAGGAAGTATTGCCTACTGAACATTTCTGCAAGCTCGTGGAGTCATTGCCCAATGGGGACATACCATGGATAAGACTGGTGTGCCAGATTTACTGCTCAAAAAATTTTCACTGGTTGGCTTCAATTAAAACCTTATCCTGATTATTTAAATATGAATTCTGCTAGTGTTTCCAGCTGTGCTACAAACTCCTAGGTTCATGATGTAACACCCTGGTTTAGTAAAGCACACTTTAACTAAAAGGGTTGTTGTGTTTAAAAAGGGGCATGTGCTGATCTTCCACCAGATTAGCGCTTTAAATAAACACCCCCCTTTGAGACCTGGGTGCAGATGTCTGCCATGCATCATTCTACCTAAGATTTTAAAGGAAAGCTTTATAAAGTGATCATCACTGCACACCACTAAATGTAGAGGCAGATGTGTATTATCATATAGTCATATATTTGACTACTCACCATTCCAATGATTACGAGCGTATCACTTCTCATTTCCACTTTCTGCAGATACATTCTTAAATTGCAGTGCTTTACAGTGCTCGGTATATTGGTCGAGCACAAACACAGTGGTGTTTACATTAGGCCAGCCGCTATGTGTCTGTAGGCAGTCACTTCACAGGAAATGAGGCAGGGAGGACGCGAGGAGCGAGCTGTGATAAGCACTTTGCCATTACGAGGAAACGGCTGAAGAATTTTAAGTGTTTCTCTCTCTGGTGCTTTAGAGAGTGGATCTACTCACAAATATACATGTATGCAAGCATAAAAATGAACATGACGCTCTTTTAAACCAGTTCTTTTTCAGACCTCTTGTTTTATGTATATCATTATTAGGACAAAAAGTCTAAATTGATCCATGTATTAAAGCCAATTGTTCCAAATGTGTTGATTTATAAATGTGTTAAAGACAAACTCTTTTGTGGTGAAATATGTAGTAAGGCCATAAACACTATCCAGATGTATTTATGTATTATTATTATTATTATTATTATTATTATTACTGACACAGACACTGTAAAGGAGTGTGTGTGTGTGTGTGTGTGTGTGTGTGTGTGTGTGTGTGTGTGTGTGTGTATAGATAGATAGATAAATAGATAGATAGATAGATAGATTCAACTTTATTGTCATTGCTCGGTACAAGTACAAGGCAACGAATGCAGTTAGCATCTACCAGAAGTGCAAATAGTAGCAATGTGCCGAGTGCAAAAGTGCAAATGTAAAAACTGCAAATGAAAAAAAAAAAAACTGTGCAAATGAAAAAACTGTGTAGATATGAAAATGTAATGTGCAATACCTGAGTGCAAATATGAAAAGATGTGCAATTGAAATTGAGCATTGTGCAATTGACACCGAGTAATAAATAATGCAATAAATAAGGGTATATGGATACAAAGAAATAGTAATGGTAGATACAGAATAAATATGTAGAATGGATAAATATGATATAGTTACAATGTCCAGTGAACAGTTAGTGTATTGTTATATTAATCCAGTGTGTGTAATGTGGGCAGTAGTTGTCCTGATGCAATGTGGTGTATGTTATGTAGTTATGTATATATATATATATACATATATATATATATATATATATCAAGCCCAGGATATGTTTGACTGCGGCTTTTAGGCCCTTAAGCAGATCTCTGTTCAACCCTGCCACTGGGGAAGCACTCAGTGCACTCATGCAGCTCACAACTAGGTGAATAGGAAGGTTGTGTCAGGTAGGGCAGATGACACAAAACCTGTGCCAGATCAACATAAAATAAATTTTTTCTTTCCTTGAGAATAAAAAGAAGACAAGTAGTATGTCCTGTAATGTCACTTTTTCTTTTCCAGTTCTTTGGTGTGATTGTGGCCTGGCTGTACATCACTCGTGTGGAGGACGCCATAGAGGAGTATGGAAACTATCAGGACAGCCTGTTAAATGAAACCAAGCAACAGGGCAAGCTGGCCAAAAGCTGTAAATGTATGCCTTTGTTTGACTAAGTGAACTTTAACTTTTGAGACACCAAAGATCATCAGTCTTCACCATGAACCACTTACAAGTGTTGGCTTCACATTAAGCGTGCTTTTACAGGGTTGCATTGGTGCTGATTTTAGAAAATCCTCAGGGTTCTTCACCAGTAGAGTTCTTATTATACTGTAGGTGAAGACAGCAGTTAATGTTATATAGTTTAGGAGACTCTGTGTTGAAGGTAAAGCTGAAAATCTATTTTAAACATCACAGTCTGTAGCTGTAGTTTGGGATAAATTGTATATTTTACACTGGACACAAAACTATAAGTATTTTAAAAGTAGATAATTACATAGTTTTAAGAATAAACTTGTTAGAGAGATGTTTCTCAAAAATGTTTATATCACATCAAATTGTGCCTTTTATACAATAAGTTTTATTTTTTGAAAAAAAAATTCATATTTTTCATATAAGTTTTATTGCTGTACTTTGTGAATCTTTCTTTAGCTTCTTAATAAATCATTAAGAAAAATATTGTATTTATAGTAAGAACTCAGTGGATGCTCCTGTGGCTGAATTCTGAAAACTGAGAATAATAATTCAGTCTGCTTAAAGATGGCTTCTTTCATATTACCAGGTTGACACAAATCTGACAGAGTGCAACAGATTTGTGTGGACACATCTGATCATTTCAGTGTCCGATACATTTGTGTATGTAGTCCTAGATCAGATACATGTCCGATATTTGGCCATTCAGATTGCACGTGTATGTGTACATCACTATCGTCATTATCATACAATGTCATGCAGTGAACAAACAGTAAAGGACGGCAACTCTAGTGACTACATTCAGAAGACGTTTTGGGATATAAGTGACTTACCTGATATTTATGTAATGTAATCCATTGCTATCGTTACTGAGTAGTATTGAGAACGATTGCCTAACATGGAATCGCATGGCTGAAAACACACTGCAGTTTCACACACACATACATCTCTCGGTGCAGCAGTGCAAGTAATGGCTTCAAAAGTGCTTATTCATCTTAAATATGTACAGAAGAAGGTCTTGCTGATGGTGTTGCTGATATTGATGTGCATGTCCAGGGCTTTTTAGGAGACAGATATAATTCACTTGCAGTTAGGGATGTGAGCATTTAAGGCACACGCATCTGAGCAAAAAAAAACTGAATTGTGTAATATAGTGGTAATGTGAATTACCTGAGCACCTGCTGTGACTTCTATGATACAAACACCGCCTTAGTGACACGCAGCTTATAGATGCTATTTAATTCCTATTAAAAATATTATTTTGTTTTTCTATTGTAAAATTGGGTGGGTGCTATTTTTAAAATCATTTTCAGTACTTAGTCTATCTTAAAACATTTCCATAAATCTTCTATTATATATGACATGCAAGTGCCTCTACTGAGCACAAATGTACTCTTTAACACAACCTGGGACAAGCTAGCCTCAATGTAGTGTGTTTATCATTAAAACAGAATAATTACTGATTTCAGTTGTTTATTGTTGTATTCTTTAAATTGTTTGTGTATTTGTGGGCATACAGGTTACAGGTGATCATTTAAGTTCTAATACTTGCTGAAATTAATAACTAAATCTTTTTCTCTATATTTAGTTGAAAAAATATGTATGTCATTGTTTTAAGGAAAAAAGCAATAAACACAATGAAGCAATAATAAAGAGGGAAAAAAATATGCATTTAATGTTATACATCAGTACTGTAGAATTGTATAAATAAAATATGTATTTTTTATTATTATTAATAAAAGATTAAAAGACTAATAATAAAACCTTCCTTTATTCCTTATTTTAAAATTGAACTTTTTACATGGATGCATTGAGTGAACTTTTTTGAGTCTTTGACTTACTGAGTCCACTGTGCGTTGAAAATGTCTGTACTCCAAATAAGTTGGGGTTTTTTTGTGTGTTTTTTTTTCCTGCTTTTTTAATTTTCTGACTTGTTTGTATTCTGTTAAAGGATACATCTTGCTTCAATAGACACCATGGCATTAAACTTTGTCTACTCCCTAAATCATGACTGTTGGATTCCTATAGATTCATGATGAGGTCTGTTGGATGTAACTACAGGTAGCAGTTGAACTAACAATACTTATTTTACTGTTTTTTTCTGACAGTGTAAAAACTTTGTCAATACACTTTAGGGAGTATTTAATAGAAGATATTTGTAGAGAGACTTATTTTTATATTGGTGCCAGACTTTTCTTCTAATTTCACTAAAGCACAATAGATATGATTTTGGTATTATACTCTTGTAGTATAAAATTGTGCATGTGTGTATGTCTCTTCATTAAGTGAACAAAAGGGCACTGTTACTGTTGGTGTCTGTGTCTATAAGGGTCACATTAATAGGAGGTTGCCATGTCTTTCAACTCTGGCCCTCATCTCCTCTTCACCCCCACTGGTTAACCGCGTATAATGAATCTGCCTCCCCAGGTATCAGGATATGGGAATCAACCCCCTTCTGATATTAATGGTGCTCCCTGGGTACCTCTTCCTCCTCAGTCAACCTTCCCCCTAGTCAACCCAAAGGAGCAAAGAAACATGACTCATCTTTGCCTGTTTGGTGCATCATGGCCTCTCAACGCTGTTATATACTGCAGGATTCAGCTCTCCAGGAAATGACGTTAGCTAGGCGGCTGGATGGGTTGGGTATATGGTAGTCTGCCGTATGTGCTACAATTTCCCGTTTACCTTACGGTGTTGAAATGTGCTGTGCTTGTGATGCCCTGCTGCAGGAAGTTCAAGAGCAAAAGGGCAGTCTTGTTTGCTTTCCACATGCTGCCGTGATTCCAGACAGTTTGTACATTTAGATTAAAGACCAACTTTATCATACAGCATCATGCGACTACATTCAGAGAAACTCTTTAAGCATTAGTGGAGCTGTAAATGGCGGTAAGAAGAAAAGAATCACTGCTACTAGTGACTTTAGAGTAACCCCTTGTGGATACATGTTACAGTTGGGATCAGGATTAGATTCCTATGTATAAACTCATCTCAGCAGATGGTCTTCTATTCACTACTACAACTGTGATTCTGATTGGAACAGAATAATTTTATTGGCCAGGTATGTACAGAACAATAAGATGTACGGAATATAAGATGTACAGAATACAAATAAGATTATACAATACATAAGTAAACAAAAATAAATGAAAACTGTGTCCAGAAAGGAAAAGCTCACAGAGACAGATGTGCAGTGGAATCTTGGTGCATAGGGGGCTTGAGCTAATTTCAGGGGTCCCCCAGGGAACAAAGTGGGTACAAAGAATATTAAGCATTTTATCATCTGACATGTGCAATTCTGAGTGAATAATTAATCACATACAGCGGGGGGTCCTTAATTTTTTTTCCAGTCAGTGACCCTTTAACTATAAAATTAATAACACACACACACACTTAGTCCAAGCTTAATTTATGAATAGATTTTAAACTCACTATACATTCAGACATATTCTGGTTATTAATTGGAGTCATGGAGAGCATTTTAGAACATTTCCTGGATTTTCCACAGAGAGAACACTTGTACATGATCATATTATTTGACATTATATTTTTATTATCCCACTTGGCTTTGGTGTTACTGAGGTTTGGATTAAATTATCTGAATTCAAATGAGCAGTTAAACAGGATGATCATTATAAAAACATTATAAATGTATTATTATAAATAAATATAGTAAATATAAAGTATATTTACTTAATAAATATTTTAGATAAGGATGGGATATAAGGATATTTTTAAATCAGGTCTCTAAGGGGGCCCAGATGCCACATTGAGAGCCACTGCCCTACAGAAATAATGATTTCATTTCTACAGTACTATACATTTATTTCTTTTGGACACAAGTATGTAGTATGTCCTTCTGTTATCTAGTGTTTTTAATGTAGAGCTTTATGAATGCTGGTGTAGATTGGCAGGTGTAATCAGCCAGGTAGGTGTGCTTTGGGACTCATCCAGCAACCGGGAAAGTGTGGGGTTTTTTTTCTAGCCTTATATACTTATACCCTTGTGAACAAGTACATGAGCTAGGCAAAATAGGACATATCTCTAATGCTAAAGCATGCTTTAAAGGGTGTTAATCAACTTTAAAGATAATGCTGGAGCTGTGGGGCTGTGCTGTTTTATCTTTTTTTAATTTACCCCCTTTAAGAGCAATTTCAATTTCAATTCCAAGAACTTATCGAAATCAAATGGACCCCCCTCCCCCCCACCCCCGCTCCTCCCTTACATCTTTAGTTCAAATTTCTTATAATTTGCCTTTACAATCTTTACTTTTACAGAATAGATTCATCCTTTTGCACTTTATAATAATAAAGAATCTATAAATATGCCCCTACAATCTCATGGCATTCTTGAATACAAAATGAGTGTGGAGTTGTGATTACATTTGCTACAGCATAGTGTTTTAGCATTAAGTAGATGCTCAGTCTGAATGCTAATAAAGTAATATACCTGAACTTATCATTTCATGATTCTGGTTGTAATTATCACCAATCTCTTTTAAATCACTGTCCCATGGTTGAGCTTTATGGCAGCGGCTACTACAGAAGAAAATAAACAACGCTTTCTTTTTGCTTCCATTCCCCTGTGGCCTTTAATTATGTTCTGTTTTTCTGTTTGAATATAAATTACAGTATCTGAATTTGAGTGTGGCCTGAAAATAAGACTATGTACATATGCAATGACAAACAGGTTGAGTGTTCCACAATTAAAGCCCTTTCTGACGGTAAACAACAAAATGTAGAGGCTGAGCATCACACAGAAAATTGTATGTTGTCAGAGGAGACAAAAAATTATTTTTGGTTGTATATTTGGCTGTGAAGTAGCCTACAGCAGCCTTGCCACACTCAAGTCAAGGATCGCTGGCAGCCACTTAAAATGGCCTCGCTCAGTACTTTACAACCCACCCGTTCTCTGCCCTGTTTTAATTGTGTTTATCCTACCTGTTATAAGTTCACTGATTATGTTCTATAGGTTTTACCTGTGTTTGGTCTTTGTATTGCCCCGTGCCAGCCTGTTGTAGATCACCTGACCCTAGCCAGTGTTTTGTATTGAGACTACCTGTTAATTTTAATGACACCATTTCAGTCTTTTATTAAACAAAATAAATAGCATTCACTTAAACGTTTTGTTAACACTTTATCCAGATAGTCGTGACCACAGAGGGTTTACAGAGTATTTGTAACATTTCAACAGCAACCTGTACTATACAAATGTTTAACAAACAATTAGAAAAGTAATTTTATTCATTTTGTTGAACATTTAAACCCTAATCCATACTATGACCCCAGCCTTATGTTATGTGCATCTATACTCTGTGGTTGAGTCTCATCTGATACTCTGTAAAACATCTGTAGATGATCTATCCAAATAAAGAGAACCTACATCTGTAATAAGCATGAGTTATAAGTTATTAGTCTTTTTGACATCGGTCAATTAAGAAATTGAGTCTGAATTTCTCAAGAGTAATTTACATTAAAAATAAATCATGACACTGTCCTGTCTCCTATTTGATCCCAGCAGATCTCTTTCAGTCTTCAACTTCAAATCTCTACTTCAGCTTAATGAACCTGTTTTCAGGGTTGACTTTTGGTGGTCTCTATTATCTCTGCGTCCATGTGGATTTGATTTGAGCTGTGAGGAAAACTGACTGATAACATTCTTTCATTACAGAACAGAAACACACAATGGGATTAGCTTCTGTTTGAAGGCTGTTTAAAGACTCTTGAATAATACTTGAATGAATAATTAACTGCTGACTGCATTTAAAGTTGATGACTGCTGCTGCTGACCTTTCACACTGACAAATCCACTGACAGGTGATTACACTGTGAAAGAGTGTGTATATATGTATATGTATATGTGTGTGTGTGTGTGTGTGTGTGTGTGTGTGTGTGTGTGTGTGTGTATGTCACCCATCCATTATGCCTGCATAAATAACTCCAAGGTTTCGTATTATTCCCAGCTTTGCCCCTTTACAATAAGGCACACAAGTGTCTAATCAGGAAACATTTGGAAACCTTTTTTGTATTACCTCCCCCTGTAAAGGCAGGGCTATTTATATTTTAAACACACATACACACACACCAGTAGAACAGACAGGCCAAGTGTAATCAAACCAGTGCCGTAGGTTTAACATCTGAAGGACCATTGAGTTTCAGTCAAATGTATTTTCATGTTAATAGAGAGGTGAACATGATTGGGATCCCTTATTTCTGCTGCACTTCCTGAATTATAGCTCTTCTTTAAGTGGATGTCAAGATGTGCTTTAAATATGCAGATTTTCTATGTGTTTGCAAATTGACCATGCTTAGTATTCTAGCAATTTAGCAGCGTATAAATTGCTAATCTGACTTTGGCAAATTGCTTGTTAAGAAAACTATGTATGCCCATGGCTGTTATTGATTAGAAATCCAAATACATGTTTTTCTCTGTACATGAGGGAAGCTGACATTTTGAATATTTCACAGCTACTATCTTTCCAACCATAGGATTTAGCATGTAGGTTAGACCAGGGAAATATTGCGTTGGAACAATATAGACATTTCTAAATTATCCTTATTTTTGTTAATATTTTACCCATCATAATCCTGCTTATGAAGTTTTAACAGCTCCTCAGTAAAATGCAGATAGACAGACAGACAACAGACAGACAGATAGTCTGTTAGTTCCATACAAATTATTCTCTCCATTATTAATATTCAGACCTGAACATTTAAATGGGTTTCGAGCAGGGGTCTTCATGCTTATCAGCTAAGGGCCAGTGTGGCTGCAGACTTTCATTCCAGTCAGATAAGAACCATACCTGATAGTCAATTGAAAATCAAGATGAACTGATTAAACAGATGGAATCCGTTCATCTGCCTTTCGCAAATAAGATAGAAGACCTCTATGATTGAGAGGCCCGAAATGATTACCCACTGTCGAACATCCACACAAGCTGACAGCTTTTTCTATACACTCATTTCTTATTGTCAGTACATTTCACTAAATCAATAGCTCTGTGCTATCTTTTTTAAGAATACATGCTGAGGTGTAAATAGTGCCTTACTCAGAATAACACTTAGACATAGTATACAGTTTTATACTATGGTGTCATGCCAGTCCCTGAGATTGATGTGGCAACCTTCTGGTCACAAGGTTGGTTCCTTAACCACAAGTTCATGACTGCACCATATTCTTCATCATCAACCAAGGATGAAGAATGAAGACTCACCACATGACCTGTTGAAAATAATTTATTAGAATTTAGTTTTTTTGTATTTTGTAATATTTCCAGTTGCGTCTATATGTGCCAACACTGCTTAACAAAGATTTTGTCCTATGCAAAAAAATGTTTGTTTCTGTACACCGAAAAACGGAATTGAAAATACTCACATGATTATTGAAACTGGAACCTCTGTGTTGACGGGCTATGTTGGCTCTACACTAAAGGGCAGTTTCCTGATACCAATAGGCAGAACTCATACTCTTGTACCCAGATAGCAGATAATTCTGGGACAGGGGGAGGAAATGTTGGACCTCGGGGTGCCTGTGGGCCTCAACTCTGTAGTCAGGGCAGAGAACAAGGCAGTGAAAGAAAACCTGCTTAAAATGATGGTCTGACTTGTTTAGTTTACTTTTAGTCCTTTTGTAAGAAGTCTACACTGTGTTAGGGCAGCCGTGGCCTAGTGGTTAGGGAACCGGTCTCGCGACCGGAAGGTCGCTGGTTCGATCCCCACCCAGGGCAAGACACGACTGAGGTGCCCTTGAGCAAGGCACCTAACTCCCCTAACTGCTCCCCAGGCGCCGTGGTTTGGGGCTGCCCCCCGCTCCGTGCAAGTGTGTTTACTGCCCTAGTGTTCACTGGTGTGTGTGTTTCACTGCATGGATGGGTTAAATGCGGAGGTCACATTCCTTCTGTTACAAAATAGTTCATTTTCATTCATTCATTCAGAGTAGTACATTATGGCTTGTGTAGTATTTTTTTTTTCTTGTAAACACTGCCATCTTCTGGATTACAGATGCCACAGTACCTAGTGCATTCTGTTCAGTAGTTTTCTCCAGAGTCAAAAATAATGTCTGAAGAGTTTTATAGGATACACACATTTTTATTCTGTGGATCTCATGTAATAAATGTGTCTCTGTGTGTTTTATATATAATTAACCCATCATGCTGTAGATCAGGTTTCATATGCCGATTCACTGGAACAGCTAATAGACATTACTAACCTATTATATTAGTATAATTATTATTAATGTCTGAGCTTTTTCATTGACCCGCTGTTGGATTCAATTAAATTAGACCCTAAATGTGGACAAATTGACAAAGTGTATAGTACTGATTAGTACTGATTAACTATATATATATATAAAACAATGAACACATACAAACACTTTCATAACCACTTCCTTTAAAATAGTTGAGTCTTTTTTTCTGCTTAGTTAAACATATACCAAATGTACTGCACAGTCACGCTGTCAGATACACTTCCGCAAAACAGCTCTCGCGTCTGATTGGCTGGCAAGCATGCGCCGTTGCCACGCCCCCTCGTCTTAACCGCCCACTCTGACAGTAGGAGTGAAGCTCCACCCCCGACCATGCTGGTGCTTCACCCCGTCGTGCTGTTCTGCGTTCCAGCAGGAGACGTCTCCTCCCCATCATCCAGTCCTACTGCAGCAGATCAGGCTCCATCATTTCATGGCTAGTGCAAACACAGCCAGTTTCATGCAGCCAGGTTCAGCCTGAGAGAGGTATGTGTGTGTGTGTGTGTGTGTGTGTGTGTGTGGCCATAGGAGATGCATTGCTCTCAGGTCTGTATACATGTTTACTAAGAACATGCATGTGTCAGTACATAACCCTCTGGTCTTATTTAAATGCTGTGGTTTGATTCCAGTGCAAATTTGTGCCAATCCCAATCCATGAGGAAGGAGATGCAGAAAACAAGTCATATGACACTAAGGGCAGGGCAGCAGGAATGAATACAGCAGGAATCCTGCTGAGGGGTAGATCCAAGTCAGCAGTGTTCATAATAACATTACACTCAGTATTTCCTGCCTAGTTCTATTAAAGTGATTAGCAGACAGAAAATCCTCATTTCAGACATGCTCTGTGTTCTCCAGCTTATATGAATCAGCTTCAGCTAGAGAAGCTGCATCATGGATAAACTTGAGTCATTTTCTGTCTGTAAAAACCAATTTAAAGAGGACGGTTTTCTCTGTGTTTAGGTCACTGGAATCAGTGGACTGGATCCTGAAGCCTGAGGTCTGAGTAAGGATCACCAAAACTGTGATACAAGGAGAAGGATTGAGGTGGAGCAGTAATGTACTCGCCTCAGAGTCTTCATCGATGGGGCATCACCCACAGTGAAAGCATGGAGCGCCTTGCCTACTGTCAAGGTAAGACGTAATACCAGTATAGGGTTGGTTTGCTTTTTAATCTGTATTTAGTGTGAGCAAAATGATCCAAGTATGAGATTTGGATAATTAGCTAGATTTGACAAATTCAAACCCAAATGAGGATAATTAAGCCAACACATGGTCTCTCTGTTGGCATTATGGTAACTAAGAATACATTGATAATAATTTACAAAGTGTTAGGTTTGCTTATCGATGTATTTCAGAGCAGTCAGATTAGATCATGTACAAGAATATAGTTTCACACACAGTAGTAGTACTCACTCACTTACAAGAGCTTAAGATGCTTAAAAGCCTAAAAGGTTTTAAGAAAAAAAATCATATAGGGATTTACAGGTTAATGTACTTAATCAGTCAACACTTAACACCGATAAACATAACAGAGATGACCATCAATTAACCCTTAAACAAATCTGCTTGCATTACACAATTGTCTCAAAAGGCCTTGGTTTTGTTAGTAATTCTATTATATAGTATTCAGCTGCATTATATGTTACACGTTTGTTCATTTTAACATTCTACCTATCAGTATATCATACAACTCCAGACACTACTAACATTATTGTAATACATGACACAGTTTTACCTTTACGAGTTCCACAGTCTATTTCAAGGCTTTTATCAGATTTATAAACAAAGGTCAGTTCCTTATTTGTGCTAGCTTTAAAAGGTCATTATTGTTATCATATAACAATAAAAATAGGAAATAGGATATACTTTAATGAGGCTTCATTAATGCAGAAAATGGGGAACTATGCTATAGTCTTAGTCAATATTATGCCATCATTTTCCAAAAAAGTTTCCCCATATTCTTTCAGTTATGAAAAATTGTGTTTCATATGTCTATAAATTATATACTTCATCCTATAAGACTCTACAATGGAGTAAATGCTCAGCTATTTTGCTTTTTTTTTATTATTCATCAGATTGCTGTAGGATTGTGGTTAGGGACCCCGCCTTGGGACTGGAAGGTCCAAGGTTTAAGCCCCACAACTGACAGGACTTGAATGAGGTGCTCGCTGGGTGCTGTGTATAGGGGCTGCCCACCGTTCTGGGCATGTGTGCTGACTGCACCCTAGTGTGTGTTCACTAGTGTGTGTTTCACTACACATGCAGACGTCAATTCCGCTGCACAGTCAGAAGAGTAGTTCACTTCATTTTACTTTACTGATCCGTAAGCAGAAATCAGTTCTCAATGTGGGCTGTGTATGTATAGGGGTCAGTGATTTTAGTTACAGTGGTGGAAATCACAGCCTTACATCATAGAAGGTTAGTATATATAGTATTGGTCCAGTCTTATAGTTATTAAACTGGTTTAAATGTAAAAGGTTTTGTCCAAAACTGATACCTATAAATAAATTTCAACTCAGAGTTACAGACTACTAGTAAATATCCTTAATAGAGTACTATAGAGTACCATTAGATTAGATTAGATTAGATTGGATTAGATTAGATTAGATTAGATTAGATTAAGATTTATTATCATTGTGCAGTGTGGTCACAAAGCCAAAGAAATGCCAGAAGTGCAAGATACAGTATTATTTACAACATTACAGTAGTATAGTATAGTTGTATGTACAGTAATATTTGAGCAGAAAAATAAACAATTCAGTGATTGGGTTGTGTAAATTACAAGTCTGAGTAATAAAATATAAAATATACAGGACAGTGCAAAAGTGTGAATTAACGGTATACAAATCCCTCATGTATAGTATGTAAAGTACAGACTGTACAGATGCAATACTGCAGTGGTAAAATATGCAAAATGGGTGTGCAAAAGTACACAATAGTCCAGTACAAGGACACAGTTTAAAGTGACAGGTCAGTCAGGTTCTTGGATGGATCGTAGCCGCCTGTAAAGGTCTACCAGATAGAAGCAGGGTGAAAAGCCCATGGTTAGGATGAGTATAGCTTTAATATTACTGCCAATAATTAAATTAAGAGCGATGGAGATTTATTTGACGGTTTAAAGGGTCTGTGGTTGCAAAACATTTCACAACCCCCTAGTTCATCCGTGGCATTGTGGTTAGGGAACTGATCTTGTAACTGGGTTCGATCCTCGCAACGGACAAGACACGACTCAAGTGCCCTTGAGCGAACCACCTAACTCTACAATAGCTCCCCGGGCGCGCCTGCCAACGCCCCCAGTCCAGGCATGTGTGTTTACTGCTTCCCTGGTGTTCACTAGTGTGTGTGTGTGTGTCACTGCATGAGTGGGTTAAATTCCATAGTGGGCTAACAGTTCACTTTCACTTTTACTTGCATTCGTCTGAAACTACGGTTTTAAAATGTGAACACTGAACATGTATCGACTGGGTGTTTGGAGGTAGTGTGTGTACATCTGTGGACAGTGTTTGCTGATTGTGATCCCAGCAGCAGAGGGAAGCAGATCCTGTTATAATCTTGACAGGGTGACGTCAGTTTCTCTCTCTCTCTCTCTTTCTCTCTCTCTGTCTCTCTCTCTCTCCCCGGCTGTAAACAAAATCTGCCATGTATCGCGCTTCATTCTGCGCTTTTCCTCCCCACACAGGCGCTCCTACATGAATGAACAGACGTCGTCGTTTTACTTGGCTTTGACTTCTAGCACTGGTTTATCTGGGCGTCGTTTATTAACTCTCCGTGTCGTTTAAAATGTCCACCGCGGTGTGTGAGCTGAAGACGCCGCTCCTCCTCCCGGTCGTGTGACAGGCGCGATCCCGGGTAGCGATGGCCGCACCTGCGGAGCAGGATCTCACCTCGGCGGAGGCTGATTCCGGTAAAGACAGATCGCAGGTTTTTGGGATCCTTCGGCTGCAGGAGGAGAGTAAATGCGGCGCTGAGAAAGCCATAAGCAGCACCAGTGCTATGAGCAGCAGTAGTAGCAGCAGTAGTAGCGGTAGGACGGACGGGAGATGGCAGGCGCCCATATTCGCTTTAGCTCGGAAAGCCTCGGAAACGCTTTCAAGCGGAATTCACGTCCTTCCCAAAGTGTCCGAGTCTAAAGTGTGTCCATATTCAGAGGAATGGAGCGTCAAGGGTGAGTTTTATAATGTAGGGGAGACAATAGACATACACGGTGCATTTTCCTGGATGTGGTTATCAATATTAACGATGCCGATTTCACTGAAAAATCCTGATTTAGATTAATTTTATGAGCTTTATTCATTTTATAACATTGAACATGTCAAATTCATCCCAGAACACTGGTCTTAAAGCATGCTAAATAGCAGCCGTGCTAATATTAAGGCGTACAGAGCACTGCTGAGGGGGTAAATACCCTTATTTTAATACCCCCAGGCATTGTGGATGGAGCTTCGGCCTACTGATGAGGAATAGTCGGGCTCTATTATACCACGTGACAGAGATTCTGTCCAATCACCGTGTCTGGTCACATCTGTAGGTATGACGACATCTTTAAACCAGCTGTTCTGAGTCTGATTCCTGATTTACACTCTGTTGTTAAATATTACGTAGTTTACAACCTGTAAAAATGAATAAACTAAACATATCAGGATTTGATCCAGCTCTTTAAGTGTCTAAGTGAGTGAACAACAGTGGAAACAGTTGAACATGCAGTGAAATAAACACACTAGTGAACACACACTTGCAAGCACACGTGCGCAGAGCGGTGGGCAGACCTTTTTCACCACACCCAGGGAGCATTTGGGGGTTAGGGTGCCTTGCTGAAGGGCACTTCAGTCGAGTCTTGTCGGTTGCGGACTTTGAACCCGGGACTGGTTCCTTAAGCACAAGCCTATGGCCTAAGCCCTTACATATTAAGCTCCTTATTTAAATGAATATATTTTGATTATATTATGTATTATATGTTTTTTGTTTACTTTATTTAGATAGAAAACATTAACTAATGTTATTTGTAGGCCAACTTGTTGTTATGTTAATTTAGATCAAATATGTTTCAATAAATATAATAACTTAATAATAGGTTGTGATTTCCAGAATAATGAAATTACAGACCCCTCCAGCTATGGATCCTGTCAGATGAAACTGAAAAGTCGAATGACATTGTTTGCATGTTGCATGGTTTCTAAGTGAAGTAAGAGAAATACAAGGACGGATTAAAGGATAGTCTGAGCCCCTGGGCAACACCCCCATGCCCACCCAGTGCCCCCCCTCTCCAAAAACATTAATAAATTAATACATTAAGCAACCTGTCAATAACTAACCCTAATACAAGAATCTATTTTATTTAAGTTTCTTTCTACTCTTTTGTTCTTGCAAAGTCATCCACTAATTCATCAAAATTAAGCTGTCTGACCAAATCTGATTCAACGGCCAGAAGTGACAGTGAGTTCAGGTGGTTTTGGCACATCCTAATCTTGAGTTAATTCTTAATACGAGCCAGTTTGGAGAATGAACGCTCTTCTCTAGGGCCCCTGGTAGGGGTTCTCATAACCAGGGCCCTCTAAAAATATGCCCCCCTCTTTCCTAGGACCCCTAATAGCCAGAAGTTGAAGTCAGAGCAGTGCCACAACGCCTCATCCATTTTCATAAGGGGCCCCAAAAGCATGGCTAGGGCCCCCAAGAGGCCCTGGGGTCAAAGTCCCTAATAGTCAGAGGATCCTTAAAATGGAGGGCCCTCGGAAATAAAAATACATTGTATCATAAATGTTGATAGGCATTGCAAAATGTTTTGGGCCAGGGCCCCCTGACCTCAAGGGCCCCTGGGCGCTGGCCACACTGGCCTGGTCAGTAATCCAGCCATGGAAAAATACTGTTTATAAAAAAGGGAAAAACTTTAAAAATGTAAAAAAAAAAATGGCAGTGTGCCCTGTTACAAAAAACATCTTTTCATAGTTTTGAAATGAACCAAGAGAAAGAAAAGGCATTTTTGTCCTGGTGTTCTCAATCTCAGATCTCAAGAAGGCCGTGTATGACATCTGGAAGACTTGGAACAGAAATCTCATGTAGAAGAATGTGCAGATGTTGCAGTAAATATAATTGAGAGAACACAGCACTGAAGCTGTCTAGTGAATACAGAAAGAGCTATTATAAAGACAAATGAAAGTTTTTAGAGAATTGTTATATTAATATCTAAATTATATCTTAATATAATTACTATTTTAACATTATCACTACTCGCACACTTCTGATACTGAAGATTCTTTGTCTTTATGTTTCACTTCACTTTTTTCTTGACTGTTGTGTGCTCTGCAAAAGGCGTTATTTTGCATATGTTTTTTTGGGATCCAGGTATTGTTGTACAAAACAGGCAAGGAAAAGGAAATGTGACACCAAACTGCAAACTACAGCTTCACACATCAGTGAACACACACACACACACACACAGAGCTACCTAAAGGTTAAAGGTTTTAGCTAAGTCAGCTGAGTTGGCTACTGATTGGCCACATGATGAGGGCTTGTATTGTTCTGGTTTTAGTAAGGTAAATAAGTAAGGTATTGCGTTTGTATCTTAGTCAAACAACAGTTTATCTACATCCAAATGCAATTGGTTTTGCTTTGTTTTCTAGCCTTTCGGGATCCTATGGCTATGGAGAGGGCCAACTTGCTGAACATGGCTAAGCTCAGCATTAAAGGGCTGATCGAGTCGGCTCTGAGCTTTGGTCGGACACTGGACTCTGATTATCCCCCACTGCAGCAGTTCTTTGTCGTCATGGAGCACTGTCTGAAGCATGGCCTTAAAGGTACAACAGTCAGCACCAAACCCCTTCCCCCTGTATAACAAACATATGCACTGAGTTTTCCAGACTAATGTTTATGCTTAATGGAAGTTTTCCGGTGGAAAGACATGATACTCTTGGAGAAGTAAAAATGATGCCTTTTTGGACTATTAATAAAAGAAAAGTAGAGATGTCTCCATATCTGTTTATTCGTAGCCAGCTACTGATATGAGAGCTGTCTGGCCAAAAAAAGTTACACGTTGATATATTTTGTTGGAGCGACTTTAACTCTGATTACAGTGCACATTTGTCAGAGCATTGTTTTTGTTGTCAGAGTGAGAATTAAACCACTCTGTAAAGTCTTCTCCAGCACAAAGGGTTTCTATGAGGTTAAGGTCAGGACTGTGTTGGCCAATTCATGTGTAAAAATGATTCCTCATGCTCCCTGAATCACTTTTCTTTTTCACTTTTACTTTTTAATTTGAGCAAGATGAACTTTAGCATTGTCGTCCTGGAATATACATGTGCCACCAGGGAAGAAAAAATACATCAATGTTATATTGACTGCTCATTCAGAACATTAAAGTGATTTAATTCAATTGCCACATGATGTTGCTGAACCACAACTTGACCAATTAAAGCCAACCCAGATCATTACACAGTCTCCAGAGGCTCCAAATCCAAACGCCAACTTTATTTAACACTGTATTTCCTTCCTTAAAACCAAAATGCCTGAAGTCAGTGTAATAAATTTAACAAGCTAATATTCCTAAATGTTAAATAAATACGCAAACAAGACTATATATATCATAGAATTTATTTGAAAGTAAAGAAGTACTGCTTTGTTTACTGTTGTTGTGAGCAGCCATGACAATGTAACTCCATGTGCTGCCCTTGGGGTTGAGGATATCTGCCTGACATTCTGAGTAGGAATTGAGGCATCATTCACTTTGTTTTTTAAACATAGTCAGCATTTTTTTAAATCTGGTTTGGTTATAGCTGAAGTTCATTATGAGTTGTTTTTGTTTCTTGTTTAATTTGTTTTTAAGTCATGAGTCGACATGTATCATTATTTTTAGCCATAGGCATATAGGCATGATGGGAAGTAGAGAGTAAATCATAGGAACGCTAGAGTCATTGCTGGAAATATTGAATACGCTGTTTGAGAGAGCACTGAACTCATAGGGTTTGGTCTGAGTCACAGAAGATGCCTTTGATGGACTGATCTTGTGACTTGCTTGTGCTTCTGGTATAGAGAATTTGATTGTGGGAACTAAGCTAGTTTGTCTTCATTTCAGTGAAGAAGACATTTCTTGGATACAACAAGTCGCTGTGGGGGCCTCTGGAAATGGTGGAGAAGCTCTGTCCGGAGGCGGGGGAAATTGCCGCGAGTGTTCGAGACTTACCCGGCCTCAAGTATGCTCACAAACACAGTCACAGTAGTAACTGTCCTAGTGATCATGCAGACAAATTGTATTGCTATTTCTTTCTAAATTTCTTTTCTATAAAAGTCATTAAATTAAGTAAAATGTTTTAAATTCCATTTAAGCAGCTGTAACAAGTCATTATTATAAGGATTCAGTTTCTTCTGGATGGTTGACGGACTGTTGACCAGTGCAAATAATGGATATATAAAAATGATCATTCAAAACGTTATATACTTTAAAGAAAATTTGTCAAGGGCTCATGAGCATAGCACACTATATGCAGATGTAGAAAAATTCCTTAGTGTAGTTGGTTCTTTGGTTTGCAATAAACAACCTTTAGCTGTTATATGCTGCCTCTATAACAACCAGCTAATTGTAACAGTTTCAAAAGGGAAAAAAATAAACCCACAAAGTGCAGGTCCTGACTTCTCCAAGCAACACTGGTGTGTTGTGGTAAGAAGAGATGTGCTTGGCTGGTCACACCGTGTTACTGTCGGTTAAAAAAGTGTTATTATTAGATAACACTCCCAAAACCCCCCCCAAAAGTACCTGAAACCACAGGTTTGTTCTCATACTACTAATGCATCATCAATGCTTTGCAGCCAGTGGTTAATAAGGTCATGTGTAGTCATCAGTCATGGCATTATGACTGAAACAGAGAGGGTCTATAGTGGGCTAACCTAGTTGCTGGGGCTTAACCCAGAGCTTTGACTGCTGAGCCACAAGTTTTAAACTTAAAGCTAAAGATTCTTTAACAAGATGTTAAACATACATCCAAATCAGGGCAGACGTGTTTGCAGAATGTATAATAGCAGTAGTATTATGTCCTGGATTTAAACCATATTGTAACGTTATAGTCTAAGTTGAACAGGACAGGCCACATTCACAAAGACTGTGTAGAAAATTGCACCATTTTAGAAACAATACTATAAAAATAAAACTGTAATATTTACTATGTTTGAGGTCAACATATTAAAAAGATGTGGTATTTATATGTTTATATTAGGGCTGTCAAAGTTAACGCGATAATAACACATTAACGCAATCTCAAATTTTTGTGATTTAAAAAAAATAGTGCCGTTAACGCAAATTCTAATTTGGCCCTGAGATTCACCCGTAGTTCATGTTGAGGCTTGTTGCGCGCTGCTTCAGTAA